>QODF01000007.1:4433684-4959989 GCA_024372805.1 Oostethus manadensis
CCCCCCCCCCCCCCCCGTTTAAAATCTGACGTGTTTTCAAAGTGTTCCTCAAATTTTTTAAGCACTGTATATACAGTATATATATATATATCTATATATATATTTGTATAGATATACATATACATATACAGTATATATATATATACATATTTACATTTATATTGCTTACTTTATTGTATTAATATGTAATTATAATCAAGTAAATTCCAAATAAATTATCTTAAACTAAGAGAAGTAAGGTCAAAGGCGAGGCAATTTTGTTTCCCTGTTGTTGACCGTTGACTGGAGAGGACGTGCATGGCAAGAGCTCTGCTGACAGTACTAGAAGTTTGAACTATTTTGGTGCTTTCCTGGCTACACCTTGCAAACACAAGATCAGAAGTGGTTGCCGACGCCCTCAACTTTAACTCGGATAAGCGAGAGGTACGGATTCCTTGAAACAAACTAGTTACAGCACAAGCTACTAGCAAGTAAAGCAAACTAGCTAACTGTTGACGTTGTAAAGTGATTGCCTAGCAACGATGTCAAACTCAAAGCAAAACGATACCAGCCCTGGAAATCTGAAATAAACATCAGAAATAGTGTCATTTTGGCTGTCGGATGAGGAGGACGACAGTTCCAGAAATATTTCCAGAATTCGAAGATATTCTTGAGTGCGGTATTCTTGAGAAATGTGATATTGTTACATGTCTTGAAGAAGATGTGGTCACAAACGAAGCACAACTTTTTTTTTTTTTTACAAATAGTGCTAGTTTTTTATGTGTCTGCAATCACAGATTCAGAACAAAAACCTCACTGTAATGATCATGGGAGTCCATGATGACGTCAAAAAACATATGGAAGAAAATAGAGCATTATGCAAAGATGTTAAGGTTCTGCAGGATGATATCTAGGCATTATTGGAAGACAATGCTTCTTTGCGTCCTGCTCTTAAGGCGGTTAAAAATTCTATGGAAAAAAAGAAAGCATTATGCAATCATACCGTTCGACATTCTGCAGGATGATATCAAGGCACTAATGGAGGATAACGCTGTTCTGCGCACCACTCTTGAGGAAGAGAAAGAAGCAAAGGAAAATATCACTGAATAAACAAAAAATATAATTGATGACATGGTCAGAATCTACGAATAAACAATGTGATCCTCACAAGGCTCCAAATTACACCAAGGCCAAGAGACTGGGTGTCCAAAACAGAGGAGAACCAGATGGAATGGATGAAGAAACAGATTGCCAACCTCCTACAATCAAAGGAGATTTCAACACCCACTGACACTTGCATCCCACTGTATGGCAGAAACGACACCACACCTGTCAGCATGTTTAAGTTCACCAACAGGCAATTCAAAACAGCAGTGCTGAAACAGGGAAAGAGGCTGACAGGCACAAACGTCTACATGAACGGGCGTCTAACAAAACCCATCGCTGACATCACCAAGAAAGCACTAGACTTGAGGAAGTAGGGAAAGATCCAAAGCACTTGGAGCCCTGATGGTAAAATGTACATCAAGCTAAATGGAGGTCTAGGAGAAGCAAAGATATCAATGGTCTGGATACATGTTGTATACATGTTCGAAACAAATGAAACCAAAACCATAACACATACTGTATTTTATCTCAAGGCACTTTACACATTGAGTAGGAAAAAAACAAGCTCCTCAAAGATACCAACTGAACTTCACAGGAGCAAGCACTTGGCGACAGAGTCATGCGAAATTCCCTGTAAACGCTCTCCGCAGGGCGGCTGTCTGTCATGACCATCTTGGTTGAGAAGAAATGAAAGGTGGATGAGGGGATCAATATAAAAACTGACAGTACCAATACCAAGGCTATTTTCAGTATCAAATCAATACTTTGATTTATTTTTTCTACTTCTCTTCAATGTTTATTTCCACAAATATCTGTGTTGTGTTGTTACATTGTTGATATTTTATATATTTAAACATTGTTTTCAAATTCAAGAAATAAGTTATTGGACCTTGGTCATTTTTGTATTTAAAAAAATTGTTAAATTGTTTGCCTGCTTTTATTGGTTGATCTGACTCATTACAGTATATGTTATAATATTTGGTTTCTTTGTTTAGATAACAAATGTATTTTTCTTTATCTTGTAAAGCACTTTGGGGCAGCATGGTGTTTGTTTTAAATGTGCTTTGTAAATGAACCTGACCATTACCTTTGGAGGAATGAAACAAAATGAGAGCCAATAGTAGTTTTTGCGTCGGTTGACTTATTTTGTAAAATTGACTTTATTTTGCTCAAACAATAGTGTGTAATAAAAGGTCATAGGGGAATAATTCTGTTGTTTGTTGACATTGTGACATTGTCTTACATTGTATTTATGTTTTTTGGTTGTCTGGTATCCTGTTTTATTTTGATTGTAATGATTAACAGCTTAAAAGGAAACTCAAACAATCATTCTATGATCTTGAAGAACTTCAAGTATCTGTATCAGTATCCGGCCCTGTGTTTACAGTGCTTGGATTCAGATTGATACCAAAATTTGCGCCATGATCCAACTCAGTGTGCACTCAAATGATTTTATCTGTACAAGAGGGGCGCGGCAAACCACTGAGAACCACTGCATCATAGTAACATTACTAACACCTAGTGACCAGAATACTACAAATAACTTGTCTTTCAATATGTTTTGACTAACAGGCCATAGTAAACCACAAAACAGCAATCGTTTATTAATTAATTATTCATTGAAAAAACACAATAGAGTGAAGGAGTGATGTTCGAGCCGCGATGGAGCAAGGGACGACGGTGTAAACATTAAACAAACCTCCAAAAGAGTCAGTGCTTCACCAGCCATGAACCTCACTGCATATCAGTGACCTACTGTGTGTGTACAGTTGAGCGTACATTGGCCGTTTCCTGTCCTCCATCTTTTGTCACTAACTGCCAAATTGTTCTTTATCTGTGTTCCACAACAGAGCCATAAATCTGTCAAAGCCGTGCAGTCAAACATGGCAGACGCCATCAGGACCTTATCATTCCACAGCGTTGCCTTTTGTGCTCCCAAGTGCGCTTATTTGCGTTTGTTGGTGTCCGGCTGTGTATGCAGGTGGCTTTGGCATGGTGAAAAGTCCTCGGCTGTTTACCGAAGCTGTGTTTGTGTGCTTACGTTGGCAGATGGATGTTGTGTACGTGGGCACATCTGGGATGTCGATTGTGTCAGTGCCACCAACACTGTAGACCAAGAAGCTATAGCAAGTGTACAGCAAAGCTCATAATATACAAATGCTTGTTTTTCACAATGCATATGCGATTCTCATGAGAATAAGACTGACTTATTTTGGTAACTCAAGGTTTTTCAATTGGATCCCTCACTATGAAGCAGTACAACCACTGAATTTCTAAGCCAATTGTGAATACTGGCATTTAAATAAACACATTTAATTGACCAGGATAGACAGGATCAGGAATGAGTACATTGCAGAGGGACAGCACATGTTAGAGGTTTCCGAGATAAAGTTAGAGAGGCCAGACTGAGATGGTTTGGACATGTCCAGAGGAGAGATAGTGAATATATTGGTAGAAGGATGCTGAGTTTTGAACTGCCAGGCAGGAGGCCTAGAGGAAGACCAAAGAGGAGGTTTATGGATGTAGTGAAAGAGGACATGAAGGTAGTTGGTGCAAGAGAAAAGGATACAGAAGACAGGGTTAGACGGAGCCCTGCGATTGACTGGCGACCAGTCCAGGGTGTACCCCGCCTCTCGCCCAAAGTCTGCTGGGATAGGCTCCAGCATCCCCGTGACCCTAATGAGGATAAGCGGCATAGAAAATGGATGGATGGATGGGTTAGACGGAGGCAATAGATTTGCTGTGACGAGCCCTGAAGGGATAAGCCGAAAGGAAAAGAAGAAGATACAAGATATACGTGGACTACTCTAACGTATATCCAAGTCTCATTCCTTTAGTATTGTCCCTTGACAATAGTTGCTCCTTCCAAGTCCTCAATCCGATGTCAATGTGGATGTGTCAAAACATGACCGCATCTTTATTTGAACATCTGCCAGGATCCATCCACTCCAACACAAACATATCATCCAGGAAAGCTAGACCATTGCGAGCATAATTAGCTCCTTGCTACACAACCCAGCTCTTGTGCTCTTGCGATCCCTCCCTCTACAACCGCTTCCTTACTCTCCTGCATCCCTCCTCAAAGCTCAGTCCCACTGGCTGCCTTTCTGACCGGCGGCCAGACACCCGCTGATGGTTGACGACACATCAGATGTAGAACTTGGAGAGCCTCTGTTTCCTGTGACATGCAGAGATTGCAGCCTGACTATGTTGACCTATTTGCTCATGCAATGGGGGCCAGCTGGCTAATCTAAAAGGTCCTTCATCCCACTATCATGGGCTGTGGGTTTATGTTTAGCCAACAGAAAGGTCATGACACCTCTTGTCCCTTTTTGTCCCTCTGTGTACTTCTTGTTTGTCCCTCAGAGGGACTGTAGCTAATGACACAACAACTTGATGGAACTCTCATTGTGGTCTTGTTGACAGAGAGGTTAAAGTTCAAACAAAAAAGTCATCTCCACAACAATCGTCATCTTGGCAGAAGGGTTTCGGACTGGACAGGAGAGGAAAGGTGAGGTCAGGCAGGGCGTTCTGAATAACTGTAGCGTGCATGTGCTAATGATGTTGTGAGTCACAGAACTCTGGCAAAAATAAAGCAGCGTGAGGGCGCCAGGTTCACTCCCTCCAACGATCAGCTCCCCCGTGTGTTGAATGGGATCCAGGCTTGTGAAAACAGTTTCAGGTGGTCCACAATCACGGCTCCATCTGATGGAGATTAGGTGACCCAACTCTCCTGGTCCTGTCGTGAGCGAGTGCTGATTTACAGTACACCCCGATGGTGTGGAGGCGTCAGGCTGGTGCTGAGGAGGTGCCTCTGGGTGTGAATGATGGGGTGTTGCCGGTCTAACTGGCAGCAGCAGGGTGACACTTGGCTGACTGTGGTGTGCACTATGATGTGTTAAGGGCATCTTTAGTGGGCAGCGTGCAACACATCTGATAATGAAGTCGCTCAGGGTCGGATCACCGAGAACCAGCCTGCCCTTGTGCTGTTTAATGCCAAGTGTTTGCAGAACCAGGCCAAACAATGATGATAACGGCCGGTGCAGGGACATACTGATTAGTACAATGAAACCTTAACATCCACAACACAAGCCTCTAGCTCAGTGAACATCTAAACGGTGAACTCCAAGTGTGAGTGTGTGGTATCGTTATGTTTGTTTTTCTGTCAGTGATGACAAGAGAAAAAGTGTGACTATAGTCATAGACTCAGCAATGGCTTGTTGCCATGTAGTAGCAGCAATGGGCAGTGCACACTTGTGTTCTGGCTGATCAGTGAAATACTGTACAACAAGTAGTAAAAAAAACATATTAATTTTCTGTCTGCATTGGTACACCACCATCCAATACAATATAAAGCTGTAAATGTAATACCTGGCAATCATTAGCTAGTGCATTTTGATGTCTTCAATGCATGAAAGTAGAACAAGTCTGCATGTCACAGGAAACCTTCTTACTGTTTTGGCCTTCACAGCTTGGAAACATGATAGTACTTTGCTGTAAAAGTGAGGGAGTCCAATAAGTAACCCTATTGGGCACATAAATGAATGGTTGTACCTTGAGGGACAGAAACGAACCCAGGTATTCACCCCAAAATGCAGGACAATTCCAGAATGCAATGCATTGTAGCCTCCGATGAGATATTCCTGTTCTATAAATTGAATTTTTTTTGCTCAAGGGGGCCACTTGTGTATGTGTGACACATGTAACTTGAAACAGGGTGAGCATTTGGGAGGAAAAAGCTAAATGAGGGGGCGCTGACCTCACACAGGGTCGCTGTCTAACATTTTCTACGACCAGCTGCTGTAATGTCACATATTTTTAGGACGGACAGCACTGCACTTGGAGTCGTTATGACTCATCTTGAAACTCGCTGCCACAGATCCTGCTTCTACAAACACAATACGGTGCTGTGAATAACACCAAAAGGAACTCGGTAAATATCCCTTTTTCAAGAGCCATTACTAATCCTTTGCTTTGAACCTCGCCTTGGCCTTTCTCAATGTGTAAAACCGTATAGAAAGCTCTCTTAGCTATTCTAAATGTGCACATTTACAGATAAATGGTAAATCAGTTGACACACATGACCTGCAATCCATGACCTGAGATTCCAGTCCACTGGGTGGGTTTTCAGGGACTGTTGTTCTATCATAGGATGAAGTAGATGTCAGTTGTGGTATCAACACCACTGACTGGTCATGATGCCAATTATTGTGCGTACTTATTAAGCACGTAACATGGTAAATGCATCGGATCCCCGCACATGCAGCAATCACGGAACCCTGCAACCTGCAGTTTTTTTTTCTGCAGAAAACACGTCAGTCGTAACAATTTATAAATACGTGATAATACAGGGAAGAATATACCAGATACACATACCATTGTTAAAAAAGCCACCAGCTGTTTACATACTGTATTTATGCCTTAATGATTCGCTGATAATGTTTTCCTTGAGATGTCCCACTTTTTTTGGTGTTTTTTTTTGCTGTGAGACGCAAAGGTGATCATGTTACATTAGCATTTATTAACGCTGAGTACCGACGTTACGTTCAAGCTCAAGAACATTGAAGAGAGAAGGGGAAGATTCTGCACTTGAATCTAATCTAATAATTACAACCGGCACTCTTATTACAAATGTTAACCTGAAATCAGGGAAGAACATCAAGCCTGAGATAGCAAGACGGTTTGGAGGGGGAGCAAGAGTTAAAATTAAACATTTTTATAGACTCCTCAGTTATTTGCTGATGTGCACCCTTTGCAGGTGACTAACCCCACACAAGGCATGGATCTACTGGACTTTTTAAACTGTGATCCAGTTTGCATTTAGTTTATGTGGTCAGATGCTGGATAGACAGAATTCCAGTTATGTGGGGAAAATACATCTTCCGGAAGTAGGCCATATTCAATTGAAAGCGATTTGATTTTGTGAAAATCAACAAATAAGAGCACGGCATGAACCGCAAAGAGAAAGAGGAAAAGGCCAGACGATGCATGTCATTATCTGGTACGCACAGAAAGTGGCGGGAAAGCACACAAATGCAGGAAGTTAAACAAACATTCAAATGAGGTAACTAATTGCCAAGTAAAACAGGAAATGACCACAGTAGTTAGGACGCTAGGAGGCGCTAGTGGTGCGTGGACGACCCACAGAGGGAAGTAAGAAGTCATAACCTAAACTGTTTGACATTTATAAATGGCCTGCTTGCTCACCCCGTCTCAAAGTGGGCCTCTCAGAGTTCTTAATCTGCTGATCTGTGTGATGACGGTGAATTCCTCAATGGACTAGAAGCATAAAGACCTCTTGTGTCCAACTGCCACAACACCTGTCTGGTGTAATCTCCTCGGCCCGATACGGGATCCGTTTACTTTACATCCTCTACAGGTACAGAACTGACAAAAAGCCTCGGCTGCAACGCAGATAATTGCAGTGGTTCTTCGCACTTTAAGTGGGTGTGTTCTGTTACTTCATTCTCATCTCTTCTTCCTCACTTGAGATTCGGTGCAACACATGATCTAATTTTATAAACTTGATGACATTTACAGTTATGTTGGAAGTCAGCTGCTCGTGAGAGCTTGCAGATATTTCATATTTACTATTACAGTACCTGTAGTGATCTTCACAAGAATCTTCTACTCATAGGTAGTGCGCCCTCCTGGTACCTGCCACTGAGAGGGTCGGGATGGGTTCTCCGTCTTGATGACGCGCGCGTCGTCATCACTTCGTGCAGACAAAATGATGGAATCCTAGAAAGTGTGGCAGATTTATTATAAGCCTTGACAATAACGAGACCGACCGAGACACACACCGAGATACTTTGCATGTGATGTGAGAAGGTAAATAGAAAGACGTGTCACAACGGCTAAAAACACCCATGCAGCCTAAATATACCAACTGAACCTGTCTCCTCCTGTTATTTATTAGCTATAGTGATGATAACATTCATGTATTTTCTTGATTGATGAATTAACACAAAAACCCGACATGAATTTCATGGCTTCATCGAGGGGCTCTGATATTAACTGTAATTGCATTCTGTAAAATGATTTGCCGTGCAAGTCATTAGTGATGTGCTGTTTGCAAAATGTCTGCAAAATGTCTGCTACACAGACAATACTGACAGAGTGCAGGAACTTTGGAAATCCAATAACGCGTGCTACCTTTCGTATCTGCCTTGATTGCCTTCACATCAGAGCCAGCCAAAGCAGGAAGTTAGGCTACTGTTACGGGGCCCCAATTACTCCACCTGAATAACACGTTAAGTTAATTTTTTATGAGTGCAAGGTTTTATTTGCCACTATTTTCTCAGAAATAGCCTCCAGGGAAGGGAAAAAAAAAACTTTATTAATTGTAAATGCAACAATTTGCACATTCTCAACAAATAACTTATTTTTTTTACACAGAAATCAGAAATTAGCCACTGGAAGTTGCACTTCATCGCTCAACATGTTTGCTTTTCTTATGAATAAGTAAAGACAAAACCCCCCCAAAAAGCAGCTCTCCTTTTTGGATAGAAAGACACCCATTCACTCCAGATGTGGAGATACACGCTTTTCATTGACACTGCCATTTTTTCAATGAAAAGTTGGGTGTTGAATATGCTAAATTGCATTTGGAGAACATTGTCTAACCACCTGTACTGCACACAGCTCTGAAAAGTAATATTATTGCTAACACGCGTCCCAGCTGGCCACCAATATATTTTCTAGACTAAAATAGATGTTCCAGTGTCTCCATGGCAGAAACGGAAACACTATTCTCCTTCTATCAGCGGGCGTACAATCAAAACGAGTTTGAATCTTTTGTTTGAATGTCACTGAAATGTAAGCACGTAGTCTCTCCGCGTCGAACCTTCCACCTGTGTGTTTGCAAAGTCGGTTCTGGCGGGTTCTCCTGGCTTCGGGCGAAAGGCTCCTCGGTGAGAAGGTGCCAGATTTACAGGCAGACCTCCAGCTGGCGGAGGAATGCCACAACCTGTGTTTCAGCTGTAAACCTGACATAATTACAGTGCCACTAACTCGAGCACCGAGGCGAAACAACCACCTTGTGAGGGGAAAATGATCAGTGCTTAATGTTATGTCTGGCACAGGGATTCACCCCCGTCTTTGTGAGGGGAAGGACTGGTGGCAGCAGCAGGAATGTCAGCACTGTTTGGCCTTTTTCACCTCGACAAAGGCCAAGAAGTGAGTTGACGTCGTTAGTCAGCGACATGTGCCCGCTTGTAGTCACAAGGAACGAAAGGAAAGTCAAGAGTGGGGTGTTCATGGTTGTGGATCATTGGGTGCGTTTGGACGGTGTTGTGCCTTTGCCCCGAGCCGGCACCGTGTCATACGGTGTGTTAAACACACCGCAGAAATGCAAATCATCTTAGCTGCCACTTCCTGTAGGGCTGGCAGTAATCAACGGTATTATAGGTAGCGGTATATCGTACCGTGACGGATCAATTGTGATCTGTTCATATTAAGTGACAGGACCATTTGAAGGATGTACTCAGGAATATTAATCAAAAACAATTTTAGCTGGAGCATCTTTGTACAAGAACTTCATGTTTATAACTTCACTCTGTTTTCCAGAGCTGCTATGCCGAGGTGTTGAATTTCCACCTGTCTGCTATCAAACGTCCTGCATTGTAATTATTTTTTTCCTTTATAACATAGGATGCATTGAACGGAAAGAATATTCTTTTTTTAATTTTTTTTATCATTGGAACATTCACTATCACTGAACACGTTTTACAGTATTTTGCCTCTTGTGTGTCATTATTTTCATAATTTGAAAACATAATAATAAATAGTCATAAATTTCGTAAAAAGCAAAGAAACATTAAAAAAATGCATTTTTACTTGGGGTGAAGTGAAATTAGAATCAAGATTGAGTGGGCTGGCTGATTGGGAGTTTATGATGCTGTGCTGCCATCCAGTGGCCTAATGGAGGAAGTGCAGGTCAGAGTCATTTTCGTATGCTGCACCTTAAATTGGCCATACGAGCAAAACACAAAAACGAAAGAACAAAAAAAAAAAAACAATCATGCTTCTTTGTGCTTGCAACTCAAATCACATAAGGCGCAACATTAGAAGGAAGGAAGCCTTCATTTCTCCCGGGCCAAGGTTTTTCCCGGCTTCTCTTCCTGTTTTTCTCTCGGCTAACCAAAAACAAACAATACTAGGAAGGCCTCTGCTCTTTGTCTAGACGGCGGTGTCTGATCTGATTTGGTGGAGCCCAACCACAGCCGTGACAACTGACCTGTCTGGCTGAGGTCACTGACAATAGAGGCAGGGACTGTTTTCCAGTCCATAGATTATCCTCCAACATTATCTAACCTGTTGAAGATCACGTTACGTTGCTTTCCAACCCAACCGGCATTTATCATGTTGCTTGAAGCTGCAGGAGGGTGAAAGTGTGAAGCCTGGATTTGTGTCACTTTACACAAAACCCCGCTAAAATGTCATTTCACTTGCCTGTAATGACGTGTTTTGTTGAACAGAGGGCAGAAGGACACAACTATCCCATCAGCAGAGTTTCTTTAAGTCAACTTCAAATGGAGGGAAAGCAACAATGAAAATGAATGCAAGGAAGAGAAGTCAGTCAAGTATTTATTGACCCCTCTGTGATGTGCAACCATCTACTGCTCATATACTTGCCGATTAAATCAATATAAAACAAGATTTCCCAAACTTTTCTCGGTCCCATACTCCTTCAAACATTTCATCTGAAGCACGCACCCACTCTACTGCTGCACAAAAAAAACGTAAACCCATGTCTCACTCACTTGGAATATTAATAATAAAAATAAATAGATGAAAAGTGGTGCAGAATATGCCTCCAGCAGTCACACAATTATTATTATTATATTTGTTTTACTAGACCTTAAGCCGCATTCGACATAGTTGACCACCAAATTCTAATACGGCAATTAGAACTCACTTTTTGTTATTAAAGGAACTGCATTAAAGCGGTTTCAGTCTTATCTGTCATAGCGCCTGCAGTTTGTATCCATTAGCAATAAAGAATCCAGACAATCATGGTATCCCTCAGGGTTCTGTGCTAGGACCAGTATTATTCAGCCTTTGCAGGTCCTCTTTAGGTAATGTCATCAGAAAACACTGCAGATGCTGCACAACTGTACTTATCAATGAAACCTAACCAAGCTATCCAAACTCCAGGTGTGCCTAACCAACATAAAGAGCTGGATGACTTCAAACTTTTTACTATTAAACTCAAATAAAACTGAAATCACAGTCCTTGGTTCCCAGCACCTCAGAGACAAACTTGCCAAGGAAATGACTGCTTTAAATGGTCTTGTACTCACCCCCCCATAATACAGTCAGAAACCTTGGTGTCATCTTTGATCAGGATATATTTGATTAATTATTACATACTTCATGTTTTTGGAAAGTAGACGAGGAGCATGTCCTTAATTGTCCCTTCATTAAAGTACACACATACATTCAGACCCGTGCCAGACCAGCTTTTTCTGTTGACTCATCCAGCCCCCCACCCAAAATGCAAGAAGACCAGCTCTCATGAATTAATGCACAACATAATCAAACTTACTCATCATGTTTATAGATCGTTTTAATAACAATTAACAACTTATTGTCTGTCTCCTTTCTTCTGCGCTGTACTCCCTGTGCAGGCTCTGCCCAAGAGCACTGCATAAATGAGTGCATAACTGAGACACCAATGAATTCCTGCTGTTTTTGAATGTATTTTCTACTAAATTTTTTCTCATGTACCCCCCATGACCGTATGTAAACAACATTCGATTTCTTCATTGCAATAATCAAACTTGCAGGAACAACTGCAAACACCTTGAAGTGTGCTGCACTTCCAAAACAATGACTCACTTGATGCCGTGTTTGACGGACTCATTTCAAAGTTGACAGTCAACACCACTGTCCCGCCATGCAGGCTATGTGTGCGTGCATGTGTCTGTGTGTCAGAGTGTGTAAAAGTTGGTATAGGGGTAGACTTTCTGGAGCCGGCTCCCTCATGCCCTCTGACGACCTAACGCTGGTCACCCACCTTCTCCCGGTGAGCCGACGCCATGATGGGAGGGGCAAAGTAGAAGGAGTTCAAAGATCAAGATCAGACAACACGATGAGCGGTGACACGCTCAAGAAGGTGAAAAAACTGTGAGTAACATGAGGAGGGTGAAAAGGAACGAGATGGTAGAAAGACACAATAAAAGCGAGAGAACGCTAAGTCCTGCCCGAGGCATCATTTGTGTGCGCTGGGTGCAGGGAGGCCAAGAGCGCTGTCATACACAGCTGAACACATTCATTGTGAACACATCCTGGCAGCCAACACACACATCTGGGTTTCTCATAATGAAATGCAGTCGGCTGCAAAGTTTTCCTGCGCAGATACAGTAGAAAGACTGTGAACGTGCCTTGTTGGGCTTGTTTAATTGTAATACAATCTGTCACTTTGTGCACATGCACAAGCTACAACAACGTGCATGCAGATTACAATATATTAGGATCTGAATTCTACAGTGTCAGTATTGCTATCAATTTGGCAGCGCTACAACGTATTGTGACTGATGTAATGCATGCAAGATACTGCACATGTTGCAACTACATAAAGCAAGATTTAGTTTTGTTTATCCCCGAACAGCACTTGTTTACAGTTGCACAATTCAGAAGGTCCAATAAAAGGAATAAGATAAATCAGAGCATATTTATCAGCACATATTGGCACATTAGAAGTACTTGAAGCTGGATATCGTAGTCGTTTGCATTCCAGACAGTGTGACCTGCACTTATGCGGCTCTAAAAGGCATTAACTGTTTTGTGACACAACTTTTGAGATCCATACAAGCAGTCCACACAGCCAAACGTACAAAGTGCATTTACAACATAAGATATAGCAACTATTTGTAGTAGTTTGCATTCGACAGCTTTCCTTACAGTTGCTCAGCGTTGATGAGACAAGACAGGCTATAACAACTGTTATACTGTATGCTCACCCTATTTACCCATTGTTAACGATGAAAGCAGTACACTGTCTACTGATCATATGAGAAACAACAATAGCTTACATGCATACTGTAAATTAAATAGTCCACAGTCTGCTTGATCATATGCAGTAGGATAGAATGACTCATTACATACATACAGCACACATATTTCAACATTGATAGTAGTAGAAACAGGATATCATATCAGTTTGCATTCTATAACCACATATTCAGTTATGTGGGCTTAAAATGCATGCACTGCTTTGATAATACAAATAACGTGCATATTAAACATAACTGTTTGCCTCAAAGTGTTCTTGACACCAAAATGTTTACCACACTGAAAGACATATTTCCTATGGGATGTTGCAATATTTACCCCCTTTTTACATGTTTTGCCACTGAAAAACAATCCGGCCTGGAGCAGAAGCAGGAAGTGATGTTACTTACACATGGAAAACAATGCACTCACATTGCTGTGGTGCATTGTTTGTTGAGTTTTCTTGTGTAGCAGGCTCAAACACTCGAACAGACAAAGTAAACCCTGTGCACATTTCCAAAAGACGCATCGCATTCTTCTGTATTAGGTTCTGCACATTTTGAGGACAGTTGTTTTAATACAGTGCCTAGGATAAAGGAAAGTTTAAAACTGCAAGTCTATTACTGGAAGATGCTTCTACAATCAACTGTCCTGACTAATTTTTCATAACCCAGACCACAATCTGTGAGGGAAAACACAAAGTCTGGCTGGAACTACACAAACAAGTCAAAATCCCAGAAGTGGCGATAAGTAAATCCAATTCTTTTTGTATTGGATATATTCTAGGATTCTTGGAATAGCAATATGGCTGACAACATTAGGAAAAGAAATAGACACAATTTATATGTTTTCTTATTATTTTCACACATTTGTTGGTGTCGTGAGCAATTTAATGTATGATGTAATGAACGATTGCGTTGAGAACACATGCACACGCACGCACACACTTTGCCAAGTTGTCCGTGTGCAATACATCCTCCACTTTCCCCTCCTCTTTTCAACATCCTTGCACGATACACAAGAGTTGCACTCAGGTTACACGTTCAGGTTGGACCTCTCGATTGCTCCCTGGGGCTGTTGGGAAGAGAAGAGGCGAGAGGAAGGGAGGGAGCGAAAAAAGAGGAGATGATGGAAGGAAGGTCGACAATAACAGTCTGTTTCCTCACGTGTTGATGCCTGCAGCCTAACCTTACTGCACCTGTTGTGGAGCCTCACAGTAGCCGGACAGCGATATGGTTTCGCTGAGGGGTATACAAGTTTGGCTAGTGAGCTCATGTGGCACCTGCATCATGGTCCAAAGCCAGCTGGACAGAGTCCAAGCCTGGATACAAACTTGATGCACTTTGTCTTATATCCTTCCACACTCCCTGTGCACTTGACGACCCCTGTTGCCTCCCGGACAGTGTGTGTGTGTGCGCCCCCACCTTGCTACACTAGGTAATTGGGTAAGTGTATAATAAGGTTGGTCATGGGTATCATGGGCATCTGCATTCATGCACAAGGGGGTTCAAATGTGAGCCAGGCAGCAATTTGCAGAATAACTGAAGATTGTGTTTATGATTTGAGCTGTGTGGCGGGGGAGGGAGGATGTAAGTGGAACAGTAGGAGCATGTTTTGCAGTTTCTGCTGGGACAAATATTTGTAACATGAATTGTTTCAGTGTAATCCCAGTTTTCAGTTTAGACTGCTTGGCTTTTGGACTTTTTTAATATTACGTCGCACACTATCCGGTCTCCTTGAAACACTGCACAGCACAATCTAATGAGATCCAATACAAGGCTCTACCAATGATTCTGTTTTGAAACATAACAATGCTCAGTTTTCATAGAGACAGTCAGTGTCAATAAAAACAGAGCATTGTTATCTTTTATGGATGGGAGAATTTTAGACACACCCAATTGAGAAAAAAAACAAATACCGTATCATGCATTTAAATATCAGTTCAAATCAAATGCAAGGACTGCTACGGATGAAGTCTACTTTTTATTGCAATGCATTAAAGAAAGACTCACAGGCATCATGTGACATGGCATTTTATATAGTGTGACGGCTTTCCATCTGCACCGTTCTCCCTCTGATTGCCCAATTAGAGCGGTTGTGTGACCACACCATAAAAAGCAGTGAGCATCGCGTTGGAAGCTATTATCCCTCATTGCCTGTGCTAGTAACAGGAAATGAACTAAGCAGGGCTGTTTAACGGCATCAGTTCTCTAAGGGATCGTCACGACAGTGATGACATGGTTTCTAAAAGCAGCTAACCAAAACACAAATGTCCTTAATTACACTAGTGCAACGGCTCATGTTTGTTTCCTCATGAGAATTCAGTAGAAACTGGGATATACAGTGGAACCTTGGCCAGCGTCATGATGTTTTTTCACATGCAGACAACAATTTGAAATGCATTTAAATGATGAAAAAATGGGATTTAAAAAATGAACATTGAACATTTAAGGTCACGTTTTCCCCCCCTCATTGAAGACATGATTCTAGACATGACTGTTCCCAAAGGCACAATGTGGCAGCAAGATCAATACCTTCCTCTTCAACACCACCTTCCTGTTTTCTGGAATTCAAGCCAAAGAAAATTGCCAGTGCCAGTATTTTCATAAAAAAATGTGAGGAAAAACTATTGAATTAACATTTAATAACTCACGACAAAAAGAGGAACGTGACCACATCATGCTTTGGGAACGGTCATGTCTAGAATCATGTCAAACGAACAGACGCTAACAGGGATATTTGGTTATAAAAATATACCGCAGTGCACAAATAATGCGAAAAGACGCGTGCACCGCATTGTACACTAACTAGAAAATGAACACAATCTGAGGCAAAACGTTGGCCTGAATTTTTTACATTGAGTGAAAAACATGGCATCTTGGGCGGACACTAACCGAGGTTCACCTGTAAAAGCGCTTTGCTATCAACAGTGTAATGTCATTCACAGATAAGACACTTGAGGAACTATGGCTTTCCGTTGCAAAAGTCTAATAAAGCATTTCCTAAAAAAAAAAAAAACTTGCTATACAATATCACAACCCCGACTCCTCAACAATTGGTTGGTTTTCAAAACTGTTCATCGGTTATGTTGCCATGGTTACACTCCTGGAATAGCACACCTCCAAACATCAAGTCCCATTCCTTTGCATAAGTATGAGGTAGCGTTGTGAACCACAAACCGGTGAAACTGCATATCCGCTAGCAGCCGCCCGTATTGATAAGAATCAGCTATAAGTATTTAGATTACTAAATCGTGGAGACAAGAGAAGCAATCGGTTGACGTGGTGTCTTTCAAACAACACGAGAGCCTGGGCTGCCAGCGAAAGAATTGCCCCACATGCTCCGTTGGATTTTACAAGAAGGGAGCAAAACTTGACCTGCCAGGCCAACAGAGGTGGATATGATAACTTTTTTGTTTTGCAACTTGTTCACTTTGCAATGTTGCACCTTTGTTACCTGCCTGGCGTGTTGAAAACACCACGCGCAGTCTGAAATGTTGCATGCTTATTATTCTTATGGCATTTTGAGTATGGGATTGTTGACTTTTTCCTGCTAACACAGCATTTTCATTGCACCCATATGACAAATATTTCTATTTACTTATCTGTACTTGGACACATTTTTGCCATTTTTGAAGAGATGTGTCATTTTTTAAGGGGCTTTGCGCTATTTTTTTATTTGTATTATTGAATGGACTGGCGGTTAAGACAGACAGCTAGTTAGATGGATGCTTATTGTCATTGCACACACTGTAGGACAAAACTTCACATGTAACAAAAAGATTTTCACTCAGCTGTCGGTGTCTAAGCAATAAATGTATTTGACATGTTATTCTGTTGACTTTATTTTTGCCAGTGCTTTACAACATGCTTTGGGATAAGATGTTCTATTTCACACATTATATATATGTCACATTATATATATGTATATATATATATATATATACATATATATAAGATACTGTAAGAAGGCCACTTTCCTATAATTGGCATCTTTGTTACATAATATAAGAATAATGTCTTCATTAACAAACTTTAACCGTAGAATCGAATCAACTGTCTTTACAATCTATTTTTCATCGTATGTGTATCTAAATTCGGATGGAATCGTCTACCACAAAGATATTTGCCTCCGTAGTATGAGAAATAATAGGCTGGGCTGTGATTCGCTGGCAGGCCAATTATTGACATTTTTGGGGGGTGAGACAACACATGTTAGCATGCATGCAGAATGCAAAAAGGACTCAAAGTCAGGAGACAGACAACAAGCAATGGTGCACGGGCTGTTGCACAAGACAACCACTAGTGGTCATATAAACAAGTCTTCATGTTGTTTCCTGACTGCGACACGGCTGTCAGTGGACATTAGTTTTCCCCTCACTCGGCTCTCCCCTTCTGTTTTACTCTCTCACAAGCAACCTCCACTCACTTTCAAGCTCGTTCATGCAACATGTTTCCTTCCATAAAGTACTCTGTCTGTAGAGCATTTACTTTGGAGTATATGTCTTTCTCCCTCCGTGTCCCCCCTTCAAATCCCTTTCACCCCCTCGCTGTGCTCCCTCCCCCTCTGTTTGACCAAGTCTGCATTTGTTGTCAGACAAGGCGGTCTCTGTCTGAGGACCGTGCATGTGTGAATACGTGCATCTGTGTGTACGTCTAGTGTGTGTTTGCAACTGTTGATATCTGCTTTGTGCCATCATGCTTGTGTGTGTGTTTAGGCCAGCCTGGGCCGGGCCTCGGGGGCACAACTCCCCTCCACCCTCCTTTTTGTCCTCCCAAGCATCTCCCAGAGATGGATGTGTCTCCAGGGAATTGGCCCCAAAAGAAAAGCACCTCCAGCTCACTCATATTAAATTCTGCTGAGCAAATACAATATGCTGATTTGTTTTTTTCCCTCTCTGCTCTCTTGCTTTTGGGGAGGAGGAGTGAACTTAACATGTGTTCAAGTGCAGTGGAGTTTGCGTTTTGTAACTATGTTTTATGCGGAATTTAACTGTTTTGCAGTTTTGTCTTTTTTTTTGCAAAAAGCATACATCATGCCGCAAGCAAGCATCTGTCGTAGCTCACAAACTAGAGAAAATAATATGGTGCCTCATGTTGACACATTAGAAAGCAACGCCAGTCACATGCACAGTGTGTTGGCCATCATGGCACAATAACACACCAAAGGAAAATCTGCAGATTTCTTTTCCTCTTCTAATGGATCCACTTGGCTATCCGCTTCATTCCCATCAACACTCCTCCCCCCAAGCTTTAGGCTTGGCACCTGTGGGCCCCTCTCCCCAACCTAAACTTTTTATTCCCTTCCCCCTCCTTCTGGCAGGAGGCTGGATGCACAATCACAGCTCTTTGCATGTATCTTACAGACAGGGCATGTCCACAAAAACACACTTGTTTTTCAAAACAACACATTCTCCTATGCATTTCATATATACAGGGACCAACATGCACCAACGTCCAAACACATAAATGATCCAAAAGTAAAAACAACACAACAGTAAAACAAATGCAACGGTGAAATACTGCAATCTCATAAATGCTGCAAATACCAAAAACACACACATTAGAAGAATGCTGCACGTTCATGGAACAACACCAAACGTAGCCATAAAAACTGCACATATATTACTGCACAATGTTTCTGTTCATTGTTACACTATTACTTTACTTTACTCCTTCTTATCCTGTAAAACACAGCGACATGAGACATGGAGAAGGGTAGGATTAAATACACTCTGCTTCATCCTACTCCTTGTGGATGAGATGTAACTATGTTCAACGATTACAATTACTAGTTATTATTACCATTAGCAACCTATATCCAATACAGTAGAACCTCTGTTAGCGTCATAAACCCGTGCCAGAAGGTCCGACTCAAACCAAAACTTACTCCAACCTTTTTTATAGTTGAACTATTATAGTTGTATGTCCATCCATCCATCCATTTTCCACCGCTTATCTGGGTCCGGGTCGCGGGGGCAGCAGCTTCAGTAGGGAAGTCCAGACTTCCCCAGCGACCTCTTCCAGCTCCATCGGGAGGACACCAAGGCGTTCCCAGGCCAGCTGTGAGACATAGTCCCTCCAGCGTGTCCTAGGTCTTCCCGGGGGCCTTCTCCCGGCTGGGCATGCCCGAAACACCTCACCAGGGAGGCGCCCGGGAGGCATCCGGACTAGATGCCCGAGCCACCTCAACTGGCTCCTCTCGATGTGAAGGAGCAGCGGCTCTACTCTGAGCTCCTCCCGGATGGCCGAGCTCCTCACCCTCATAGTTGTATGTGCAGAAAACAATTCTAAATGCATATAAATGATATGAAAATGAAAAAATGTAATGTCAAATTCATATGAAATCCGTGTTAGTTTTTCCCAAATGTCACTTTTTTCATTTACAATTTTTAGAATTCTGTTTTTCACATTTGACACTTATTTTAGAATAGTGTGCGTGATGTTTTGTTTATAAAATGCAAAAAAAAACTTTCATTTACTGGTGCAATACATGTTGTCAGTAATGTATAGCGTCCCAACAGAGGCAGAGAGAGTCTGACGCCCTGCTTGCCCTTTATTGCCGACCATAACATTGTCAACAAACAGCGGTGCTCAATTCCGACACTGTTATGAAACTTGCTCACATGTTTCTCTGCCGCTATCCACACAAGCAACACAACACTTCCTCATTATCCACCAATCACACTCACGGCGAAGTGCATTCATGGACACCACAATTCTGAACACCATCATCATTACAACACAAGCGGGTTGTTACACTAACTTCATTTTCCTCCATTATTACACGACTCTTGCATGCTTTCTTTCGAGTAAAGGTTCAGGCACGGTTTAAGCACCGGCACCATTTCAAAAGTACCGATTTGGTACCGACCCTGTGGTGATGGACATTTTGGTCATGGTCATTTCAGGTTCCTGCTCCTCCATGTTTCTCCCAGTTTCCCCTCATCTTGACTGACCACTGCCTGCACTCTTTATTTGTCAACAGAACAGCTGTGCTGTTCATTCTGATAATATTTTACAAGTAGGGGGAGATTTTCATAACCGTGCACCTGCTCTCTAGTAAATAGCGCTATAAAACCGCTGGGGGTATGAAAGTTTATTTCCACATCCCCATTAGCTAAAGCCTGCCAAAGCCCCACCAGTCCCTCCCATTGTATCTTTAATTCTTTGTCACATCAGAAAAAAAGGAATGCCTGCAAACGCTCTCCTAACTGACACCACTAGGATGGCGCACTACCAAACACATGGCTTTGATAGTCACTCTCCTTTTTTGAATGCACTTGTGTTTGCGTTTGAGTGCCCGCTTCACATGCACTAACTCCCAAATCAAGATGTTTGGTAACACCACGAAAAGGCTGCGCTGTCACACAGATGTGATGAATTCCAACTCTGCGTGCGCTTGCTGCTTAGCACATGTGGCATTGATTACACTTTTTCTGTCAGCCAAGCAGTTCCTCAAAGTGAGGTGGGAATGAAGCACTCACCATCTCAAGCTCATCTACTGTTTTTACTAGTGTGTGCTTCTCATTAACATCTGTGCATCACTCTTAGCTCTCCTTTTGGCATTGACTGGTGCTTCATAAGCTACTACATTTGTTTCCAAGCAAAAGTGAGTAACTCACTGCGCCATATTATCTTATTGTTAAGTAAAACAACGTGACATACAGCTGTCCCTCGTTTAGTGCTGCTAACTGGTTCCAGACCCAACTCCAAAAAGTGAATTTAGGCAAAGTAGGATTCAATATTCGTTCATTTTCTATACAGCTTGCTTTGATGTTTGAACAACAGTCTAGCCAAGGACGACTGTATTCATTCATTTTCTACATTCAACATTAACAAAATAAATATTTTCATAGTTATAGCATAGAAAACCTGTTCATGAACTTCTAAAGATGTTTTTTTAGCATTATTAGAGCTCTGGAGACATGAAATAACACCCCTATGGTCACCTATGCACTCCTGCATACTTTTGTCTGCACCACAACGCACAAATCCTAAGACCAGTAAAAAATTGCTGGAATTGACCTTTTGCACATTTGGATATTAATGAGGTTTTAAGTGGAGCTACAATATGCAAAAGCAAGAAGGGTGAGTGTGACAAAAAGCACTTTGAAAAAGTAAATTATTGAAAACAACAATAAACTAAAATCAGCTGTTTATCAACTGATCAAAAGTTTAAGACCATCTCTCAAAAAATGACAAAAAAACTCTCCAAAACGGAACAAATAATTTTCTCAGCAGGACTCAGTAATCCGTTATTCTTAATCACTTAAAAAATTGGTTTGGGCATGCTTGATGCGAGTGTTTCCAAGAAGCTAATGGGAACATTGCTCCAAGTGGTAAAGATGGCTTCATGAAGGACATCAACTGTCTGGAACTGATTTTTATAAACTTTCCTTGTCATCCATCCCCAAATGTCCTCTATGGGATTTAAATCAGGGAAGTGTGCAGGATGGTCCAAAAGAGTGATGCTATTCTTCCTGAACAAGTCCTTCGTCAAGCGGGCATTGTGAAAAACCCAGCTGTTACCACACAAACAAGGGCCCTCAGTCACGAGGGATGCCCGCTGCAACATCTGCACGTAACCAGCCGCCGTCTGAAGACCCTGCATCACCTGAAGCTCCCGTGTTGCACTGAATGAAAAAAGCACCCCAGATCACGATGGACCCCCTGCACTGTGCCGGGTAGAAAACATCTCAGGTTCCCACCTGAGATGTTTTCCTTGTCATGCCAGTAACGTTGGAAGCCATCTGGACTGTCATGGTTACATTTTTTCTCATCAGAGAATAAAACTTTTTTTTCCACCTTTCAATGTCCCATGCTTGATGCTCCCTGGCAAAGTGTAAATGGCGGCTGGTTACAAGTTAATTAGGAATGTCATGTGATCGAGATTGTACCATTCTGACTTCATAGGGAGCTGCCATGCTGCCATGCATTGACAAAGAATATCTTCATTTTTGTTATACAGTAAAGCTACTATTCGATACAAACCTATTTTGTGCTAATTAGGAATTGAAAATGATGGGTGTGTTTAACAGAAGCCATACTTTAATAAAATCACCCGCTTCAGTGGCACATCCAAAGGGTCTGAGGTGTCCTGCTTTCAGCACCGGTAAATAAATGAAGATACGGTTGTAGCACACTTACCATTTTGTATCTGAGCGTCTATGTCTGTCTCACTGAGGTGGAACGAGCCGCAAATGAGATGTGTTAATTCGTCAGGATCGCCATTAGCTTTGCTCTTAAAAAAATAAAATTGAATATTAGTCTGTAAAATGTAACAAATCAAAATGGATGCTGAAAGTCTTTCCTTGAAAACAGCCCGAGTAACAACAATCACTTTTATTGCAAACATTGATTAAACATCGAAGGAGAAGGTGTTCGCCAAGGCGGGTTATGCGCCCTCTCAACAAATTGTATATTATATTTATATATTATAGTCAGCTGGGATAGGCTCCAGCATACCCGCGACCCTAATGAGGATATGTGGTGTAGCAAATGGATGGATGAATGAATTAGACGATGCACATTGCCACGAGGCCAGGCTAGATTGTTTTTAAAGGTGTTTGGAGGTACGCTCGCGCCCGGGCACAGGAGCATAATCCAGGTTTAGGAGTTAACAGCACAATGCACTGCAATATTGATACTTTGTAGTACACCTACAGCAGTGGTTCCCGGGTCACAGTTGAGTACCCCTTCAGACATTTGACTTGTAGCCATGTACCCCTACTTCTGCACACTTAAACCAGTTTTCATTTTCATTACATTGAAACATTAAATATGATTAATTGATTTTCTAGTACAGTAAGTAAGTAAATGTGGTTCAGAAATTGTGTGATTTGCATGGTCAAGTTTTGTCAAAGTTTGAAAGGGAAAGTTCAACAAACATGAATCAAAGTCCAAAACACATACAAGTAGCCATGACCCTCTTTTTAAGGGGAATCCCCACTCTCTCATCCTGACATGCACATACGATGACTGTATAAAAAATGTATAATATGAAATATGTAAAAATATGAATATTAAAAAAACCTTGAAGATTATACACTCTTAATACACTTCTTTTTGTGTCTCCTTCCATCTTTCTGCGCTCGTACCTCCTATGACAATTGGAGTAGCCTACTTGGGGAACCTACGACCTACATAAATGGGACCAGTCAGAAACCCTTATCCCTTTTATAAATAAAATAACAAAAACGTTTCAGTAAGCAGAAGGTTTTGAGGGAATGTTTGTTGTGTTTTGGGTGTGTTTGTGTCATCTTTACGTCAGAACCCGTGTAATCTTCAAACAACATACTATGACCATCAATGGCACTTAATCCTCATCATGTGACCACAGAGCAGTTTGAGTGAAACATCAATGGGTGAGGACCAGTAATTGAAGGCGCTCCTTTGCTCCATCAAAAGGCGTCGGGAGGACAAGACGGCCACTCTTGAGTCATGCTGGTGGCTTTAATCTGACTCTCTAATTAGGCACCAGAGGAGCAAAGCAGGACAAAAAGGGCAACGTGCTTTGTTTTCCAAAATGACTTACTATGCAGGGATCCTTCTTCATGTGGTTGCAATAAATGTACACTGAAGTACACACACTTTGTGTCCAATGCTAACTACACAGTGTGTTTGGTTCTTTGGCTGCAGAAAGTTTTCACACAAAGACTCAACAGGCGCTGCCAAATGCTGTCAGCTGGCCACTTTCCAATAAAGGACTGTGTGCCAGACACACATATTCACAAACCAAATAACATTCACTGCACTTCCTGTAATGATTCACCTGGGTACTGGGCAGTGCCCCCCCCCCCCAGTTTGGGGGAAGGGATTAGGCCTTTTTAAATAACCCCCATTGACAAAAGCCTCCTAATGAGACAATGATTACTAACTGGCACACTAAAGCCTCCACTGACTCTACAGCGTAAGAATGCACGCAATTGGAATCACCTATTCTGCCTATAAAGCCTTCTGAAAAACACTCCAAGAAGTGCATAATAACAAAATGTGACGTGCAGATGAACCAAGTTACAGGGACGTTGTAATTATTATTATTAACATGATTACGCCGAACTATGTTGCTGATATATTGACACTTTGCTACACCACTTTGTAAACCAGAGCATAGGTTTTTGGAGGCGTTTTAATAGCGATCTTCGTAGGCGACACAGGTGTGTCCCATTTCGCGCAGTAATGAGTTGCCTCTTTTTACATTTTTTTTTGATATATTTGAATGCCCAGAAAGATATGTGTGTTCATGTCTTACATAAAGACTGTGGATGATGGGCAAAATTCCAAAAACACTGCATCTTTCCTTTACAATATTATGACGGCGTATTAGGGCCACATTCAAAAAAACAAAAAAACTTCAGATTTTGAGAAAAGTCGTAATTTTTAGAGAAAACAAAGTCGTATTTTACGAGATTAAAGGTCGTAATTTTACATGATTAAAGGTCGTAATTTTACGAGATTATAAATCGTAATTTTACGAGAAATAAAGTCATAATGTTACCTTTGACCCAGGCCAGAGGTCGGGAAAGTCCCCTGTGTTCATATCTGTCTCGGGCAATGCCTGTTAAATGGTGTATTAAAATCATCAGATTTCAAGAAATAAATTGGGTACAAATAGGTTAGCTTAAAGGTAGCATCATCTCACAGTTACCCTCACATATCCCGCTCCTCCACATAGAGATAGCTTTCCATAGCTGTCTCAGGCAAGGAAGGACGCACAAGTTTGTATTTATAACGGTGCAGCAAAAAAGAGCAGTTGGGCACAAACAGGTTAGCATGGGCTAGCATCGTCTCACTGCTACTCTCTAGTACCCGCCCCCTCCACACACGGCTCTCCGTTTCATAGCGGCCTCAGGCAATGCCTATACACTGAAGTTAAGACTTATATTCTCGTAAAGTTACGACTTTACTCTCGTTGTATGACCATTTTTTTCTCGTAAATATACAACGTTATTGTCGTCAATTTACAACTAAATTCTTGAAATATGAAGATTTCAATACTGTATTTAACAGGCATTGCCTGAGACAGCATTAAGCACAGGGAACTTGTGTGACCTTTGACCTGGGTAAAAAGGTAATTTTTGTTCTCATAAAATTACAATTTTTACTCTTGTAAAATTGTGACGTTTAATCTCAGAGTATGAAAACTTTTTTTCTCAAAATTGAGTTACTATTAATCTCCAAATTTTACGTTTTTTTTTGTTTTTGTATTCGTATAGAAAAATTGTGACGTTTAATCTCGTAGTATGAAAACTTTTTTTCTCAAAATTGAGTTACTATTAATCTCCAAATTTTACGTTTTTTTTTGTTTTTGTATTCGTATTCATGGAGTCCTGGCTTAATTAATTCCAGCAATAGCTATCTTATGCCACTAGGTGATAGTGTCGTTTAAATGTGGGTGAGTCATTATAGTTTGCTGTACTTTTTTTATACAATGGTTACACTTTTAACGCAGCCACAAATTTTAAGATGTTACTTAAAACATTGCCTGTACATTTAAAGTCGTATGATCCTTAAAGAAATTGATTCATTCTATAAAGCATTTTAGAATTTTTACAGTTACAGTATCTATCCATATAGGATTTGTACAATTTTGGTGCATACAAGAAGCTCAGGTTGTCATGCTCTAGAATTCTGAAGCCTACTCAGTACCTTAAACTCAATTCCAAAAGAAACAGTGAGGTCCATGGTAAACTTCATTAACGGGTGGTGTTACGCCACTTTCGATCATATGTACACAACTTGGCATTACAGTCATGTGTGACTGTGTCTGTGTTGAAGAAATGCCCCCCCGCCCGTAAATGTGACCTCAGTCACATGATACCCATGATACACCGACCATTACACACACACGCTGGTGAAAATGTCCCTCACACTTTGTGCTAATGTCGTACTAGTGTGCAAAATTAAGTGTGTGTGTATTCAGCAGAGGTCTACTAATGTGTGTGAACACTAGTCCCTCATTAGCACAGTTTTCATGTGACCAGGCTGCACCGCAAGAGACACACACACACACACACACATACATTTAAACAGTTGGATAGAAAATCACACGTGCACGCACACGAGCGTGCACACACACACACCACATGACCAGATGAAGAGGAACCATTGTTCATAATCACAGGACCTCTTCACACAGATGCGCATACAATTCTCCTTCTGCAATGGCAGAGTCGGCCTTGTTGTAATATTCTCTGGCTCTACATGCTTGGATTGATCACAAACACACACTGTGTGTCCGTGTCTTATCACTATGGCTTCTGTGTTTCCAACATAAGACAAATCAGTGTCACACCAATGCACGGACACATTTGCAAAACAGGCTGCTGGCTGCCTGTAATGAGGCCTCACGGAGCTGTCACGCTGTGGTAGGCAGTGACAGTGGCAGGCCATTAGCCTACTGAGCCACAGTGGGCCAGGTCAAACTTCTGACCCCCATGGCTGAGGTTTGAGTGGGTGAGGAGGGGCAGCTGGATCAAAGTTCAAAAGGTGACAGGGGTGGAGACGTTTGACCAGTTCTGACCTCTGGTCCCCATTTTTAAGAGACAAGTCATAAGACAAACATAATCAACTATGATTTATGAGCTAATGGGCTTTTCTAAATGTGATCTAACACATTTCACAGACAACTTATCTGTGCACACATCTATTTTTTTTACCTCTGTTGACTGGAGAGGATGTACAAGGCAAGGGCTCTGCTGAGGATGCTATAAACTACAACTATTTTGGTGCTTGATTTCATGAACACAAGATCAGCAACTGGTTGCTGAATACCTCAACTTTAACTTGGATTGGCGAGAGGTACAGATTCCTTGAAATAAACGAGTTACGTGTGCTGAAAGCTGCTAGGAAGCCAAGATAACCGGCTAATCACTGAAGTTTAAAGCAGTTGCCTAGCAACAAAGCAACACAAAAGAAAAAATAAAAGAAAGCAAGCCTCCGTTACAATTGTAAAGGATGCTGGCCCTGGATACATGGACTCAAAATCACAAGCGTCAGTCTTGTTGCCAAATGTGAAGGGGGAGGACAACTACAGCCATGACAGATGGAGATGGAGATACAGATGCAGGAGATAAAGGAGTGGACTGCAGCACAACCAGACCTTAAGCATTTGCAGTCACAGATTCATCATGTACAATCGCAGAATAGCAGTCTCATTTAAAAGATCCTAGGGGTCCATGGTCATGTCATAAACCTTATGGAGGAAAACAGAGCACTGAGCAAAGAAACTAAAGCTTTAAAAGACGAAATCGAGAAGTTGCAAGACAAAAATGTTGCGTTGTGTGCTGCTCTTAAAGAAGGTAAAAACCCTATGGCAGATAAAAAAGCACTACACACTGATATCAAGGCTTTGCAGGATAATATAAAGCCACTATTGGAAGAAAATGCTGCCTTGCACGCTGCTCTCAAGGAAGCTAAAAGCCATATGGAAGAAAATAGAGCATTATGCAAGGATGTTAGAGTTTTGCAGAATGATATCAAGACATTATTGGAAGACAATGCTGCCTTGCACGCTGCCCTTGAGGAGGTTAAAAACCCATATGGTTAGGGTTCTGCAGAATGATATCAAGACATTATTGGAAGACAATGCTGCCTTGCGTGCTGCCCTCAAGGAGGGAAAAAACCCCAAGGAAGTAAACAATGCATTATGCAACGACATCAATGCTCTACAGGATCATATCAGGACACTATTGAAGGATAATGGCGCCTGGCACACCACTCTGGAGGAAAAGAAAGAAGCAAAGGATAACATCACTGAGCAAATGAAACTATAATGGATGAGATGGATCAGAATTCAGGAATGAATGATGTGATTCTCACAGGGCTCAGAATTACACCCGGGTCAAAAGATTGGGAAGCTCATAACAGAGGAGAACCAGATGGAATGAATGTTCCTTCAGCAAAGCAACAGATTGTCAGCTTCCTACAATCAAAGGAGGTGGATATCGATATCAACACCATTGATACTTGCATGGAAAGGGCACGCTCAAAAGTATTAAAATCAGGAACGCAAACACTTACATTTAATGACACTCACAGTACAACACCAAGACAGCACGATGTTGATCCGGAAATCAACAGGGGAAGAGGTAAAGAAAGAGGAGGAAAAAAAAGGGAAAATATGATATATGCTTGTATGTGTATGTATGTGATATATACAGTATATGTATCTATGTATGTATACATATGAATGTATGTGTGTATGCATGTATATACACAATATGTATGAGTATGTATTAGTAAATAATGTGAGAAGGGGGTAGGAATAAATAAGATCTGCTTCTTCCTACTCCTTTTTAAACATGTAGAATTGAGGAATGTAACATGAATAATTCTTTGTACAATGTATGCATGTTCGAAACAAATGAAACCAAACCAAAATCACATCTACGGCCTTTTCATCTCAGTTTGTAAACCTCTTGCATATTGTCATAAACTAACGAAGGAAGCAAAAGTACCTACAAACTGATGTAGGTGGGAAAAACAGCAATTTGACTTTTAATAATACTATGTCTGTAATATAGAATTAAATAAAGACAGACTCGGAGTAGAACCGCTGCTCCTCCGCATTGAGAGGAGCCAGATGAGGTGGCTCGGGCATCTGGTTAGGATGCCACCCGGACGCCCGACCGGTGGGAGACCACGGGGAAGACCCAGGACACGTCGGAGAGACTATGTCTCTCAGCTGGCCTGGGAACGCCTTGGAGGAGCTGGACAAACTGGCAGGGGAGAAGGAAGTCTGGGCTTCCCTGCTTAGGCTGCTGCCCCCACGACCCGACCTCGGATAAGCGGAAGAAAATGGATGGATGTTTTGTTATTGTTGTTGCAATTGTTGTTGCTGGTGTTGTTGTCTCTCTCTCTGTTTTGTCCCCCTCCCATCCCCGCTCTTTCCCTCTTTTCTTCTTTTCTCTTCTTTTCCATCCCCTCCTGCTCCGGTCTGGCCGTCCCAAATTTGCATAAAAATAAACATAAAAGTCTATCTTATACTTTTCCCTGGCAGAGAAAATCAATTTAGCATGTAAGAGCATCTAGATCACACATACAATCTGCCCTTAAGGCTGGACTGGACAAAAAAAATGGACTTTTTAACTTACGTCATTTAGCAACATAATTAGGGCTAAATGTATAATGCAGTACAGTTCTACACTACTACTAAATTAAAGATCTAATCGCAGTTCTCTCAGAAATTGTGTGGTGTGCTGAAACATCTGTTAATACATTGCAGCCTATTACAGCACCGCCCAACAAATATGCAAATCATGTCACTCATACAGTCTCTAAGTGTAAATGTCATTTGTGGTGACCCCCTATGGGTTGTAATCAAAATACTTTGGAAGACAACACCCATTTATGTAATACACATACCCCCAATGACATCATCATTAGACGAATGGCCAATGACTTCTGGACAATTAGTTACCAAGTCCCACATGAGTCCCTTAATAGATGGCCATGTTTTTCAACCAATCTTTCTCAGTTTTTACGTGTTGTCAGTGTCCTCAAGCTGTGAACCAGAGCGCCAGGTAGCACAGTAATTTTGCTTGTTCAGTCAAAGTTTCATCCTTTTGTGTGCAGAAGTTCCAGAGTAATTTAATGTTCTCTAAAAAAAATCCATAGCTACACGTTAGTGATCGAAAACGTGACTGCTTTTACTGACTCGAGTTCTTATACGTGACTCATTGAACAATCGGGTATTCTATCTACTCGTCACAAAGTGCAGAAACACGGTTTCAGGTTGATGTCACGAACAGATAGTCGGACATTTTCCTTCAGGATTTTTGGTCGACAGCAGAATTCATGGTTTCATTTATCCCAGCAGGTCCTGAAGCAACAAAAGGCCATTCAAAAAGTTAAACTTTTGTCTCGTCAGACCACACAGTATTTTCCCAAAGGTATTGGGGATTATCAAGAGGTTTTCTGGCAAAGAAGTGAGTCACTGAAAAATCAGGTATTCTATTTACTCGAATTACACATGAGCAGAAACATGCACCGTATTTTGGTTACTTAATTTTGATAGGTAATTGGGTCTTCAATTCACTGGAGTCACCCCCACAGAACGTATGAACAAGTGCTCATGAGTCAGTGAACCTTCTTTCAATTTTTGAACAACTCGTTTATGAATTTCACCCAAAAAACATCCCGTTGGATGTAATTTTTTGACATGGCTGTATTTTGGTTACCTTATTTAGCTCCTTGAGAGGGACAACATGTTAGAAAGGTAACAGTTAAGTATGATACTGTACATTGCAATTGCTAAACTAGGTCCAATATCACCTAGTTATGTAAAAAGAACTCCATTATACAGGTTTTTCATTCAATATGTAGTAATGTAGTCATCTGCAAACACACTTGTAAATGGCACATTCTTTCTAGCTTTGTTCTGGGAATGGATCCCTTTACGTTGTGTACATATTTTTGGGCAAACAAGTATGGAAAAAATAGTCACACTTTCACACATTTGCAAAAACACGGACACGCATTCAGTGAGAGGAGGACATGCATATGTTTGGGAGCCCCGATCAGATTTATGCATTGTATATTGGCATATACAGCATGGACTAAGCTTAATATTAGTTTAATTTTGTTTAACTACTATTACTGTTTCTACAGAATGTGCACAGTTGTGTTTCCACCGCAATGCAATCAGTTGGATCTCTGTCATTGCACTCTTGCTCGCATCTGTCAAGTCTTTGTCACAAACGGAACTCAAACATGCTCAAGCTGCGTGAGTGTGTAACCACATTTGTTCAGGGGAAATGCACCTGTGACATAATGATATTATCACCTGTCTGACCTGTGAACCACATCCCCTTACCAAGCTATACACCCAAAATCAAAACATGACATGATGTCTGCAGAATTCTGCCTTATGACATTTGCTCATAGGCGTCTTGAGCAGTTTTGGATGGGGGACAGTGAGAGGTGAAGGCAACAGTGAAATAGGCACTTGACTATCTTTAGGAACGTCACTAGTGTTCCTGTTTTCACTGCCTTGCACAGCCGTGTGTCACAATAGCACCTCATTCTCTATGAAAACAAGCAAGTACCACACTGTCACTTCCCCTCTTGCACCATGAACCCCTGCTGGCATCCTGTGTCAATGATAAGCGTAATCCCTCGATACCTCCTGGCCCCTCTTAGAACAAAAGAACCACAGGAAGAGGTCAAGCCTTTGCCACATCAGCCTGCCAAGAAATTATAGTGCTCCATATGTTTTTAGTTGGTGCAAAGTCCAAAACAAATCCCCCGGCATCACAATTCCATCTTATTCAATTTGAGTTTGTCTCACATGTGGTTGGGATCGGTGTGGATTTGGGTGAGGTTATGTAAAGTGTCAAGTCTTTTTTTGTCCCGTCATCAGTCATCTGCTTTTTGACTGACCTCTTGAACAAGATAACATTGTTTTGTTGTGTCTGTGTTCCCTGAACGACTTTCCTCCTACATCCAGCGTGGAAAACAGTTTGCCATTATTGTGATACAGTCAGGGAAAGGTCTTTGAGGTGCGTAAAAAAAAAGGACACAAATGTTATGGTTTTATTAAACAGCTCCTATATGAACTGTAAGTGCATCCTGTAAAGTAATAAGCAGTGGAAGTCAGAAAACTGATGTTTGCAAACTAGGTAAACAATTTCTGCTATACAGATATTAAAATAGCAATGATATATTAATAATATAATAATATAGTACAATCATTATCTTTTGTGTCTTTTGTGTTTGGGAAGCATCTAGAATGCCTTCTGTTTTGCACACACATCACCTGCAAAGCAAGAAGCTAGGCTATAGTTAAATAAATACATATTCCATTTTACGCCGCTTATCCGGGACTGGGTCACTTGGGCAGCGGTCTCAGTAGGTAAATCCAGACTTCCGGTTTCCAACTAACTCTTCCAGCTCCAGCCAAGGCGTTCCCAGGCCAGCTGTGAGACATAATCCCGGGGCCTTCTCCCGGCTGGGCGGGACACCTCACCAGGGAGGCATCCGGACCAGACCACCTCAACTAGCTCCTCTGGATGTGAAGGAGTCGCGGCTCTAATCTGAGCACTCTCGGATGGCTGAGCTCCTCACCCTATCCGCAATCTCGGTCTTTCTGCTCATGACCATAGGTGAGGATGGGAACATAGATCGATCGGTAAATTGAGAGCTTTGCCTTCTAGCTCAGCTCTCTCTTCACCACAACGGTCTGGCACAGCGACCGCATTACTGCAGACGCTGCACCAATTCGTTCCCTGACCCGTGAACAAGACTCAGATATACTTAGACTCCTCCACCTTTTTTATGTCTTGGAACTCTGCCATGTAGGCTGTTTTTTGCCCCGTGTCTTTCATATGGTGCAGTCATGAACACTGTCTTAACTCAGGCGAGTAAGGCCTGCAGTTCTTTGGATTTTGTTGTGGGGTCTTTTGTGACCTCTTGGATGACTCGTTGCTCCGCTCTTGGGGTGATTGCAGTTGGCTGGCCACTCCTGGGAAGAAATATTTTGGGAATGATTTTTTTTTATAGTATTGGCAATCCAATTCCATCTTTTTTAAATAATAAACTCTTGATTTAAACATGAATTCGTGGAAGTGAATATGGTTATTACAATAGCTCTTCAAGGCATTAAAAATAATGAAACCAAAGTATTGCTGAGTTTGCTTTTTTACTACCCAGTATGACCAACAATATTGTTTGGGTTTGTAACACACCTGTGAGTCAGGTAAATTTAGAAAAAGTGGGCATGCAAAATACTGCAGTGATGGGTATATTGTGTTGTCCTATGCTGCTGTTTAGTGTGTGGGCTATAAAGGGCAGTGGTGTTCAGCATGCTGGCTACAGCAGGCTTTGGGAGTTGAGTGCGTAGAATAAGAAAACTAGGAAGTGGCGTTGCACTGTCAGGTGAGGAATGTCTGCTTGAAGGACTGAGTACTCTGTGTTGACATGTAAATAAACGGCCAACTGAATTACAGCCATCCAGTCAAATTAATCAGCCGCCACTTTTAAGGTAGGACGAATCGTTTGACAATATGTGGTGTAATTTAGAATAAATGACTTTTTTTGAAAAACTCAAACGCAAAAGCAGTTTACTGATGGTTGTTAGTAACAACCAGTGATTAGAGCGACACTTCCCGTGCAAGCTCTGGCACCATGACAGAGGAGTTCGGGCCCAGTGAGTATCTGTATCTATCCTGGTTGCTACGAACGGGAATATCCAGTGTCCAATGTGAAACTAACTTTACGTTACACCGTGACATGTTGGCGTGTGGCCCAGAGTTACGGCAACCGGATAGGCCCGTTCTTGTGTCTGAACATCCACCCCGAGTGACAAACATGCAAAGAAATTTGAAATGAGGAAGGGGGCAAACACACACCGCTCCACACACACACTACAGGTGGTCTTCGGTTTACGTTTCATGGGTACAAACACGCTCCCATAAACCTGTAACAGTGATATTGCATTTTATGTTCATCCTGGAATTCTATCCCAAAGCAGAATATCTAACTTTGAGTGAAGTGATGTATATTAGGGTCCACCATTTCACTCCCAAGGTCACAAAATTGGAGAGGCGGTGCAATTGCTTAGAAAGTGGGCTAAGAATAGCCAATATTTGAAAAAGAAATATATCTGTAATAGTATTTGTATTTACAAACAAAGCTAGCTTCCAAGCTTCCTCGTGTACGTTATGTTAAGTTAAATTGTCCATGAATGCGAGTGTGAATGGTTGCTTGTCTGCACATTATGTGTCCTGTGATTGACTGGCAACCACTGGGGTGTAAGCCATCGCTCACCCGAAGTCAGCTGTGATAGGCTACATCTCACCCGTGACCCTGGACAAGATAAGCAATTGAAAATGGATGAATAGAAGTTTGAGTTAAATGGAGAGTTGTGTCATGTCACATCACCTGGATGTTGCAAATACGAAGTGGAGGTGAGATGGTAACGCAGTCTGGCAAACTGCATGCTGGACATTACTCACACACAGCTGGCTTCTGCAATCTATTTGTGTTCCCTTCTCCTTCAATCCCATGCAGGATGGTTGCATAAATCACCAGTGTGTGAACCAAGAGCTGATTAATAAGACTCGGTGCAAATAGAGGGCAACACAAAACAGCTGTTTGTTTCTGCATGGACCTGTCAGTGATGGTTTATGAATACTGTGAAAGCCAAAATAATTTTTTGTAGTCAAGTTTAAAATGTGAAACTGGATTCAATCCAAGGTACGTTGGTGCCAAACTCTTTCCACAATCAGACAGATGTTCTATCTTGAGTTTTTATTCTGTCAGATCAGCTGAGCTGTGGGCCAAACAGAGAATGAGGGGTGGAAAGGGAGCTATAGTACACTTGTAAAGAGAGGGTGAGAACTGTGAGAGAAACGTTTTCCATATTTGATGTATTGGCCACCTCAAGGTCAACATGGTGAGTTAGTAACATTGCAATCTTGGTTACAGTCATCAGATACACTTTCAGAAAACAGTTCATCAACAGTATTTCATGTTTCAAGGCCTCTTTGACTGTGACCTTGACAGCTGTCTTCATCAGCCACTCGTCATGGGATTGTACATTTTCTTCTTCATCTTCACCACCTAAACGCTGCATTAGCTGATTTTAGGGCTGTAAAATGATTTGGATGTGGCTGCAGCAAAGGGCTTCTGAGATTTACACTCTGCCCTGTATGGGTGACAGACAGATGTGATAGAGAATTTCATGTGAACAGCAACTTGACAGAGTGATACAAGACCTTAACCTCTGCAGCAATAATGATCATCCACTACTGTGATAGACTCCTTTTTCAATGAATTCCTGTCCTCCATTGTTCATGTAAAAATAATGATGAAGAGTTTTGCAAATTCCATGCAGCTCACTAACTATCAACTATCTTGATGTAATAGCAATAGGGATATTCAATATTGGCTTTTTTCCAATTTTGATATCAACCGATACTGATATGTGTAACATCACATATCTCCTGTCGTGGAATTAACACGTCTTTTGTGAAGCTAATGAATACAGCATCTGCAATTACGTTCTCGACGTGGCTGTAAACAACATTGTAAATCATCTGACAAATACTTGTGATTGGGCATGACAACGCGTGGCTTGAGGAACTCTTGCACAATAGAAAAAGGCTGGTTATCCAGTTTGATACAGTCCATGATTTTCCGATTGATGGCTTGTTCTTATTGAAAGAAGGCCAGTATTGAGTTGGCTGATATTATCCGACATACCTGTTTAGTAGGGGCATAACGATTTATTCATTTTATATTCCTATGATCAACCATCAACAATGTTTTCGCCAAATTGCCATTCCAGACGACATATATCGATCAAACAATTGTTTGAAAGGTAATCAATCATTTGATTCAATATTAAGAAATAAAGCATTGGATTTAAGCACGGCAGGTTTTATATATATGTGTGTTTTTTTTCATGATAAAGACGTTAAACGTTACCCTTGTAACAGTTTGTTTTGTCGCAAGTCGATTAGTCATGCCTGTTGACTGGGGCGCACGGATGACCTCATGTGATGTTGAGCGTGCGTGCTCAAGTCTGTGTGGACGTCCTAAAATATGGAATTTTTCATCGGATATGTGATGTATTTTCATTGATATACATGCTTGTTAGTTAGATGACTTCTTCCTCTTCATTTCCGTATGGGATTTATACTGAGTGTTGGACCACATCCAAAGTTAAGTCCAACTTGAAGCCTTTCAAACTCATGGATGGGAGCGTCAGGACAAGATAAAAGGTACGTAGCGAGCGTTAAGTTGTGCATGTTTGTGTTCTGGTTGAATGGGGGCATGTCATTTGGCCACTGTTGTTCTGGCGTATGTTCCATTTTTTCTTGCAATGATAAGCATGTTGATCAAACACCTCCTCGTACTGTAGCTTTAATAGCGTCTGTGCCAACGTTACAGTATGGAGGATAGTCATTCACTTTGATATCTATCTGCACATGACATATCATTTCTAATCTGGTGGTGCAAAAACGTATTTAATACTTTGTTTAGAGAAGTAACCGAGGTATTAAATAAAGTTAGCCGTGTTTTAGCAGATAGAATTATTCATTCAACCTGAAGTGATGGTTGCACTTTATTCAAATAAAACGTGAATGCATTTGCCATGAGTTGTTTACCTTTTTGTTTATATCCATAATGAATGTATACCTGATTCTCTTACTAAAAGCAAAGGAAATTTCGGAAACTTCACCTGCACCGTCCAATACTGAATCGATATAAAGTTACTGAATCTTTCCGATCGTATCGTTCTAAATAAACCAATATCGTCCTTAAATCGAATCGGCAACTACGAATTGTGATACGATTCAAATTGTCAAAACGAATCGTTGCACCTCTACTATTTAGTTACCATGCACATACACAACGCAAATGTAAAAAATCACGGTGAAAATCATTTTATCTCCAAAAGGGGGGCGCTTTGAGACCCACTCTGCTATAGTATGCCAAGTTTTGGATTTCCAAGATAACTAATAACTAACCCCTGCAATCATGATCATGCAGTATAACACATGCAAGCTGTAGTCAGCATTTGCCATGCACATTCAGAGGCCCTTTCTTAGTTGTAGCTATTTCCTTATATTTTTACACTGGAATACACGTATACAATGGAATACACTGGAACCTCTGCATTCATTCCTGGTCAACTTCTAGTTTGTTTAAATTTAGAATAACCAACTTTTAAAAAAATAAACAATGGAAATACAATGAAACCTTGGATAGTGTACGCCTCGGTTGGTGTATTTTTCAATTTACATCTGAAATTAACACAATACTTTGATGATATACACACATCGTCAAAGGAAAGGTAAAAGCAATGATTAGTGCACTACTGACTCACTTCCTTTTTCATTTTGAAGTACAATTTGGCTGGCCCTAAACGATTGTCCTCATGCACTTTCTAGTCACTCATGTCAAAACCGAGCATAAATGGTTCCTATATAACGGTGTGCTGCACTCAGAAAAACATGATCTTGAATATTTTGTATGCAAAATGAGTGGACATGAGTGGAAGTCATTAAATGAACCCTGTGCTGACTGATTTTTGATGCAATTAAACTCTCCACCCCACTCTTTGTCTCACAAGCTGTTTATTTCACAGGGCGCTTTATTATAACCTTTGACTTGTGAAAATGTCTCTAACTTTTGCCAGAGCTTGGATGAATCACAGACAAAAAGAGAAAAGAGGGGATGAAAGGCCAACTTGCATTGGAGAGCCTTCTTTAGAACATCAAACGGAGAGAGTCTCTCCCAGCAGTCAGAGGGGCTCCGGGGGGATGGACTTTTCATTTCCTGGCAAGGAGTGGCTGGACATGTGGGCACTGCTCACTACATCAAGCACGACAGAACTCGAGGAGAAGTGACGGCACGCTCAAACCTTTTGTGTTTGACATCTCTTGTTCTATTAACCATCACTACCTTCTTGCACAGTAGCAGCAGCAGAAACAGCAAATGTATTTTAAGGAACCTACAAAAAAATGCAACAACCTTTTCACCCTTAAAAAGCATGCCCTCAAAAAACTTCATTCTCCTGCAGGTTCTCCTCCTGCAATAAAAGTGCCAGTTTATTTGATTAGATTCAGCTCCAGAACCCGTCCCCTCTCTTTTCAATTGACATTGTTCACTCGCAACACAAACCAGGCTTAAGTGCTAAATATGACTCATATGCCTCACAAATGTATATGTACTCACCACTAATAAATGACCAACAATGATGTAAAATCATCAATGAACAAATGGATTGGAGTCGTGGTGTGGCCAGTCACTGCGCATTACTATGGTGCATTCAAGCACCACCAAACAAAGCAAAATCTCAACACTTGGCAAAAAAACGTTATCAGTGAGGCATAAAGACAAATATGTTTTTTTGTATGTTTATATAATTATGGGTTTTTTAGAAATAGTACATGTATGCTGTATATCTTATCTGTACAGTCATCCCTCGCCAAGTCGCGGTTCGAACACCTCATCGTGTTTTTTTTAAAATCAATTAATGAATGAATGATCGCTGTTTTGTGGCTGACTACGTATATTATTAGTAAAGAATATTGAAAGACAAGTTCTAGTCTCTAGGCGTCAGTAATGTTACTTTGTTCAAACATTGATTACATTACCTTCACACTGCATTTAGTCATGTCCGACATGATAGTGGGATGGGGGGTTCCTCCTCTCATTCCATGTGGAAGTGGTAAGATTTTGGCTTTTTTACTTTGTCCTTCTGATGGAAACACTTTCTTAACTTTAGAATACGTAAATGAGAGAGGCTAACTAGTTGGCCAACTAGCCTGCTATGCTAGGAGCAGCTGTCTGCTATAACCCTGCAGTGATTGTGTAGCCTGCACAATGTAAACAAAGAATAATACGAGTGTAAAGCTGACTTGAGGGTGTTATTTCATGTCTACGGGCTTCTAATAATGTATTTAGAAAGTCAAACAGGTTTTCTACGCTCCAACTACAAAAATATCGAATCCTACTTTGCGGTAATTGCCTTACTGCAGTCGGGTCTGGAAACAATTAACTGGTAAACGAGGGACGACTGTATTTGTCAAATTTATGCACACACATGTTTATGATCTATTAGCGATTTATGGCGAATGAGATTCTAATCCATGATTTCGTGGGGCCATGACTCTGAACCGTGAATGTGCAGGTATCCACTATATACTGTAGTAAAACTCCAGTACTGACTTGACAACAAAACCACACAGAATATAGGATGACCCATTCTTGGAAAAAATTTAAGACAAAAAAAGACAAAATTTTAATACTTTTAAAAATCATGTTATTGCAATCAAAAATGTATGTCATATAGGATATATGCTCAGCAGTTGCAGAACTCATCTTCATTCATCACCATTATCTTAACATTAGCACTGGAATCATATTGTTTACTAACTTGCCCGACCTTTGAGACACATATTGAGTGTGTGAAAAAGTGATGTAATTTAACACCACTTTACATCTTACATGTGTGAATCTCTCCAGCCAAAACATAAAATGCCCCATCTCTTTCTCACATCAGAGGCGTGATGTGGCGAGGGCCGACTGTTGCGGAATATTTGTCTATTTAGTCATTTTGTCCACACTCTGCACAGGTGAAATGAATCCGAAGAATTTGCGTGCATATTGACTTGCTGCAGCACCCTTGTCTGTGCCACAGGGAGAACACGCCTAATTTTGAATGACAAATGTTGTTTAGGTTAAAGGTCACATGTTCCTTATCAGATCTGTCCTGGTCATCAGTTCTTCAGGCTTTTAGTTCTTCAGCTTTGTCAAAGCACAATATCTGCTCATTTTAAAAGGGATCCAGCTGATACAGTGCATAGTGACTGCAAGCTGACAAAATCATCTGTAAAAAGTGACTATAACAAAAATGTTAATGCCGAAGCTCAAGATTACATCTTTAAATCACTGAGTATTTAATATCATGTAAATGATTACTACTGAACACAATCATATAGATGAGAAACAGAGATTGTCCTCTTACTGACTTGAACACCGACTCCAGGCCGATCTCTTATCACTTAGCAACGGCGTCACTTCAGCCTTTTATGGATTCAAATGGGCTCTGTGAAAGCTGTAAAATGCAACGTTCGTGGTTTTGTGGTTTGGATGAGAGACAGCAAACTGCAGATGTGAGCATATGGTGCAAGTACTGTACTTTAAAAGCACAGAAGAGAGGTGGAAAAAGCTTACAGGACAAATAGGAGACATTTCTCTGGAGTATCCATGGCTAAATCAGCATTATGCAATCATTTGTTGCATGTAAGTCGTCAGCACAGAATGAGACCACAATGACAGTAATTATTCTATTTAATGTATTAAGGTGATAAACATGGTGAATGTTATGTTTTCTGGCCGCATGGTGGTCAGGTGGGTAGCACATTGGCCTCACAGTCAGGGGGTCCAGGGTTCAAATCTCCGTTGGGCATCTCTGTGTGGAGTTTGCATGTTCTCCCCGTGCGTGTGTGGGTTTTCTCCGGGTACTCCGGTTTCCCCCCACATTCCAAAAACATGCATGTTAGGTTAATTGGCGACTCTAAATTGTCCATAGATATGAATGTGAGTGTGAATGTTTGTTTGTCTATATGTGCCCTGCGATTGACTGGCGACCAGTCCAGGGTGTACCCCGCCTCCCGACCAAAGTCTGCTGGGATAGGCACCCGCGACCCTAATGAGGATAAGCGGTATAGAAAATGGATGGATGTTATGTTTTCACTTTAATATGTTGTTTTTGTAATTTACATGTCAACTTTTTTTTTTATTTTAGGGCAAATTTGTCACTCTGGTACCACGAGAGTTTATCATCTTACCAGTGTGTAAGTACGCTTTGAATTTCCCTGCTTGACTTTTTTTATTAAAAAACAACAAAGCAACCAAAATTTTCAATATGATTTACGTAAATGTTTTTTTTTTAAATACCATGAAATACATGCTGCCCGCAACCGAAAGTGTAACACCCTATGGTGGCATTTTGATGTGTAACGTGGCACAGCTTAATAGAAGAGCTCTTACCAGACAGAAAAAGAAAAAAAAACACAAAATATTGGCAGACAAATGAGATATCTGTTCTTATGATATATGATATAGGCGCGCAAGTGATTCAAAGCTCCAACAGCAACAGTCTTTTAGGCTAAGTATATGCGTGGTCTCGAATTATTTCCAAGTTTTGCCTTTGGGTTGTAAATATGCAATTTGCGTCTTCCTTTAATACTTTAAATATGTTTTATTTCTGCTGCATTCATGCATGACATGCTGAATGAGCCCAGTTTGTAATTTCACACATTGAATTAGTGCAGAATTCAAATGGGGATTTATTATGCTTTTCCTCTTTTCTGACATGTAAATGTTACAATGTTATATTCTCGTCTTAAACAATGCCGAGGTGTCAGACAATGAGGTTTGACCATTTGGAAGTTATCCCCGAAGGCAGTTTTGGATGGCTTTGGATGCTGTTTTACAGATTTTTTTAAACACCTACTTCCACTGACGTCACACAAGCTGGACTTTCTTATACACACTGTAGGCCTGCTCCGCTCTGTTGATAAGGATTTGACCGTGTTAGCATGTTGTTGCGCAGGTTGGTAAAATACTCCAATATATGTTATACAGTCGAACCCCGGGATACGAATGCCCTGGAATACGAAAAATCCGGGATACAAAAAGACCTTTCTGAATTTTTTTTGCTTCGGCTTACTAAAATCTGTTTGCTTTACGAAGGTTTGTCGATCTTGACAAAACTTTTTTCTAGAATTTTTATGATTTACGGTATTTTAAGGTGCATTATGAAACATACGGTCTACAAAAAAACATGCCGGGTTCCCTGTCATCATTGTCGACCGTCAGTCTCGTCAGTCGGCTGTTCAGCAATGACGCCGTCTTTTATGAAAGCTTGGACAAGAGTTAAAGCAGATACCTTAGCCAGGCATCCACAATCCATTCACATGGATGGCGTAACTCGCCTGGTGCTCTGCAAAAATGTTGTTTTGCAGCATACGGGTAGGATACCTACTGGAGGCATGGCGGAGGTAAGTGTACGTACTGTACGGATTACGTATTGTTCTCTGATTGGTTTATCGCTGCCAGCGTACATACTGTACTGTACTGCACTTCGCTGCGTATCAAAGGTAAGAAACTTTTAGAATTTTAACTTAATATACCCTCTATTTCATTATTACCTTACTACAACACTCTTTATTTATACAGTTTGAAATGTGCAGAACAGTGTTTTTTCCTATTGTATGAGGGGTCTTCTGGGCCAGCGGAACGAATTAGCCAATTTACATGTTGAATGTTCAAATTACAAACAAATTTGGCTTACAAAAATCCTTTCTGAATCTAAAATTAATTTCGTATCCCGGGGTTCCACTGTATATATCAGTTGCATCATTATAACGTTAATAAAGCTACACATTTGGATTCTATATTAATACATTTTTCACAGAGCATAAAATACCTGTTTATGACTTACTTTGGGGTTTGACATTATTAGAGTCATGTGGACATGAAAGAACACCCCAACAGTCACTTCCACATTCCGATTATTCTTTATCTGCAGATTGGGCAGGATAAGGGGTCTCTGCAGAGACATAACGAATGCATAGCAAGCTACCCAGATAACTAGGTAGCATCTTTTCTTATTGTAAACCCTAGGTTCCCAAAGTGAGGAACACGTACCCCCAGGGGTACGCCAATTGCAAGAGGGGGGACGTGAATAAAAACGCGCCTAACACTGTCAATTGACCCAAAATGATTATACTGTAAATGTAATTGTATTCAATATTTCAAGTTAATTAATATAAAACGGTTTGTGTTTTTGTAGTGTGCAGGAGTAGGTGGTACATGGCTTCAGGCCAAATGAGCACGTGACTGTAAAAACTTTGGAAACTATTGTTCTAAACCAAAGAAAGTGTTTCGAAGAGAGTGGGGAAGAAGGAAAAAGAAGCCAAAATTGTAGCACCTCCATACGGAATGAAGAGGGGAACTTTTTTCCACTCAATCTCAGCCATGGCATGTTGGCTGGGATCTGCTGGCTCAGTAGCCGGTCTCCATGCAGTGTGAAAGGTAATGTAATCCAATGTCATGTCTCATAACATTACTGATGCCTAGTGCCCAGAATACCACACATTCTGATTACGCATACCGGATTTGTAAATATTTGCTTGCAGACGGGAAGGAATCACTGAGTGAAACTGTTATACGCAAGAACTAAACCATAGAAGAAGAAAGAACACATGGCCATAAATGTTTCATCTTTCACTTTGCATGTCTCATTTAGACTTATAAGAAGTGGAATTACTTTTGTCAGTCATTCTGGAATATAAGGCAACAAAATATGGGGAGTATCGCTGTTATGATAATGCCTCACGTGTGTCTGTTACAAAGAAGCCAAAAAACGTCCGGCTTCGAGTCATTTGACAGAAAAATGACAACTCACATCTTTATTTAGAGTGGGAATATCCAAGGCTGCTGCCGCTGCATCTAGAACACTCTGTTCAAAGATAAGATGACAAAAAACCCCTGTGTGTTTTTAGTGAGTTTTTTTGTGTGTGGTGGTGAGTGAATGCGTGTTTCTGAGTAAAGCAATGACTTGGCTGGTGCACTTTTACACACATGGCCTCAGGCACCAGCGACAGCACAAGGCTATAATTTAGAAAGGCAGGATAGGAGGCAGGTCCTGGTCTGACTTGCCTCAGGTAACAGCTAAGACTGCAGATCTGAGTCGCGCACTTCGGACCGGGGAGGATGTCCAATTTGCTCCGAGCGGGAGCGCTCTGGGCAGGCTGGAGCTGTGAGAGCAGCTGGGCTTGTCAACAGATTAATGCATCAACTTAAGTGACAGCCCCCCCCCCTTCCATAGGCTGCAAAGAAGAGAGTCTCTTACAATATCTCTTCCTATTCCTCTGGGACACGTGCCCAACATGAACCAGGTGCCACTATTGTTGTGAGTTTTAAATTGTGGGCAGAAAATTTCCACTGACAAACTTTTAAAGTGTGCCAATGTCAGCTGCCATATTAATGCTGTCCAGATGAGGCAAAGAGAGGGAGGGGGCACAGAGGAGGTGAGAAGAAGGCTATATGTGTAAAGGAAAGAACATATGAGGAGTGTGAAAGAAACCACACAGCTGCAGGCTTGCACGCTTCATTTGCACCCCGACTGATTGCGAGAAGCAGTTAATCATTTGATGCTCATGACACTCTAGAGGTTTCATATTTTACTTAATAACATTAATGATATGTTAAAGATGAAAAATTTGTGTGACCTTCAAGGCATTTGAGTGTTTTGTTTCTTAGTTTTTGTAGCATAGGGTAGGGTGCCAGACAGAAAAATAATAATTTGTTGTTTTTAAAAATTAAATAAACATTAAGTGATCGTTTAGTTACATACAGCGCTGCATATTGTTGTCACTGACTCTAATTCAGTCCAAAACGAATCAGCTCTACATGACTATAAACGCACCTAACTAGACGTATTTCATGTTGATTTGTTCCAATTTGTCTATTCCTTTCATGTTTTTCTTGGCATGGGCGCAAACAGGCCTTCAAAGAGTGTGTTTGACCCTCGTTCTGTCTCCCTTCATCCAACGTAGCCACCCACGCGCACACACAAACACAAACACACACCGAACAGCCCTGGCCAGCACACTTAGCTTTGCAGACAGACTCATCAAAGACAACGATTGGCTTCGCTGCTTCTGACCACCATGACTCAAACCCACTTTCTTTCAAAAAGCAGCATGACAGGTCGCCTGTCTGCTTGGGTATGTTTATACCAATGGTGCCAGGTGATCTTTGGGGGGAGGAATTGGGCAACAGGGGATGGGGAATCGAATTCTGTATTGTTCAGGAAAAACGTGCAAGAATAAATAGTTACTTGTTTTCAAGGCAAAAATTTCCTTAAGTTTAGTGTTCTTTGTAAGATGAGTCAGAAGGTTATACTGACCTCTTGCGAGTCCCAACGCGTTGATGGGATTGTGAGTGCAAGGACAGCTCATGATTGGCTCTTGTCAAAGAAAGAGCTATCGTTTCCTCACTCACAAGGAGATGTCACAAAAATGTAGCCACATATTAGTCGCTCCGCTGTATAAGCTGCACGGTTCAAAGTTTAAGAAAAAACAAGCGGCTGATACACTGAAATTAGGAAACATAATGTTGCTGTTCAATACAAACCACAAATCGCCACAGTGTTGTGTTTGTGGTTGGGTAAGAGATCAAAGGTGATAAGCAGGTGATCCGGGGAAATAAAGGAATCATTCATTCATTCATTCATTTTCTGTGCCGCTTATCCTCATTAGGGTCGCGGGTATGCTGGAGCCTATCCCAGCTGAGCTTTGGGGGGGGTACACCCTGGACTGGTCTCCAGTCAATCACTGGGCACATATAGACAAACAAACATTCACACTCACAATCATACCTTTGGACAATTTAGAGTCACCAATTACCCTAACATGCATGTTTTTGGAATGTGGGAGGAAACCAGAGTACCCGGAGAAAACCCACGCACGCACAGGCAGAACATGCAAACTCCACACGGAGATGCCCAATGGAGATTTAAACCCTGAACCTCCTGGCTGTGAGGCCAATGTGCTACCCACTTGTCCACCGTGCGCCCCTAAAGGAATAAATGCTGGGTTATACTTTCCACAGGGACACAACATGGGACTGCTCTGATTTGGAAATAAAACACTCTTTTTAATGCACACCACATACTTAAAGATATGTATACATTAGTCTGCCTCATACAATTGCAGGTGCATTTTGTTTGATTTTTTCCTCTTGGATTTTTCTCAGCGAGTTGATGTTGCTGTGGTCTCTGCACGACGGGTCATGTAATGCCAGTATTTCTGTACTTCAGCTGCAGTGATCGTCTCCGTCCGCGTCAATAGAAAAATGTGGAGGTGCGCGGCGCGGAAATTTTCCTCATGAAAAGGGCCGCTCGAGTGGGTGTGGGGGCGAAAATGACGTCATTTGTGTAAAACAGGCTTAACAGAGGACCATAGGGTGCAGTGGAGGAATTCGGAAGAAGGCTGAGGAGCATGAGATTAACTGTAAAATAATAAGTAGTGTATTAAAATGAGGCATACAAATAGGCATGATAGGTATTTCTTTTAATAATTTTCTAAAGAATATTTTTTATTACATATTTTATTTATTGTGCGTGTCAGGGTAAATGAGCTAACAGTACTATTTTGGTTACTTATTACAGAATAACTTAATGGACATTGATGTTATATTCCTTTACTTGATGTTACTATTTTGGGCCTTGTTTAATCTGTTTTTTTTTTTTTTTAAAGAAAGACATTGGATATGATTGGCCTTTAATAATTATTTTTGTGATTGAATTGCTTTTTAAGGGTTGTCAATCGATTAATGTATTTCATCGTGATTAATCACAATTTGTCCATGGTTAACTCATAATTAATCACATTGAGTCAAAAGTGAAAAAAGATTTTATAATATGTAGGGATGTAAATCTCTTTGTGGTAAACAATTTGATACGCAACTACAACGATAATTACATCAAATTGCAGTATATATAAAAGAATATAAATTTTGGAAATATTAGCCATTATTGTATTTAAAAATAATACACAGGAGGAAATGTCCCCATTTTTGAATGTTAAATTTGAGTGGTAATTTGTCCCACTTTCTTGACGGCCTTTGAACCTACCTTCTCACTCGCTGCAGATATATTTTTGTGGCATCACATTCATGCCAAAATTATCACTAAGAAAATACTTAGCTCACATTAAACCACTCTCCTTGCGCTTAATTAACCGTATATGTGCCTGAAATGACTTAATGCTTGTTCACAGCGTGTGAATAACCGCTCGCTGCTCTGCTTCCGCGAGTGTAGCCATTTGAAATTGCATATCTAGGCACAACAAACTTTAGTCAGCCCCAGTTTCCCAATCAATCTCTGGCCTTTGGAAGTCCTATAAATGCCCTTTTCAGGTCAGGTCCGGCATCGAAATGTGGCGCAACAAAATTCATAATAAATGCAGTCAAATGCCAAGGGAGACTCATTTGTATTATGGAGTCTCCCTTAGCAAAGAAATTTTGCTCAGCATTTAAAGGCATCTTGACTCCCATTCAGCTGTTATGATGCTGGAGAAGACAAAAATAAAAAAAATAAAAAAAACACACACTATTAGACACTATTTAAATGTGCATTAAATCCTTGTGTTTTGGTTGTTTTTTCAATTCAGAAACGTGCTTTAGTGAAAACACTGCAGTGGTCTCCGAATGGAAATTGCTTGTTTCCCACATTTGTATCTGACTCCAGTTCCCCACTGTGTGGAGTGGATTGTGGTTCTAGCCTTCTGTGGGGCTCTCCAAGTCTTTTTTTAGTTTTGGTAACTAGGAAGTATTGTAAATATAGATAAATGAGCACAATAATCTTAATTTAGTGTTATTTTTTTGAAGTCCCCTTTTCTACTTAAAGCTAAAAAACATGAACAGTAATCCCTCGTTTATTGTGATAAATTGTAAATAACCACATAATATGATTCCTTATATTTTTGTTACTTGGAGCATAGAAAACCCGTTGCCGAAAACAATTTATACCATTATCAAACCTAGACACAAAATAATACCATAAATCTATATATTCACCTTTGCACTCATATCAGCCAATATATAAGAAATAATCAGGAAAAAGCATTTTAAGACACAAACCTAGTGCTCTTATGTGTTGGAATAAATGTGTGGCGGAAAGGAAGTGACGTCGGGGGTTCAGAGTTGAGTAGTTTCTTGGGCACAGTGGTCACCAGTCCTACCCTGTCTCGGATTGGTTGTAACCTGAAGACAGTGGGCTTTTAAAGTAACCAATCACAAAACACGAGTGCTGCAGGGCCTTCTACTGCGGGTTGCATGTTTTCAAGGTCTAAAGGTGACGAGTCAAGGGTACATCACCGGAGAGAGAACCCATTCAAGCCTTGCTTACGCTTTTGTGTCGAAGCACAAGCGTACGCTACACCGGTTCACTCCTGCCCCTCCAAACCCTCCTTATGTCGCAAATGTGCAACTCCAAAAAATGTAACCTCGTGCCGTGGTGATGTGGACCGCAAAGGCTGTGATTTGTCTGCTTTTAGTACATCATTTCCTGCGCTTATATGACTCGCTCACCGGGTGTACAGCTCTCCTTTGCCGATGATTTTAGATCAGCATTAAACATTTGAAATTGATTTTTGTAACACATTTATTAGTTCCAGCTCCAATAGCTTGCAACAAAGGAAGTTAACGGGTTAAATGGTCAACATGAGTTGCGGTTGCTCGCTGAGATGACTGTCTGGAAAACACCACCCATAGCGTTTGGGGGCGCTCAATCGCACACTCAAAACTATGAAAGGGTAAAGGGTGATTATGCAGAAGCATAAATCAGGCATAACGGTAAAATATTTTTTTTTGCAATACAAGCATCCTGTCATATTAAATATGATTTCTCATAAACAGGTGTGCATGCAGAAAGACAAATACTCTACCTGTCAAGTTGGCAACCAAACAAGTACAAACAGTAACATCATAACCAAATACATTCTTGCATTAATGCAGCAGGTTCTCCACGGCCACTATCCCTCACTCTTAATGTTTCCAGCGGCTGCCGTGAGGAGGGTGTGCTTTGTTGTGAGCGTTCTGACAGTGAGTGGAGGTCTCAGGGGGGACATGCCGCAAGTTGAAAGCTCAACAAGCTGTGTGAAGTGGCTTGCTTTTATGTTGCACATTGTGCCGGAGCTGCTGGAGAGGCAGCACAAATCCAAAATACAAACTTATTTCAAAAGCCCAACGTGTCAGTCTAACCTCTCCCTCTGCCGCTCCCCTCTTTGGAGCTTCATTAAAGGTAGATATCTTTGAAAATGTGGGCTTTTTTTCTATTGTTTTCCTCTAAAGCTGCACTGATATGACAGCCCGCAGCACCAGTTGGTAGCCCATGCTGCATGTTGGAGTAACGTCTTAGTAAAGTGTTGATTCTTGCCTCAGGCTGTCTCCGGATCCATTTAGGGTCAGAGTGCATGTCAGGATGTGATCCAGCCATAGGTCTTGACGGCTATGAGATTGAATTATTGTTCTCCGTGTGTGTGCTGAGTCACATTGCGGTTATACCACCTCTGCCATTTAGTAGCACCCCCATAATGTAATCTTTTAGCTACTTATTATGTTAATTGTGCTCTGGGTGAGGGCGACAGACTGATTTAGTACCAGTTTATTATGACAATTAAATTTGACAGTTTATGCATCATTCAAGTTTACGTCATCTAGAAAAGACGGCAGACCTGAAGGAAATGCTTGTTTTCCCGGTACGTAAGCTGCTACTTTTGTCCTCAACTTTGAACCCTGTGGCTTTATTATTGTTGTTAATGTCTGAAAGCAGCACTACGAATATGGATTGACCTAATCTTGGCTCAGATCTCTCCAAGATGGGCCAAGATTAATGGTCCGTCCCCGACAGACCTCCCAGCCCCCCACCGCCCTCCTAATCTTTCCTCTTTACTTTGGGATTTAAATAATGTTCGAGTGGCAAACACGTGAATGATGTGGTACTGAAATCTTTTTGTACTTTTATGCGTAATGGCTTTTTCCTGAGATGGTACCTTCAGAAGTGGTTTGTGCCCCTAAAATTTTTGAACAACAGTTACCTTGGAGCCCAACATCTATATTAGTGTATAATACACTGGACACAATTGGTCCCCCTTTGTACTCCAATTTCGGATTAGTCTTAGTCATGAAACTGAGACTGAGAAAGCGCCTTGATCTTACACTCCATGGGGTTGTAAAAATGTGGGAAGAGGGGAAAGACAGTACTCATTGCTTTTATAAACAACTCATTAGGGCCCCAAACAATTAAGCAAGCTTCAGTGAGATATTGCCTGGATGACAGAGTCCTCCTGTGACTATTCCAATGGCTCAAGGCAATGGAATGATGCCAGCAGGGAGGAAAAGCAGACTGGAGAAGAGTTCCACATTGTGTATTAGGCAGCAATGGCCTGCAGGCAAGAAAAACAAGCCAGAGATCACAAGGTCAAGTATCACTAGCCTTGCTATTCCCTAACTAGGGAATAAGAACATGATCCTTCTCCACATGTTTAGCACATACGTGTAACGTCTATTGCTCTTGGTCACTAATATGCCAAGATGTGGAATTCATGGTTTAAACAGAAGCTGAGACAAAATAGAATCCTGTGTACTCGCTACTCACTATTCACAGCCCTGCAAATTTGCAGATTTTTGGCCAAAATATTTTTTTCCTCAAAAAATGGGTTGTTTTTTTCTGCAGAATCGCAGTAATAATTACGTGTTAAGTGATAATACAGGTAAAATGTACAGTATAAATGTACCACTGCTAAAAAAACCACAATTTTTTTCCTATGCACTGCCATTTTCATACCTAAAATGGGTTTAATAAGAGTGTGAGGCTTATTGAGGAAAAGACTGTGAGGGTTCCAATAATAAGGGTTCCAACACCAGTCACTTAATGAAAATGTTGATCACAAATCGGAGAAGAACATCAACGTCAGGTTTGCAAGAGGACATAGGGTGTCGAAAGCCGTGTGTCAAAAATAAACGTTATATAGCATGAATCTACTGTACTTCAAAAAATATTCATCCCTTCTATTAAAACATTAGGACAGCCTCAATAGGTATATAAATAACTATAATAATTTAATTTGCTTAAATGCACTTGAAATGCATTGTTTGGAGGGATTCTTCTTAGATGAATCCACCTCTCTTCTGCCGAAACACTTCCATCATTTTGTCCCCTCATTTCATTTGTATTTGATCTTTTCATGGAATTGCACTGTCCAAAAAACATAGGCCAGTCCATGCAAACTCAATACAACAATACATTCCATGCAAGAACAGGAGTAGGATGAAGAACAAATCTTATTTAACCTACCCCTTTCTCATACCACAACAAAAATGGCTCCAACCACAGACTGATAATTTAAACAAATAATTATCAGTCCATCCATCCATCCATTCATTTTCCTCCGCTTATCCGGGTCGCGGGGGCAGGAGCTTCAGTAGGGATTTCCCGGTCACCGGCGATCTCTTCCAGCTCCATCGGGAGGACACCAAAGCGTTCCCAGGCCAGCTGTGAGACATAGTCCCTCCAGCGTGTCCTAGGTCTTCCCGGGGGCCTTCTCCCGACTGGGCATGCCCGAAACACCTCACCAGGGAGGCGCCCGGGGGGCATCCCGACTAGATGCCCGAGCCACCTCAACTGGCTCCTCTCGATGTGAAGGAGCAGCGGGTCTACTCTGAGCTCCTTCCGGATGGCCGAGCTCCTCACCCTATCTCTTAGGGTGAGTCCAGCCACCCTACGAAGGAAACTCATTTCCGCCGCTTGTATCCGCGATCGCATTCTTTCGGTCATGACCCGGTGGGTACAGTCCACTCGTTTCCGACTGAGAACCATGGCCTCGGATTTGGAGGTGCTGAGTCTCATCCCAGAAGCTTCACATTCAGCTGCAAACCGCTCCACTAAACGCTGAAGGTCACACCCTGAGGAGGCTATAAGGACCACATCGTCTGCAAATAGCAGAGACGAGATCCTAAGGTCACCAAGCTGGACTCCCTCAACGCCTTGACTGCGCCTAGAAATTCTGTCCATGAAGATTATGAACAGAATCGGTGACAAAGGGCAGCCTTGGCGGAGGCCAACGTTCACCGGAAACAAGCTCGACTTACTGCTGGCAATGCGAACCAGGCTCCTGCTTCGATTGTACAAGGACCGAATGGCACGTAGAAGCGGACCATCAATCCCGTACTCCCGGAGCACCCCCCACAGGACACCACGAGGGACACGGTCGAATGCCTTTTCCAGGTCTACAAAGCACATGTAGACCGGTTGGGCAAACTCCCACATACCCTCGAGTACCCTTGCAAGGGTGTAGAGCTGGTCCAGTGTTCCGCGACCGGGACGAAAACCACATTGCAGCTCCTCTAACCGAGGTTCGACTAACGGTCGTACCCTTCTCTCCAGCACCCTGGAGTAGACTTTCCCAGGAAGGCTGAGGAGTGTGATCCCCCTATAGTTGGAACACACCCTCCGGTCACCCTTTTTAAAAATGGGGACCACCACCCCGGTCTGCCAGTCCAGAGGTACTGTTCCTGACTTCCATGCAATGTTGTAGAGGCGTGTCAACCAACACAGTCCTCCAACATCCAGAGCCTTGAGAAATTCTGAGCGGAACTCGTCTACCCCCGGAGCCTTGCCACTGGGGAGTGATTTGACTACCCCAATTACCTCAGCCACGGTGATAGAACTGTCCACGTACGTATCCTCAGACTCTGCTTCCTCTATGGAAGGCATGTCAGTGGGATTGAGAAGGGCCTCGAAGTATTCCTTCCACCGACCAACTATATCCACAGTCGTGGTCAGCAAGCCCCCGTCCGCACTGTAAACAGTGTGAACTGGGGGCTGCTTCCCCTTTCTGAGGTGTCGGACGGTTTGCCAGAACCTCTTCGAGGCCGACCGAAAGTCGTGCTCCATAGCCTCACCGAACTCCTCCCACACCCGAGTTTTTGCCTCGACCACCGCCGAAGCCGCGTGCCGCTTGGCCTGCCGGTACCTGTCAGCTGCTTCGGGAGTCCCGCAAGCCATCCATGCTCGATAGGACTCCTTTTTCAGCTTGACGGCAGCCCTAACCCCCGGTGTCCACCATCGGGTTCGGGGCTTGCCACCACGACTGGCACCGACCACCTTGCGGCCGCAACCACAACTGGCTGCCTCAGCAATAGAGGCACGGAATACGGCCCATTCGGACTCAATATCCCGGTCCTCCCTCGAAATGCAGGCGAAGCTCTGCCGGAGATGAGAGTTGAAGACTCGACGAACGGGAGATTCTGCCAGACGTTCCCAGCACACCCTCACTACGCGTTTGGGTCTGCCAGGTCTGTCCGGCATCCTTCCCCGCCATCTAATCCAACTCATCACCAGGTGGTGGTCAGTTGACAGCTCAGCCCCTCTCTTCACCCGCGTGTCCAGAACATACGGACGCAGGTCTGATGATACGACCACAAAGTCGATCATAGACCTGCGACCTAGGGTGTCCTGGTGCCAAGTGCACTTATGGGCATCCTTATGTTCGAACATGGTGTTCGTTATGGACAAACTGTAATTCGCACAGAAGTCCAGCAACAACACACCGCACGGGTTCAGGTCAGGGAGGCCGTTCCTCCCAACCACGCCCCTCCAAGTCACACTGTCATTGCCCACATGGGCGTTGAAGTCTCCCAGTAGAACTATGGAGTCACCAGCTGGGGTGCTCTCCAGCACCCCTCTGATAGACTCCAAGAAGGCTGGGTACTCTGAACTGCCGTTCGGCGCATAGGCACAAACCACAGTCAGGACCCTTTCCCCAGCCCTAAGGCGTAGGGAAGTAACCCTCTCGTTTACTGGGGATGACTCCAACACAGAGGCACCAAGCCGGGGGGCTAACAATAAGCCCACACCAGCTCGCCGCCTCTCCCCAGCGGCAACTCCAGAGAAGAACAAGGTCCAGCCCCTCTCAAGGAATTTGGTTCCAGAGCCTAAACTGTGGGTTGAGGTGAGTCCGACTATATCTAGTCGGAATCTCTCCGCCTCTTCCACAAGCTCGGGCTCCTTCCCCACCAGAGAAGTGACATTCCATGTCCCAAGAACCAGATTTGGCCGCCGAAGACCAGGTCGCCCAGACACCCGCCCTCGACCACTGCCCAAATCACAAAGCACCGGACCCTTATGCTTGCCCCTGCAGGTGGTGGGTCTGCGGGGGGGAGTTCCCGTGTGGCTTCTTCGGGCTAGGCCCGGCCAGGTCCCACGGGTGAAGACCTGGCCACCAGGCGCTCGCCTGCGAGCCCCTCCCCCAGGCCTGGCTCCAGGGCGAGGCCCCGGTATCCCACGTCCGGGCGAGGTGCGGTCACTCCTCTTGTGTTTTTTCATAGGGGTCTTCTGAATCACTCTTAGTCTGGCTCGTCACCTAGAACCTGTTTGCCTTGGGAGACCCAACCAGGGACATAAAGCCCCCGACAACATAGCTCCTAGGATCAATCGGGCACTCAAACCCCTCCACCGCGGTAAGGTGGTGATTCACGGAGGGAATTATCAGTCCTTCAGTTTAAACAGCCCTGACTTATGTATTATGTTCTTTTGGAGCAGCTCCGTGTAAAACTCTTATTGCTCTCTGTTGTAATATAATCAAATGCATTAAATGGAAGGTACATGAAGTTTCCACAGTTCCAAACAATAAATTAAATATGGCAAAATAAGAGAACAATACAAAAAAAATTGTCATTGCCTTATAACTTAACAGGCACTTAGCTTTACTTTTTGACCTATGCAATTTGCTGCTTCCATTTTAATTCCTCATCTATGAGAACTCCCTAAAAATTTAAACTCAGAAACGTTTTTTATATCAATTCCATTGACACACAGATTAACCCTGTCACTGCACTATAGAAAAGTTGTGAGAATTTTCCACATAAATGTTACATTGGCTTAGAATAGTGCATCTACTACTCTGGTGCTCCAATATTTGGATTAGCAAATAGAAGTTATGAAATGACATATTAGCAGTCATACAGGATGATGGAAGGCTGTGTAGAAAATGCTTTCTGACTCTCAATTCACACATGATTTCAAACAGCAGATGAAAGTGTTGTAAAATTGCTGCATGCAATTGAAATTGGCTTCATATATTTTGTCACGCAAATGCCCAGCAAGGTTAGCTTTTGAAATGAATTACAGCATTTCAAGGTAACTTCTTTTTTGCTATATTTACCATTGGTCTGTTACATTCAGTGTGACCAAAGACTGTGGATGAAGAAAGGAATGTCAAGTCAAGAATGTCGAGAGTATAGCCTCTATGTGTGTTTACACACATATATTTATGTATGTATGCAATTATGTATATATGCATATGTATCCATTCATGCATGTGTGTATGCATGCATGCATCTGTCTGCCTTTTCCAGAAATGACCTTCTATGACAAAAACAGTTATGGATTTTAGATCTACAGTATCTATTTAATTGGACTGATCAGTTTTTTTTAAGAGTAATGTTAAATAATTATCCACACTAGCTACTCCTTATAAACTCCTACTCCCCTTCATGATACGCACAGAGCCAAGGGTGCTTTAATCACAATCAAATGGTTTTCTCATGATGACATGGTCAGCAGTGTTGTTTATCACCACAGACAGTAGCTCCACTGTTATTTTATAATTCCTTGTTTGAGTCACTGATATCTTTAGAATCTTTGCATGATCACATTAAGACAACCATACTGCGTGAGTGAGTCTGTTAAGGTGATGAGAATTAGGAGATTTATTTGCAAAGGGAAACATTGCATCAAAACAATCATGCTTAAAACGTCTCGTTTTCAATGAATTTAAGAAGAACAGTTTGCAAATCAGTCGAGTCTACACGAATAATTTCCTTTAGAAAAATTACAAAAGTTTCTGTTCCCAACACATTCTCTTCTTGATCGCTTCTTTTGATCTAAATGTGGTATCTGAAAGATTTAAAATACAGTCAAACAGTCTCTGTGGTGTTTTATTAGCAATGTAAAGAGGCCCCGTTCAGATAAGAGCCTCTTTATGGATGGTGTTTCCCCACCACTGGAGGCCTCGGGGGCCCGCCAGAAGATATTAGATGACTGGACTATGGAGCCTGGAGTCTTCAAACCCAGCTGTTCACACAAAACCTCCACAGACAAGACATTGAGCCATGGAGGAGGGCACGGTGGGCCAATAAAGTTGGGTCAGGTGCAAGGGACGTGTCACTGTGGATGTTTGAATGTAAGGATTTGTGAATTGTATGTTTACATTGAGCCCGCCCATCTCATCTCCTCATAAACCTCTTTGCAGAATGTCTAATTCACCTCTTTGGCTTAAAAATTTTGACATTGCATACCAAAATGCAACTTTGCATGCTAATAAACAATTTTGTATGCATTTGTAATTAAAACGTATCAACTTGCAAATCAGACATAATGTGAGCATGAAAGGGTCATTGACATGGTTTACCAACTTTGCTTAAATATGTTCTATATTGTCTGTATTTATGAACAGCATTGTTAGTTAAGTTTTATTTTTTTAATAGAATGGTAAATTCATAAAAATCACATTTATGCATGAATTGTTGTCAATGTCACTGCCGTTCCCGGAAGTGACGTTATAGCAAATATTTGAGCAATGTATCAGTAGTTTTCAAGGAGGAAGAAACATATATAGATCAAATAGATAAACTTGCAGAACAGGGAATTAAGCTGTATTTATTCAATCCATTGACGATGAAACTAGAGTGTCTGATGTAGAGGAGATATGGAGATGAAGATTGGTCGGCTTCAAAATAAGGAACGGTAAGTGTAAATTACTTTAGTTGCTTTTCCTTCAATTATTGTTTTAAATCGGCTTCTTAATGTACGTAAAGGGGTCTTAGCAGCCTTTTTTTATTGTGTATTTTGTTGCCGTTGCCGCCCCCAACGCCCAAACGTCACCTCACCCCCACTGATTGGCTTTAGCTGATAAGCACCACTGCAGCGACGTCACTTCCAGTTCATTATTACTTTAAAGTCATTTTACAGTTGTACCGTTTGCTTTAAAAAAAACAACAATGTAGAACATAATTCCAAACTTTATAAACACATGTTTAAGCAAAGTTGACAAGTCACGTCAGTGACCCGCTAAGAATGAATATGAATAATGTCTGTAACATGAAAGAGAATAACCCACGCTTTGTGGCGTGAAAAAAACAATAAATCTAAAAAATGAAAAGTGTGGGGAAGTGTGTCTAAGATGGGGGAAAAAGGGAAGACAGACAGTTTGATATGATGATAAATAATGAGTGGGTTTGAGAAAGTCTTTTCCGCCGCCTCCACAGAGAGTTCATTGAGACAAGAAGAGGGCACGGCAGGATATCCTGACCAGACACAGCAATAAGCTCTACACCAACACTGTCTTCACTTGTTTTGCCTTGCTATTATCCCTGCTTATGCAATAAGTAATGACCACACACCACAACTGGCCACAACAGTAGGTAGACAAAATCTAATGCAATGTGAAAGTTAGTACATAGTTTGCTGTGCAGTTGAACTGCTCTGCATCAAAACAACACATAGTGCAGTTGAAATGTAAATAGACAGAAAAGTAAGCATATTGTCAAATTAGTCAAAGTTGTCCCAAATATAAATGTACTTTTTAAAAACACAGATCTTGTTTTGCATCTCAGGAGATTGTACTTTTATAGTTTGGCTTTTATAGTGATTCATCCAACGCGCAAAATATAAGACTTTGCGTGCCACCAGTTCAGTTGGTGTACGGTTCCTTTAAAAAGTAGAGTGGATGAGTGGCCCCGCTTCCCTACTCCTCCCCCCCTGAGGGGAGGGGGGGGGGGGTCAAGTTAAGGGCTTTGTTTAAAAATTGCACACTCCAATCTAATGCAAGATGCTGACATCAGCTGAAGGTTAGCTGGGGTCAAGGCTGCCAGTGACCCGCTACAAAGTCATAACAGACGCTGGTTGCTGCAGAGGTGCAGCACAACAGGAAAAGGACAGGCCTGAAAGACAGAATAAAAAAACAAGAGCATACACGTTATTTGATATGTTCTATTTACAGTATGAGAAAGTGTGTCCAAACCTTTGATTGGTACTATATGGTGCATGGTGGCATTGATATGTGGAAGGTGTCCCAAACCTTTTACAGTCACATACCCCTTTAGACATTTGACCTGAAGCCACGTACCCCTACTCCTCCACCCTTAAAAACATACATTCAAAAATTCAAAAAAACAAATAATGAAATGGTTAATTAATTGGTTAATTAATGTCAAAAATGTGTGTTTTGCACATTTAGATAAAGTTTCACACGAGCACTGATCAACAGATAAGTAATCACACTGACAGTGCCAGGTTTTCACGCCGGGGATTAGAACACCAATATACTGTAAATGGAATCTACGAGACTAAACTGATGAAACTGATGATTCGACCAGAATACTACCCCCGGATAGCGACTAGGCCATCCCAGTTTTTCAAGATGATGGAGGAAGAGACTGCAAAGTACTTGTGAGGTCAAGGCGGCACGCTGGTCCCCATAGCGTCGGTGTGGCCTGGATCCGCCACACACACACGCCGGCGACGGAGAAACCCGGCGGTGCCAACGCGGGGACGTCGACGCGGTGAGTTGCATGACCTCCACCGAGCCTCCCTCGACCCTTCCCTGGTTCCTGTGGCGGTCGAGGACTGCGTCTGGGATTCCCCTTCTGGAGGGGGGGCTATTGCGGCCTACTTTTTAGCGGAGGACGCGTGGCTGCGCCGCGTAACTGGACTCCGCCGATCGCGTTTCCTTGGCAGCTTTTGCTGGCTTCGGCAGATCAGCCTCTGCCGATACCCGCACCTCGCTGCAGGACGCCGCCCACTCTATGTCCTTGGCAGCTCTCGCCGGCTTCAGCAGATCAGCCTCTACCGATACCCGCACCTCGCTGCAGGACGCGCCCACTCCACGTCCGGCGGAAGCAATTCCTATGGCTCCTCCCAGTGCGTCCAGTGGCGCCTCCCAGGGAGTTGGCCCAAGTCCCTCCAGCCTAATCCTCCAGATTGGCGTCCAGCTCGCTTCATCCTCAGGGTCGCTTCACCAGGCTGAGTCACCGCAAACGTGACACAAACACTCTTAATGCTCAAAATAATTATCAAACTTCCAAATTTATTCATATAATGCACATAGAGAAATGAACAACTGACACTGGACTGACCACCTGAACAGTCAGGTATTGGTTGTTGTTTCATACATGACATGACAATATTTTATATTTACTGTCAATTGTCAATTAATGCTTTTTAACTAGGGCTGCAACTAACGATTATTTTCATAATCGATTAAGCTGTCAATTATCTTTTTGATTAGTCGATGAATCAGATTTTTTTTTTTTTATTAATTTTCCCGTCTTTGCGGTAATCCCTTTAAGAATGAATGGATGAATGGACTTTTCCCTTCCAAAAATCATTGTAAATAGGACGAGGAAGAGGAAGTTCTCAGACACGAAAATTGAAGTAGCGAAGTACAAACCATCAACTGACAAACATCCCAAGCACGCTACTCCAAATCAACAAGTCATTGACACAGACTGCTCCATGTGCATCACCAATAAATAAATAAGACATAAGAACTAAATCAACTTTATATATATTTACATCTATACAAACGTATACAAACGTTTATGCTTTAATATAATGTATTTATGCATTATAAGTTACTTACGGTGAAAAGGACCGTTTTTTGACGAAAAAAAATTATTAGAGAATGCAAGAATTGTCAAAACTAAATCGTGAATGTTCACTGTACTATTCTTTAGTCATTTTTGACCGTGTATTTCTCCCTGTAATAAAGCATTATTTTACTTGTCATGTGTACAATTACACTGGGTGTGGCTTTACAGTCATTGTTCATTTCCACAGATAAGGTAAGATGAACACTTCTTGCACATGTATCACTCATAAAAACTAAGTACATCCTCCTGTGTGACATTGATGTACTGAAGTCACTGCAAGGTTCAATGTATGACTGGGCTAAACTAGGCATGATAAAATGTAAATAAACCTTGTCAACTTGTTTCTCTGTGGTAGATCTGCAACAAGAACAAGAGATATGATCCAAGTTACTAAGCTTACAATACTAAACTTTTGCTTTGATTTACTGCTTTGATATAGTTTCCGTGCACTTCTTTTACATCCGTCCTCTTGATGATTAGCCAAAACATAGAACACTATTGCAGCAAAATAATCCTTATCCTTTTGTGTATGCACATGTGATACAGTGCAGATGCAACAATGGTATAGTTTTCTTGCAGTGGAACATGCAGTGTGCATCATGCAGTAGAACTAAGACAAATGGTGCTGATTAGAAAACGACAGTGGCTCCTACACTAAAGTCCACAGGGCGATGTGCCATTACAAGCAACTGATCTTCAGCATCAAGACTGTCTTAGAACTGGGGCCAACATTCCTCTGTCATTACACATTCATCATCATTATTGTCATCATAGGATCTGGACATGCACAAAGAGAAGAGTTTTTCAAACTAGGTTTTACTTACATGTGTCTGCTGCAGGATGTGAGGTAACTGGGTCACTGTTGCTTTTGCTTAGAAAGTTCTGGCATGTAAACATGCATTCAACTTGCCGCAAAGATCTATTGCAGCACCACAAGTTCCACCTCAACCTGTGTGACAACCTCTACATATGCATAGCGAGCCTGTATTCAAATAAAAGGCAATCAGTATCACCCAGCATGCTTCCAAAACAATCAGACAATCCCAGTATGGATCTTGCACCAAGATGACAAACTTAATGAGTAATTAAGGGAAATATTCAAAAATCTACTAATCGTATTTTTTAATCTGGATTCAATGGATTATTCCTTGGCTCCTGAACCACATTTCCACACAGTTTAATGGAAATTGGTTAAGAACTGTTTGCCCAGTCCTCCTCATTAATAAGTAAAGAATCAAACCAGACCAGTCACAGAACAATATCCATCCATCCATTTTCCTCCGCTTATCCGAGGTCGGGTCGCCGGGCAGCAACCTAACAGAGAAGCCTAAACGTCCCTTTCCCCGGCAACTTCGTCCAGCTCTTCCCAGCGGATGTCAAGGCATTCTCAGGCCAGCTGAGAGACATAGTCTCACCAACGTGTCCTGGGTCTTCCTGGAGGCCTCCTACCGGTTGGAACTGCGCTGAACAACTCCCCAGGAAGGCGTTCAGGAGGCATGATGCCCAGATCCCCAGATGCCCAACCAGATGCCCGAGCCACCTCATCTGGCTCCTCTCAATGCGGAGGAGCAGCGGTCCCAGCCACCCTGCGGCGAAAACTCATTTCGGCCGCTTGTACCCGCGATCCTGTCCTTTCGGTCACTACCCAAAGCTCCTGACCATAGGTGAGGATAGGAACGTAGAACGACCGATAAATTGAGAGGTTTGCCTTTTGGCTCAGCTCTCTATTCACCACGACAGACCGGTGCAGAGTCCGCATCACTGCAGACGCTGCACCAATCCGCCTGTCTATCTCGCGTTCCATCCTTCCATCGCTCGTGAAATAGACTCCAAGGTACTTAAACTCCTCCACTTGGAACAGGACCTCATCCCCGACCCGGAGATGGCACTCCACCCATTCCCGGGCGAGAACCATGGACTCGGACTTGGAGGTGCTGATTCTCATCCCAGCCGCTTCACACTCAGCTGCAAACCCAAACAGTGAGAGTTGAAGGTCACGGCTCCATGAAACCAACAGGACCACATCATCTGCAAAAAGCAGTGATCAAATCCTGCGGCCACCAAACCGAAACCCCTCAACGCCCTGGCTGCGCCTACAAATTCTGTCCATGAAAGCAGTGAACATAATCGGTGACAAAGGGCAGCCCTGGCGGAGTCCAACCCTCACTGGAAACCTTTGCAAACTCTGACATCGGTCATACAGGGAACAAACCGCCTGGATTAGGTCCAAATTCCCGGAGCACTCAAATACCTTCTCCAAATCCACAAAACACATGTAGACTGGTTGGGAAAACTCCCATGCACCCTCAAGGACCCTGCCGAGAGTATAGAGTTGGTCCACAGTTCCACGACCAGGACGAAAACCACACTGCTCATCCTGAACCCAACATTCGACTATCTGGCGGATCCTCCTCTCCAGAACCCCTGAATAGACCTTACCGGGAAGGCTGAGGAGTGTGATCCCAGGATAGTTAAAACACACCCTGCGGTCCCCCTTCTTGAAAAGCGGGACCACCACCCCGGTCTGCCAGTCCAGGACACCAACCCCGACGTCCACGCGATGCTGCAGAGTCGTGTCAACCAAGACTCTCCCACAGCATCCAGGGCTTTAAGGAACTCCGGGCGGATCTCATCCACACCCGGGGCCCTGCCACCAAGGAGTTTTTTGAACACCTCAGTGACCTCAGCCCCAGAGATAGGCGAACACGCCTCAGAGCTACCAGGCACTGCTTCCATGCTGGAAGGCGTGTCGGTGGTATTGAAGAGGTCTTCAAAGTATTCCTTCCACCGGTCCACAACATCTCGAGTCGAGTTCAGCAGCACACCGTCCCCACCATACATGGTGTTGACTGTGCACCCCTTCCCCCTCCTGAGACGGCGGATGGTGGTCCAGAATCTCTTTGAAGCCATCCTGAAGTAGTTTTCTATGGCCTCTCCAAACTCCTCCCATGTCTGGGTTTTTGCCTCAGTGACTGCAAGAGCTGCAGACCGATTGGCCTTCCGGTACCAATCAGCTGCCTCCAAAGTCCCATGGGCCAAAACGGCCTGATAGACCTCTTTCTTCAGCTGGACGGCATCCCTCACCACTGGTGTCCACCAACGGGTTCTGGGATTACAGCCACGACAGGCACCGACCACCTTACGGCCACAGCTCCGATCAGCCGCATCGACAATGGAGGCACGAAACATCGCCCACTCTGACTCAATGTCCACTGCCTCCCTCGGAACATGGTCAAAGCTCTACCGTAGGCGGGAGTTGAAACTCCTTCTGACAGGGACTCTGCCAGACGTTCCGAGCAGACCCTCACATTGCGTTTGGGTCTGCCATGTTTGACCGGCATCCTCCCCCACAATCAGAACCAAATCACCACCAGGTGGTGATCAGTTGACAGCTCCGCCCCTCTCCTCACCCGAGTGTCCAAAACATGTGGCCGCACGTCCGACGACACAACCACAAAGTCAATCATCGAACTGCGGCCCAGGGTGTTCTGGTGCCAAGTGCACACGTGGACACCCTTATGCTTGAACATGGTGTTCGTTATCGACAATCCGTGACGAGCACAGAAGTCCAATAACAAGACACCGCTCGGGATAAGATCAGGGGGGGCCATTCATCCACATCACACCTTTCTAGGTCTCACTGTCGTTGCCAACATGAGCATCGAAGTCACCCAGCAGAACAAGGGAATCCCCGAGGGAGCACTCACTTCCTCTAAGGACTTCAAAAAGGGTGGGTATTCTGAACTGCTGTGTGGCGCATCAGCGCAAACAACAGTCAGGACCAGTCCCACCATCCGAAGGAGTAGGGAAACTACTCTCTCGTTTACTGGGTTAAACTCCAACGTGCAGGCTCGAAGCCGGGGGACAACAAGAATTACCACCCCTGCCAGTAGCCTCTCATTGCCGGAAACACCAGAGTGGAATGAAGTCCAGCCCCTCTCGAGAGGACTGGTTTCAGAGCCCTTTCTGTGCGTTGAGGTGAGTCCGACTATATCTAGCCGGAATTTCTCCACCTCACGCACCAGCTCAGGCTCCTTCCCCGCCAGAGAGGTGGCATTCCACGTACCAACAAATAGCTTCTGTAGCCGAGGATCGGACCGCCAAGGCCTCTGCCTCCGGCCGCCACCCAGCTCTCTTTGCACCCGACCCCTTTGGCCCCTCCCACGAGTGGTGAGCTCATGGGAGGGAGGACCCACGTTACCTTTTCGGGCTGTGCCCGACTGGGCCCTATGAGTGCAGGCCCAGCCACCAGATGCTCGCCCTCGTGCCCCACCTCCAGGCCTGGCTCCAGAGGGGGTCCCCGGTGACCCGGATCCAGGCGAGGGAAAACGAAGTCCATTATTATTTTGCATCATTGGGGTCTATTGAGCCACTCTTTGTCTGGTCCCTCCCCTAGGACATGTTTGTCATGGGTGACCCTACCAGGGGCATGACAGCCCCCGACAACTTAGCTCCTCGGATCATTGGGACACGCAAACTCCTCCACCACGATAAGGTGGTGACTCAGGGAGGAGACAGAACAATACTGTACAGCATAATCCTCTATTTCATTATCAAGATGGATGTGTTATTCATTAAATAATGAAGACAAGGTAAGGTGTATACATTCTTCAGCCATATCAAATTTAATATGTTCTTCCATTGCTCATGCCCCACAATCCACAACATTTTCTGGACGTCTGTTTCATAGATTTTGTGGAGTCTTGTTCTCTGAGGGCATGAGCACACAAGGCTCGTACCATTGTACCATCTGTCCTGGCCCCGCTGCCGTGTGCTCACACTGACCATTAGTGCTTCTTCCCATGTACTTGACCCATCACTGCTGTATTACTGAGATTTTATAGATTAACTACCGTCTAATTTCGAGTTGTTCTGATTATTTATTTTGTGCAAGCTAACAGCTGTGAGAGGGTAGCAATCACATACATTAAATGACACGTTTTTATTACGCACACGTAACTGCAGGTGAGCAAGACAGGACACGAAGAGACCATCCAAAAGGACTACCTAAGGACCAGCAACTCTGCAGAAAAAAATAATTGCAGCCAACCTTTCCTCCATATGTGACCCGTATCAGTCCATGGCTGGCAGGGAACATCACTGCAAGTTGATGCACTGTTCGCCAAAACAAGCAGGCACAGAAACACTTTCTTCCCCCAGGTCTGATCAACATTCAATGTTGACAAAAAAAACCCGATTTGAATTTAAATCCTGTCTCACTTTAAATGTAAAAATGGTCTTAAAACCAAACAGTGTACTGCTGCTAACAATTTGATTGCGAAAATGAAGTAAATACATGTTTATGTTTGGGTGCTTGCTGCACCAAGCCAATGGAACGGAAAGAAAACATTACACTTTGCATCATTCTTTAGCAAAGGCCACAGCGAAATGTTCAACATTTTAACTGACTGGCATATAACAATGATTTTAAAAAATGATTTGGTACAGCAAACATGAATCAATTCTTGTTACTCCGTGACCCTTGAAAAGTTGGAAACTGTTTGACAATGCTTAACAAAATGAGCTTTCTTTCATGTTGTCAAAAGGCAGCACCTGAGAGCGCCCCCCACCACACACACACACACACACACACAGCTGTTAACAGACGAGCATTTGGAACAAGCTGTGTTGACTCAACTGATTTTTGGGGAACTTTTCAAGCAGCTGCCGCCTGTAAGTCTTCTTCTTTTCCTTCTGGCTTATCCCTGCTTGTCCCTTCAGGGGCCTGTAAGTACACGTACAAAATCACCACTTGTGATGCCACTTGTGGCATCAGAGGTGCCAAACGGCCGTGGATATTCGCCCATGCTTGTAAACAGCAAATGACACATAAGTACACCACTGCGGGCTGGTTGTGAGCGCTCCACAGGTGCGCACTTGCGGTCGCAAGATTCACAGCAGCTTTTGACACTGACTCAATCACACATGAAAAGAAGTCTTGCCATAAAAGACACGCAGTATGATTCCTCACAGACAAAGAGAGCAACCATAAGAATTCAACATCTGCTTAAGAAGGAGAAGACGGACAGCGAAGTGAGTATGGTGTGATACACACGCAGAGGCACACACACACACACGCTGTGATTCATGGAGCGACGGTCTCCTGCAGGGATCTGTCCTCACCAGTGGGCCTCAAGGGAGAACAGACAGAACATTTAAGATAGGCCTCCCTAACCCCTTTAGTTAGACTTAAATCACACACAAGCTCACACAATCACCACACACACACACACACATGCACACACACACAGGCTATATTTAAAGTGGGGATGCACAACAGGATTTTAGAAAAAACCTTTGGTTTTCCTTATTTGGTGCACATCCTTTCAACATACACAGTGGAACTTCTAAAGTACAAGATAGTCCGTTTGGGAACAGTTGTGGACCTTCATTTGAAACTGGAAATTGAAAAGAATGCGATCCAGAGTCAAACTTTTACCATTGTAAAACAATTAATACTTTACATTTTATGAGCAATTTAACACGCTTATCCGTCACACAAGTCACCCTATCAATTTTAAAACTTGCATAATGCAACGTTTACAATTCCTAGAGCAGTGTTTTTCAACCACTGTGCCGTGGCGTAGTGTCTGGTGTGCCATGCGAAATTTCACCTAATTGGTGTGTTAATATTTTTGTGTGCTGTCCAATGTCCAACACTTATATTGACTTTATATTGTTTCTGTTGGCTACAAAGATTAATGTTTACATTTTCTGATGGTGGTGTGCCTTGGGAATTTTGGAATGAAAAAAGTGTGCCTTGGTTAAAAAAAGGTTGAAAAACACTGTCCTAGAGCATACTCACACTGGTACCTCTTTTCCACTGCGAGTTTTTTGGAGCTGCTCTTCAGAGCTTTGGTTTTCCACTGCCCCGGTTCCACAATTGGTTTAAACGGAACTGTTTTGGTTCAACTCTGGCCCCAAAAGCTTGCTGGGCCGAGTGAGCGAACCGTTTGCATAATGAGATGGGCGGGGTTACCTAAAACAAAGTCCTCCACATACCGTTATTACATTGCATGGCCGACTGCAACAATGGAAAATGTTCAAAAACATGGACACCAGAGAAAACCCGCTGTCTCTTGTCCATTTGGGCATCAGAAGAAATAGAGCAGAGGCAAGATGGCTGCTGGGGGTTTCGTTTGTTCTTTGATCAAATAAAAAACAAAGGTAAGAATTTCAAGAAGGACTACAGAGACCAACAGAAAGACTTAGGCAGGAGTGGCAGTGGTTGGATGGAGAGACCACACTACGCACATGACTCCACCACAAATCTGGAGGCCATCACAGAAGAAGACCCAGGCACAAGTCAGACCTGCCTGGACTCCGTGAGTTGTATTTGTTTAATTGAATGTTCACAGCAGAGTTTTAGGTGGAAATACTAGCCTGCTTTTAACGTGAGCATGCTTTCTGGCTCTTGTTGGAATGAAGGAATGAATGAAAGGCGACAATAGCAAGCAATTTCCACCCTCCCATCGGATCAGTAGCAAACTAGTTTCATTGTAAACCTGTAGTCATGCAAAAAGTGTTTCAAAACAATGATGCTGCGAGCTTCACACAAATGGGAAGCCTGGGACGTGAAAAATGAAACTGGTGTGGAGTCAGTTCGTAGGCAACACGGTCCCAACCCCGGTCTCAAACCTAATCCAGCACACCAAAGTTTGCTAAAGTGAAAAAGGGGTATAGGCATACCCGTGGACTTGGGGACTTGGTGCATATCAATGCAATCATGCTACCCAAGGGGTCGGTAACCCGCGACACCGGAGCCGCATGTGGCGCTTCAGCCCCTTTGTTGTGGCTCCCTTTGCAATGCTCTAATATTTTTAACACCCAAATACACATTTTGAAGAGAGTTTTAAAAATCTGTCTTTCTGTAAGACAGTGAATGCATCATGCTCAATTCTAACTGGTGATTGGATGAGCACGAGAAAGGGAGGGGTAGCCAGTGTTTGCTTTAAATGTGACAAGGCGTCTCTTTCCCCCACAGTACCCTAACAATGCAGTAAATATATCCCCCCAAAAACAAACACCTCTGGAAAAAATAGTGTTTTTAATTCTGCATGCACAGATTCCTTTGTCTTCTCTGCCAACAATGCTGGATTACCTATCAGCTCGACATGTGGCGATAAACAACAAAAAAACATTTAAATACATTTTCAAAACAAGCACTCGATTTCTGAGAAGTAGTAATTTATTTCAAAGTAGAGACATGTACCAGTGGCCAATCCTGCAGTACAGCTCTGCACATGCCGGCGACCACATATGTCCTCATGATGAGAGTACTGTGTGCACACAAACAATTTAAATCAAAAAAGTTATTATGTTTTGTTTTGCAGCTTAAGTGGGTGAGGAGCTCTTTGGTAAACGTTTCCGACCCCGGTACTAGCCAAAGGTGCTGGACTTTAGGTGTGAAGTGGGTCCAGACATAGTAGGATTGGCTTAGTTAGAGTATTCCCTTAGACGTGTGAAAGAGAAACTATACCCTGTAAAATGTTAGAAGAATAAAACACAAGTGATGATGCATATGAGAATATGCACAGCTATAGAAAGCATATTGTCATGCTGCAATCTTAAAAACAAAGTTCATCGAGACAGTTCTGAGCCTGATTCTTCTCGACCAAAACTATCAAAGGCTTGATTACTGCTTGGCACTTAAGATTATCTTGACCCATTAGCCTGTGGTGTGGGAGTGTTTTTTCTCCCCATCTGCTTGGAAAACAGCCATGTCAACAATTGTAGACATTAACTACGATGCATAAGCCATGGCCTCTGTGACTGTCATATGAGATGAAGCAATAGGCCATCGGGAAGACAGAAGCAAAGCAAACAAACAGTAGTGAAGGGCCAACTCGTTGATTATGGCACATACACCATTGTTAACAGCACAGCTCTTCCTCTTCTGGCTGTCCTGTGGTATATTGCTGCCTCTCACAGATCAGCCCAGATACTACTCATGTCTCTGATTGTCATCTAGATCATTTGGGGCAAATCCCAATTCTGCCCCTCAGCTCTTCCCCTTCGTCTTAACCGTAAAAACCTAGGCCCGACGGAAAGAAGCCGCTAAGAAATGGGACACCACCAGATTCTCATTACATAATCATCCTTCACCGCTTGCTGGCTGTGACACTGGAAGATGAGATAATTAAATTGTTCATACTAAATGTTTCCTACCATAACATCACAGTACAACACTAAGACAGGACCATGTTGATCCAGAAATCAACAGGGGAAGAGGGATAGAAAAAGGAGGGAAAAAAATATATATATTTATGTATTTATGTATAGTACATAAATATAGTACAGTATAGTATGTATAGTATGTGTGTATACATATGTATACAGTGGTGTGAAAAACTATTTGCCCCCTTCCTGACTTTTTATTCTTTTGCATGTTTGTCACAAAAATGTTTCTGATCATCAAACACATTTTAATATTAGTCAAAGATAACACAAGTAAACACAAAATGCAGTTTTAAAATCTATTAAGGGAAAAACTATATCTATTAGGGAGAAAAAAATCCAAACCCACATAGCCCTGTGTGAAAAACTAATTGCCCCTGCACCTAATAACTGGTTGGGCCACCCTTAGCAGCAATAACTGCGATCAAACAATTGCGATAACTTGCAACAAGTCTTTTACACGCTCTGGAGGAATTTTTGAGAATTCTTTGCAGAATTGTTGTAATTTAGCTTTATTTGAGGGTTTTCTAGCATGAACCGCCTTCTTAAGGTCATGCCACAGCATCTCAATGGGATTCAGGTCAGGACTTTGACTAGGCCACTCCAAAGTCTTCATTTTGTTTTTCTTCAGCCATTTAGAGGTGAATTTGCTGGTGTGTTTTGGGTCATTGTCCTGCTGCAGCACCCAAGATCGCTTTAGCTTGAGGTGACGAGCAGATGGCCGGACATTCTCATTCAGGATTTTTTGGTAGACAGTAGAATTCATGCTTCCATCTATCACAGCAAGCCTTCCAGGTCCTGAAGCTGCAAAACAACCCCATACCATCACACTACCACCACCATACTTTACTGTTGGTATGATGTTCTTTTTATGAAATGCTGTGTTACTTTTACGCCAGATGTAACGGGACACGCACCTTCCAAAAAGTTCAACTTTTGTCTCGTCAGTCCACAAGATATTTTTCCAAAAGTCTTGGCAGTCATCAAGATGTTTTTTAGCAAAATAAAGACGAGCCTTAATGTTCTTTTTGCTTAATAGTGGTTTGTGTCTTGGAACTCTGCCATGCAGGCCGTTTTGCCCAGTCTCTTTCTTATGGTGGAGTCGTGAAGGCCTGCAGTTCTTTAGATGTTGTCCTGAGATTTTTTGTGACCTCTCGGATGAGTTGTCTCTGCGCTCTTGGGGTAATTTTGGGCGGCCAGCCACTCCTGGGAAGGTTCACCACTGTTCCATGTTTTTGCCATTTGTGGATAATGGCTCTCACTGTGGTAATCAGGCCTGGGGGTGGCTACAGAAATTGAACTTAGGTGTGATCAACCACAGTTAAGTTATTTTTTTAACAAGGGGCACAATCACTTTTTCCACACAGGGCCATGTAGATTTGGAGTTTTTTCCCTCCCTTAATAACGTAAACCTTAATTTAAAAACTGCATTTTGTGTTCAATTATGTTATCTATCGACTAATAGTTAACTATTTTTTATGAGCAAAAACATTTAAGTGTGACAAACATGCAAAACAATGAAAAGTCAGGAGGGGGGGGGGCAAATAGTTTTTGTCACCACTGTATACAGTATGTATGTGTATCGAGTACGTAGGCATGTATGTATTAGCTCTGCTTCTTCCTGCTCTTTTTCGGACATGTAGAACTGAGGAATGCAACATGAATAATTCTTTGTACAATGTATGCATGTTCAAAACAAATTAAACCAAACTAAACCAAAATAATGTAAGGTGCATACATTTCTGCATCATTTAATGTCATACAGCCTACCTCAGAACACCTTTTTTAAATAATAAAAGGCACACCTTTCTACAAACTGTGACAACTGTAATAACAACACTTAAATAGAAAATGTATCAAATATACATATAAAGTAACATACAGTAAATAAAACACAGTAAAATAACATACTTCATCAACAAATGTAGAAACCTTATTGGAAGCATCATTTCAAGGTTTTAAAGCCTCCCCTGTTTTGGCCTCAGCTCTCCTCCTGTCGATGTTCTCTTTCAAATTCTGTTGGCTCAGCATCTACTGCAGGGATAACACGTGCATGATTGATGGGCTACAACTATTAACTCATTGTAAACACAATCGTAATTGTAATAGTAATATAGTACTAGTGTGCTGAAAACAAAACAGAGTAATGGTTAGAAAAATAGATGGGACAAAGTTAGATTCCAAAAGTTGAATAAACTTTGATGGTGTGCTGTCTACATACAGTACAGTTTGGCCACGTTGTTTTCATCTGTCATTTATCTTATATGATGAATACAATAAACATATCTCTTTTGTTATAATTGTTATAATTTGCAGAAAACAAACTTCACTACAATGTACTGCATTTCATGAGTGATTATATACAACACAAACAGTACAGTTCAGTAATGTAGATTCCCCTTGTTAGCGATGGGTTCTAAAGTACAAATAACAATTAACAGGCTAATGTGGTCACTATCTAGAGATATCCATGTAATCCGGTGAAAACCAGCAATTTAAAACATGACAAATATTTACGTGTAGTAGCAAATTATGACATATATAATAACACGAGTGACTTTACTGTGTAACTCAATAATTATGCGTAGTTACATTTTATGCATCTTTCTGTCTCTGCACTTCTGTCTTCTCCGCTGGTTGTTGCAGCAATGCCTTTCCCTTCATTTCAAGTCTGCTCCTTGACCACACTTTAAGTGTATACACCTAAGCACTTACCCTTGAATTGGTAGAATTGGGATTTAGGCTAAGTCTGTGGTGTGCTATGTAAGTACACTGCACACTAAAGGGCTGGTTATACTTTCCGCACGAACGAGGCGCGCGGGAAAGAGCCGCACGGACATCCACGTGAGAGACCGTGTGTGAGTTTATACTCCGTGCGGAGTCTGCTCCCAAATTGCAGGGGGCAGTATATCAAAAGCACACGTCTACCCCAGTACTAAACTAGAGCGGTAGAAGTTTGCCATTGTTTACTCGACGTCCAACATGGCAACACTTGCACGTCTACTCCTTGAAGAAGAGGAAATGTGTTTACTTGCTGTCGCGACAGAAAAGCAAGAGAAGGTCCACTCGTGCTCGAAATGACTTTAATTTCTACATCACAGGGACACAACACGAAGTGCTTTGATAATAAAACATCAAATACTTTAAATATATACTGTCTATGCAAATACGAGTCACTTGTTGTGTTTCTTTATGCTAAAACTACTGTGCCTCAAACAACAGTCAATGAAGTTTGTATTTCACATGATCCCTTTGGGCTCTTTTACAGCGGGTCTCAGTCCTGGTGGTCTCTGCAGGGCGAGTCATATAAATGCTGCTATTTCTGTATTTCAGCTGCGACGAACTCCTGCTTGCCCGCCAATTGTTTTCCCACGCGTCTCTGTCCGCGTAGTTAGAAAAATGTGGAGGTGCACAAAGTGGAAATTTTCCGCATGAAAAGGGCCGCAAGAGGGGGCGTGGGGGCAAAAATGACGTCATTTGTCCGCACAGAGGGGCGCGGACCTCTCGGACACGGTTTTAGTTTTCACATATCCTTTTGTGTAGAAAGTTTTATTGCTTCGAATGTCAACTAATTTCACATAACAGCCAGTTTATATTCGTTTTTTATACTACATGTTGACCATCCTTTGCAATAAGTGTTGTAAAAATGTCCCACAAAGCCAAAGAAAGAAACACATGAGGTACACAGAGTTCACAGGTAGTATGCAGCTCAAAAGCCCAAACTTTTTGGGGAATTTTTCCCATCATCCACAATCCTCTCTTTTCTGTGCGTTCTCAAGCTTTAAAAACAAACACAAAGAGACAGCTCATTGCTGCATGTAATGTGATACACCGATGGCGGCTGCAACAGGGATGCACGATAATGTCCGCCACTGATGGCGATAATGGCATCAGCGGCGTGAGCAAATAACGCGATTTTCGCCTCCTCGTGCAGCCCTTTACATGCGGAAAACTTTCCGCTCCGTGCACCTCCACATTTCTCTAACTACTCAAACAGGGACGCACAGGTATGTAAGCACTTTCTCCTGCCAGGGTAGTTCATGAGGTGGTAGGAATTAAAGTCATTTCCAGCAGCGATTGAAGCACGAGTTGCTCGTGCTTTGCATCTTGCCTCCTCCTATTCATGGGTTGAGTGGACCACCTTCTCTTCCTTTTCTGTCACAGCAGCGAATAAATACAACGTAATCCTCATCTGCGTAAGCGTTGCTGTGATGGAAGTCGAGTAAACGATGGCAGTCCTCTTCTCTGCTCTAGTTTAGCCCTGTGGTAGATGTGTGTTATCGATACACTGCCCCCTGCAGTTTGGGAGCAGACACCGCACAGAGTAGAAAATCACACGCGATCTTTCGAGGGGATTTCCATGCACCTCGTTCGTGTGGAACGTAAATATAAAGGCTGGGTTATTAAACCTGCCCAGATCCTACCCCACCACCCCTTCTCCCACTGAGGTTTCTGTCGCATGAGTGACATCACGTGAAATGCTTGCACGGTTACCGTTACACTGTTACAATGTCATATAATCTGTTGTGGTGTAGATGTTAGATTTGCTGGCTGTCCACATTTGATGTGAAAAGTAGAAATTAATTTTGTTTTTGTACAGTTACATTTTGTTGTTTATATATTTCATCGCTTTACATGCATCTGTTCTCCTTTTTTTTGTGACCTTTAATACAAATATCGGTTTGACATTATCGGGTATCACCTGCAAGGAGGAGCAAATTATTGGTTATCGGTATCGCTTGAAAATTGCAGTATCATGCATCATTAGCCTACAAAGACCGCTGTTAAAACACCTTCAAAAACCTCTAACATGGTTTTATATATACATGCTGTGACAATGTTGTAACAGGTGCATTCATGATCCTGCAGATCCAATATGTAGCGTTACCTTTGTGGTAGTGTTCTGAGGAATCGAGAGTCAACACTGACAGGCTGAGACGAAGGTGTGGTGAAGGTAGTCGCTAGCCGGTGTGCAGGAGGCCGTGTGTTGCGGTAAAGGGTCAATGTGCAGTTTTGCTTTAAAGGGTGTATTTTTATTTCCCTCTAACTTCATGTCTGACTGTGTCGTGATTAATAGCTTTGTGAAGCCCAATGATTTGTTGTACTATCCTTTTATGAGGGTAAAAGTGTGTGCTTGTGAATGGAGCGAGCACAGCCAAAGCTTAACACCCCCCCCCCAAAAGGGAAGGCGCTAAATAGTTGATATCGCTGGGATCTTATCATGTGGGTGTGCGCATGTGATGGAGACTTGTGGTAGCAGTGAGCGGTACCTCCTGTCGCTGCTTTCTTTGTTTGACAGTTTGTGCTCGTGTTTGTGCGCGTGACAGAACAAAAGGTCACGAGGCAGACTTTTGCGGTCCCTCCGATGTTTCAGTTCCATGACTGCTACGTTGTTGAGAATGCTTACAGCCACCTACACAACGCACAAGAAATAAACACGTTGACTCCCCCTCGCTGCTCTCACTCTCTCTTGGCTGATGAGAGAGTTGTTATGGTTGGCAGAGAGCCTGCTGCTAACTCCCAGTAGAAGCCAGATGATTGTTTTTGCTGCAGCACGTCCAGCCTTCAACTCAACAAATCCCGTTACTGAGACTGTGGATGTTTCCAGAGAGTCTATCATGCAGTACATCCTAAACATTTCCATAATCTACATAAATCTTAATATTTTATCCTTTTAGAAAGAGCAAATATACTATTAAATATATTAAAAAATATACAAAACGGACCTTATAGAATGATCACAGGTTGTTTTAACCGGATGCACAACTGAATTAACTTTGCAAATCTTGCAAAACAAATGGGTGATAATGCTGTATTTCAGGGTGCTGTTTGGATGGATGTGGAGTTAGCTATTTAAAAATGTATTCTAATTTCAACAGCACTTACTCAAATTTAGTGTCAATTTGCCTTCACCTTCAGTTTGAAGATGCTAGTTGAATAATAATAATTGCAATAATTTGCTATTTGGAATAATTTGGTGTTTGCAAGTCAGAATGGATTGCAGAAGTGATGGGTTCAGGAGCAGCAGCTTGAATTAGTGACCATATCTTTTTAACCCCACTGCGTAACTATTGGGAAAAGAAATTCTGTGTATCTTGCAAGATCAGTCAAAATCATCTAAAACGGCTAGTACTGAAGGGGTTGTCTTTTGAAAAATGGCTTAGTTTGAATGAGTTAATACACTGCTCATAAAAATTTAGAGGAACACTTTGAAAACACATCAGATCTAAACAGGGGGAAAATGATCTTGAATATCTTTCCTAATAATAAGTAGGTGATGTATTAGTAACAAAATGATGCCACATAATTTGATAGAAATGAAAATGATCAACCCATAGCGGGAGGAAATCAAAGACACCTCAAAAATGAAAGTGAAAAAATTATGCAGCAAACTGGTCCATTTTGCCAAAGTGTCATTTTAGCAACTTCAACTTCAGTAGTTTGTGTGGCCCCACTTGACTGTACGGATGCCTGACAACTTTGAGGCATCCTCCTAATAAGACCACGGATGGTGTCCAGGGGGATCTCCTCCAAGGCATCACCGAGCTCCTGGACAGTCTGAGGAGCAACCTGGCGGCGCTGGATGGACATAAACATAATGTCCCAGAGGTGTTCTATTGGGTTTAGGTCAGGTGAACGTGGGGGCCAGTCAGTGGTATCAATTCCTTCATCCTCCAGGAACTCCCTGCATACTCTAGCCGCATGAGGTCGGGCATTGTCGTGGACCAGGAGGAACCCAGGTCCCACTGCACCAGTGTAGGTTCTGACAATGAGTCCAAGGATTTCGTCCCAATACAGAGTACCAGTCAGGGTGCCCTTATCTAACCTGTAGAGGTCTGTGCGTCCTTCCAGAGATATACCTTCCCAGACCATTACTGACCCACCACCAAACCGGTCATGCTGAATGATGTTGCAGGCAGCATAACGTTCTCCACGGTATCTCCAGACCCTTTCACTTGCTCTCATCGGTGAAGAGCACAGGGTGCCAGTGGTGTAGTTGCCAATTCTGGTGGTCTATGGCAAATACCAATAGACATTACAGTGCTGGACAGTGAGCACAAGGCCCACTACAGGATGTCGGGCCTTCAGGCCACCCTCATGGAGACTGTTTCTGACTGTTTGGTCAAAGACATTCACACCAGTGGCCTGCTGGAGGTTATTTTCTAGGGTTCTGGCAGTGCTCATCCTGTTCCTCCTTGCATAAAGGAGCAGATACCGAGGCTGCTGAGGGTTTAAGGACCTTCTACGACCCTGTCCTGCTCTCCTGGAGTAACAACCTGTCTCCTGGAATCTCCTCCATGCTCTTGAGATTGTGCTGGGAGACACAGCAAACCTTCTTGCAACGGTACTTATTGATGTGCCATCCTGGAGGAGTTGGACTACGTGTGCAACCTCTGTAGCGTCCAGTTGCCGCACCAAGCAATCAACAGAGACGTTGATCCAAGCCAAATGAAAAACTACAGCAGTAGAAAGTCAGTCAGTAGGAAATCAGCCAAAAGAGAGGATGAGTCAGTGGCCTCAACCTGGAAAACCATTTCTGTTTTGGGGTCTGTCTCACTGTTGCCCCTCTGATGCACCTGTTGTTGATTACATTAACAACAAAGCAGCAGAAACTGATTAACAACCCCCTCTGCTACTTAACTGACCAGATCAAAAACCCATAAGTTGGACTGATAGGTTACCATACTCTGATTAAAAAGTGTTCCTCTAATTTTTTTAGCTGTGTATTATGTTACACATATGTGTTACTAATACATCTTTAAATTAACAAAAATTCACATTGATTCAAATATAAAGCCATGCCCAATTATTATTATAATTACTACAACAATCCCTGCTCACAACCCTGTTTTGCATGTAGATATATATACTGTAGATAGATACTTTACATCAGGGGTATCAAACTCGTGTCGTAAAGGGCCGTGACACTGCAGGTTTTCTTTCCCGCCAGTCACTAAAGCAGGTTGCTTTAATTGATGAGCTCCTTCCCTCAAATTGAAGGTGTTGCTCATTAAAATCACCCGCTGTAATGACCGGCTGGAAAGAAAACCTGCAGGGTCTCAGCCCTCCATAGCATGAGTTTGAGATCGCTGCCTTACATAGTTTATGTTTATAGTATTTTTATTTTGTTTTTGTATAGTTATTGCGCAGAGTAAATGTAGCTAACATACAGCATTATTGTGTGGTTATTTAACTGTTTTAGGTTGATTTTTAGTTATAATTTGTTACATTTTTTAGAGAAATGTTATTTTGTCGTAAGGGTGTTTATATTGTATTTTAATTTTGTGTGTATTTATTACACATATTATCTATGAGTGCTATTTTCTGTCATTTAAATACTAACGTCTCATAGAATATTCTTAACTGTACTTTTGTTCAATTTAGTAAAGATGGAGTAATCTCTGTTCAAATACTTTCACACATATAAATATATATTTTTACTAGGGGTGTAACGGTTCACATGGATGTATTGAACCATTTTGATTTAGAATGTTCGGTTCAGTACACATGTGTACCATTTCCGTTGTATTTTGTGCTTTTTTTCTGATTCAATTTATTACTAGAGTAATAGGACACAGACTCAGGGGGCGGAACGCTAGTAACTCGCGTCATAGCAAATGCTGGCCTTTTTTTGTACCGAAAATTAACATATCAGAGCACTTCAAGAAACTGAACTGAACCGAAATGACATTTTAGTGTACCGTTACACCCCTAATTTTTACCACAGTCATTAATGTAAACCAGTGTGATTTTTAATGCCTATTTATTGGAATCTCGTCTATTATCTGAGCTTGCAGAACACTGTAGTTTACCATTGACACATGCACACACCTGTCACACACGTGTGTTTGCGTGTGTGTGTGTATTTTTAGCTGACAAACGGAGCAGCTGTTTGCCATTACTCATATCAGCATGCACTCCTTCTCACTCTCTGGCTGAGTGTTATTCTTTGGAAGCCGCTGCAGCTCCACTCACTGTATGACTGAGTTGGCCTAACCTTGGCAGCCTGTTTTTCCTGCCACAGGGCTTGAAGCAACTCATTTAAAAATGCTTGTGTGATTTAATGAGTTGTCACAATAATTTTGCAGATCATTCATTTCTGGGCTGGAGTTGCTGCACAGGATTTGAAAAATCTTTTTCTTTTTTTCATTCATCTGTTTTGTTGCTTGTAGATTACATGAAAGCGAAAGTACTTAGTGAAGAAGTGCAGTGTATCTTGAGTAAAGAAATGATTAACCCAGGCGAGAGTGAACAAAGTAAACATGTTATACACTCACAGAGCCAACAAAAGCCATCATCTTATTTCCTGTGCTGCCAGGATCAAGACATAGAGGTGAGGCTGAAACCTAATCTTGTGTGTAGCTGTGAAAACAATCCTAGCGAGCAATAGACTTTTTTCACTGACCTGTCAGAGATCAACTTCGGGTTGAGTCATCCCAAAAAAGGACTTTATTACCTTTAATTAATACAGCATTAATGACTTCCTTCCGGCCTCGGACATAAACATTCAGTTAGTATTTTACAGAGTGCAATTATCCTAGTGGTGCGATTACCTCAGACTGGAGCATGTTCCGGCTTCCTGGCCAGGAAGACATCAGCTTGTTTAGATTAACTCGGCTGCACGATAGGATAACGGTGAAAGAAAGGGAGAGGTTGAGTGATTATATTTTATTGTCATTCTCGTAAGGAAATGATTCAGTGTGAAGGAGAAAAAAGAAAAGGCTTTGGGCCATCAGCACTGGACATTACAACAGTACATTGCACCAGTATGATAATCATAAGCACCAACAAATATTGACTAATTAAGATTACCACTAACACCTCGGGCAGACTTCTTAATCAAATACAACTACATACACATACTGTGCAAAAGTCTTGGGCCACCCATTATAACAGCCTAAAGCTACAATGGCACCTTTGTACAGCACGCAAATCTCCATCAGGGCTGAATTCTGGAGAGCATTTGTGTTGTTTGTATGGGTGTCACAAGATGCTCAGTTCACGAGCAAGATTGGGTCTATGAGAACGAGATAGGAAATTATTTTAACATTACTTTTTTTTAAAGTACTTACTTAGGCCTGTAGCCCCTGGGTGGGCATAGGGCATCCACAGTTTCACCGTTCCCTGTCCTGTTAAAAAATGAAAAATATCTGCCAATATATTGCAGTCTCCTATGTTACACGCTTTTGCAGTCTGTGTGTATGCTACCGGTCCCGACTTCACCCAACGAGACAAAGAGATGGTATGACTGACAAACGGGCCCACTCTGTTCATGATATTGCTCTATAGAACAAACACGGGAAGGTGGTGAAACCCAAGCAGAGTAAACTCTCTTCCTGCCTGTTTGGAGGCGAGAGGAGGCTTAGTGCCCATGAGACATGCATTATAATGGTTTGTTGGTTAGCAGGATATGTCCTGGTTCATGAAAGATGACAAACTGACGGGGCCCTTTTTGGTGCATGTATAGGTTTGAAATCTTGATTATATAATAAATCTTGGTTGATATAATGCATCTCTACTGGTTATAGTAGTAGTGTAGTAACTATAATCTTTATTAGAGAAATCTTGTCAAAGTAATTAATGCATTTTGTGTTTGACTCAAACATAGCGCTATAACGCTGTTATGACATAATCCCAAAATAACACCGTTTTTAAAAAGTTGAGACAATAATAACCAATGGCCATCTATACATGCTTGTCTGAAATTGAATGCCATGAATTAAAAAGAACCCTTCAAATCCCCACCTTACTGTGGTGGAGGGGTTGGAGTGCCGAAATGATCCTAGGAGTGATGTTGTCAGGGGCTTTATGTCCCTGGTAGGGTCTCCCAAAGCAAACAGGTTGTAGGTGACGGGCCAGACTAAGAGTGATTCAGAAGACCCTTATGATTAAAATCGAGAGGAATGACCACACCCAACCCAGACATTGGAAACTGGGGCCTCACCCTGGAGCCAGGCCTGGGGGAGAGGGTCGCAAGCCCCTGGTGGCCAGGCCTTCACCTGTGCGGCCCGGCCAGGCTCAGCCCTAAAAAGCAGCATGGAAGCCCCCCCCCATGACCCAGACCCGGATAAACGGAGGAAAATGGAAATGGAGATACATATCATTTGAAGAACATTAAAACCATAAATACATTTCTTCCACATTTAATTGATTCAATTAAATGAAAGACCTCCATCCTTTATTAGAAGTATGCAAATCCCTATATGTCCAGCAACTAAATTTATGGTGTTTCTCTGCTGCATCTAAAGGCTTCATTGTGTTAGTGTCAAAGCACTTGCATAAGCTACTCCAGCTCGCTCCTGCTCCTCCCAACAGGTTGACATGCAAGATGCCCAGCTAAAACCCCCCAACTTCCGCCTGCCACTCAGTTGTTCAGGGAGCACATTTATAGCAACACAAACAAGCACAAGTTTTAGGGGCTATATACACAGAAACGTTTTCAGGTCACAACAAAGTATTTTATCTTTCAGCCTCTCATCCACATGAAAAGTGCATTCTGGGAGACCTGAAACAGAAAATATCTGAATATTTCGACGGACATGACTCACCTCTGTCATTCTGTTGTTTTGTTGCCATATACTTCATAATGACCCTCAGAAGCAATTCCAGTTCTAGTAAGTGTAGATGTGCCTTGGAAAGCGGAAGGTATCTACAACATTAAATGATGGCTTTGATAAAAGTAAAAAAATACTTTCACAGCCTTGGAACTTGATTAAACTACTGTATTGAGGTATATCCATGAAGGCCTGTGGGCATTAAGAGATTGAGGTCAGTTTATGGATCAACCAGTAAAAAGGTGTTTGGAGCGCTATACCGGATAAGAGTAAGACTTGTACAAGAGGTGTTACATGGATAGCTGGAGGTTGAATGAAAGTTATTGGGGGAAGGGAATGAGTGTAAGCTGTGCAGATGAAGTGCCACTCTCTGCGGGGGATTTTCAAGCATGACTTACCCACAAAGTCCCCAAAGGTCAAATCATTAACCCTTTATTGATAATTGTGAGAAGCTGATCCCTCAGGCGTCAACACTATGCCAAACAGACATGCACTCCAAAAAAACAAGCATGGTACTGTGGATAAATCCATGTGTACCATGGAAGCAAATCAGAGTGTTTTACACTATACAGTATATGAAATACTTGGCTACATATACCACTGACACTATTGGGCTTTTTTTCTATGAATGAAAACACAACACTCCTTGTGTTCTGCAGCCAAATCAACATGACGTGGGGCTGTGCAGACTCTTGGGAATTGTTGGGAGCTTTCTAACATATTCAAACCTCTTTGGTATGATTGAAAGCGCAAGGTTTCAGGGTGTGAGAACCACATGACAGAAGTTGTTGAGAGGACAAAAACAGCAAGAGTGGGAATGAGAGAAAAAAAGGGAAACAACAAGGCCTCTTAGATGGCCAGCTGCTGCAGTGGTCATTATTCTAATGCTGCTGCATGCCACAAATTTAAAACAAGCATTGGTAAACACCAGCACTAAGATTAACTTGCGTTGCCAAGTGCCTGAAACCTTCTGTTGTAAGAGATAACTAGGAGCAGTACAAATCCAGTACAATTCCAAGTCTTTACTGATACTATTAGCCATAAATAGATGTATTCACTGCATAACTACACACCATTATTAATATGAAAGTCTGAGTTTCAAGTTGATCTTGTTTTTTTAAACACAAGCTTGTGCAATGTACTCAAATTGTCCATTTTTTTCAGTGAACCTTATTGCCGTAGAAATATTTTATACTGGAAATCTATATTTTACCCACTTAATGTTATACAAGTCATCAGTGACATGCAGTCAGGCGAGGCAGATGTGGAATAAATGAAATAAATAAATGAATAATACCATAAATATTAATATTTTTCAGTTGAATTATTAAGTATAAGTATTAGTATTTTAAATGTATTTTATGTATGATTCCAATCATTTTAAGCATTTTCTCAAGATATTGCTGAATGTGCACATTTCCTGATGAAATACAGGGAACAAACCTTAGGTTAGACCATGGCTTCTGAGCTCAGTGAACGAGCCCCGCCTACCATTTGTGGTGCACACTGAGTAGGCTGATGGTACCTTCAAGTGTTTGTCACCATGTTGCTAATATAATGTTGCAGAAGTATTTATTATACACTATCTTTCTACACCCTCTGTGGTATCTTTAATGTACAGTAAGTGTGACATTATTATGCTTGTTAATCAGACAATAAAATACATAGATAATACATACAAAATGTCATATGGGAGGCACTTGCAGTACCACTGCATCCTGAAGGGTCAGGCATGAGCTGTGAGCTGGAAGATGCTTATCACTAAAGTCCTTCCACAGAGAAAAAGCCAGCATTTGTTTTTTTTTCCCTTTTTTACTTGCACTAGCTAGCAGAAAAGCAGATGCACTAAAAATATTTGTGGTCTGCCTAATTAATAAATGAATTATACAGTCATCCCTTGTTAGTTCCAGACAAATATTTTAGTAGTTAGGCCACAGAAAACTTGAAACTTGTCTCTGCCGTTCTGAATACTTTTTTTTTTAATCATTACTTGAGCCCTGCAGACATTAACTAACACCCATCTTAATTAACGCTTAATGTGCATGCTATGGAATCACTCCAGGGACACAAGAGATGGCCGCTGCTTTAAACATTAGCAAACTCACTAGTTAGCCTCCAATTTATTCATTCTAAACTTAATGAAGGGTTTCAAACAGAGTAGGGAAGAAGGCCAAAGTAACAAGCAAAAATTTACCACTTCCACACAAAATGGGAGTAGAACTTTTTTTCCACTATGTCATGTCAGACATGGCATGGCTGACATGTAATCTTAGCTAATGTCTTGTCAATGTAACGGTTCATGGTGACCAGAATACTACATATGACTAGTCTTTCAATATTGTTTGACTATAATAGACCATAGTCAACCACAAAATAGCACTCACTTATTTTTTGAAGAAAATGCAATAGAGTGAGGGAGAAAATGGTGAGGGACGACTGTACACCCAAACTCACAAGGTGATCAGAAATTTACAACAAACTTTTCCTGAAAAAAGAAAGGTGGCATGTACCTCATATATTCATACAAATAAAAGGTAAGAACTTTTTTTATCCTCTTATTGAGCAAAATGTATTAACATAAAAAACTCAATGCCTCACCAGCCATGAGCCTCACCCGACGTAACTGCACAGCACTCTGATCAAACTTCTAAGACCTGTTGAAAAATTGCAAACATTTCAATTTTGCACTGTTGGATCTTAAAAAGACTCTAAGTAAAGCTTCAAAATGCAAAGAGACGAAAACTGTTACGTTCTCGTTGTCGCGGCATGGTGAAACGACCCCGGGGATGAAGCGAGCAGGACGTCAGGCAGGTAAGGCTTTGAGGAATCTTTAATAGAGGATGCTGCAAGGCAGCGGGAAAAACAAGGAAGTCCACGATGCGAAAGAAAAGCACAAATGACAATGAGCCGACGCCCGACTGGCGCACGCACCTGAACATAAATAGCAGGGTAACAGGTGCACGTAATTAACCAAGTGAAGAAATTAGGAAACAGCCCAGAAACACATGAAAACCAACTAGACGAAAACCAAAACTGTCATGAATACAAAACCGAGATAGTGACAGAAAACTGGAATGAAACAAAAAATTTTGATTACGCAAGTTATTGAAAGCCACCATTAAACTGCATTATCAGCTGATCAAAAGTTGAAAACCATAGCTAAAAAACCCTGAAGCCCCCTAAAACAGAAATAAAATTCTTGTTATTCTTATTAATAACTTCAAAAATTGGTTTGGGCATGCTTGATGCCAGTTTTGACAGGAAGCAAGTGGGAATGTTGCTGTAGGCGGTGAGGATGGCTTCACAAAGAACTGATCATTCATTCATTTTCTGTACCGCTTATCCTCATTAGGGTCACGGGGATGCTGGAGCCTATCCCAGCTGGCTTTGGGCGAGAGGCGAGGTACACCCTGGACTGGTCGCCAGTCAATCGCAGGGCACATATAGACAAACAATCATTCACACTCACATTCATACCGATGGACAATTTTAGAATCGCCAATTAACCTGACATGCATGTTTTTGGAATGTGGGAGGAGTACCCGGAGAAAACCCACAAACGCACGGGGAGAACATGCAAACTCCACACAGAGATGCCCAATGAAGATTTGAACCCAGGTCTTCCAGATCTCCTGACTGTGTGGCCAATGTGCTAACCACTCAGCCACCGTGCGGCCAAGAACTGATCAATTTTTGTAAAATTCCTTTACCATTAGGGGAGTCACAAAATCTTGTAAAAGTTAGCAAGATTTCACTACTACTAATATGGAAGTGGCAGGTTGCAAGACATTACTGGAAACACACATTAAGCACACTTTAAACCTGTTGAAAACCCCAGTCGTTACCAGACATACAAAGGTCTTCAGTCATGAGGGATAGCAAGCTGCCATTTGACGCCGTTGCACAACCTGAAGCTCAATTGCTCCACTAAAGGAAAAAGCCCCACAGATTATGATGATGCTCCGTCCTTGTTATGCCAGTAACGTTGGAAGTCATCAGGACCGCCAGGGTTACATTTTTTCTCATCTGAAAACAAAACTTTCTTCCACATTTCAATGTCCCATTGTTGGTGCTCTCGTGCAAATTTCTAACAAGCTTTTTTGTGGTGTTGATGGAGACGAGCCCTATCAAGATTTTTGTTCTTAAAACCCCTGCTATTGTCCTGCACTCGGCACGAGTAACAACCTTCATTTGGGCCAAGGACAGGGCCGGTGATATTTTTTGGTGCTTACACTTTTTTGTTCCATAACCCTCAGGATCCTTTAAAAAGTTTCACATTTCTTACTGCATCCTACCTCACAGCAAATGTGCGATGTGAGAGGCCTTGCTTGTGTAGCTCAACAATCTAACCGCATTCAGAGAAAGAAAGCGTTCTGCCTTTGCCATCAAAATTGAGTCCATATTTGTGGCTTTTAAAAGGCTGTGGTCTTAAACTTTTCATCAGCCCATTCCGGTTTCATGGTTGTTTGTGATAAATGTGCGATAAACAAACTATTTTTGCATTTTGAAGCTCTACTTAGAAATTAGTTAATATCCAACAGTGCAAAATGTAAATTATTCCCATTTTTCAACTAGTCTTAAAGGAAAACATAACAACATAATGTTACTTTTATAAAGTTTAAATGTTACATTACTGCCTGCAGAAAGATTAAAACTAACATTATTCAAGCCATTCAATTGGCTCGTCCTTAGGAAAACAAACAATTTCATTTTATTTATGCACTCCTGATCAAAACTTTAAAGAAAAACTTCACCTTTTTTAAATTTTGTCCCTCATTTACAGTCCTTGTGTCAAATATGAACACATATATCTTTCCCTTCCTGTGTGTTCTACATTTTGACATTTTTCAGAAAATATTGCAAATTAATTTTGTGAAATTTAGACTTTTTTCCTTATAATATTGCCTAATATAGTTTTGCCATGATATTTTCCCCTCATAATATCAATTTGTTTTAATTGTAAAATTATGACATTTTTCCTCATAATATTACATTGTCTTTATACAGTAGAGTTTTTCTCTTTTTGAATTCAACCTTTTCTTTCATACCTTATATATTGTATATAGTCACCTTTTGTCTGCTTGTACCCATATGTAAACAAGTCCAAGCCCAGTGAGCAAGGGTGCGGACAAACAGATGACCCTGAGGTCACTTGGGGGTGTAACCACCGATGGTGCTTCTGCTTGTGGTTCCTAATGTTCTAATCTGGAGTGTGCGTGAGAGCAAGGGGGTTGTCTGCTCTCCCTCCCCCTCATCCTGCATCAAGCTCTGGGTAGGCCTTAGATCTAGGCTGCAGGACGATGTCCAGACTTTCCTTGCTCATACTCACAACATGAGCGATCGTGAGGTGCATTTAGTTGGCTTGAAACATTATTGTTACAACCCATTTTTTATGTTTGTGAGTGCACGCCGCCATGAGCCTGAACGGACAAGCAAGATAAAGACCCGCGAGAGATGGATGGAAGCTTATTGCACACTTTTACAGTATATAAGTTCAAGAGTTCAAGATCGTATCAGGATAGGTTGTCTCATGTTGCTAACCACTTGACGCCACTTTGCCAACCGGTGACTGACCATTATACGTGGCTCATAAAACCTCAGCAGTATGGGGCGGTTCAGCCAGAGTTCACCGAGGTACAGTTGTTTTAGTGAGGGAGGCTCGTGTCTATTCAACTTTGCACACCAGTCTGTTTTTAGAACAGTGAAATAACAAGCACAAACTACAAGGTGGTTATTTTTCACAGTTGCTACTTTATGAGACAAGAGGAATGCATGTTTATTTCCCACCAGTGATTCAGCAGATTTACTGGTTGATAATGTATTTGTTGTCTGCTCCTCCTCATCTAAACATCCTAATGCAAAGAAAAGCAAGGTTCTCATAGGAGCAATAATGACTAAATAGCTCTCATGTGGCTAAGTCCCATTTTCCTATGTCCTCACTTTGTTTTGCCCCACTATTATAATTACCCTGCCCCCATTAAAACCCAAACCTACCCACTGGTAAACAGACCCAACCAACCTCAGCACCCTGACTCATACCCATAAAAACACGACACAGGAGAAGAGAGCAGGAGGAAAGTGCGTGTTCGTGTGTGTATGTGTGTGTCTGACCCTGGCCCCCTGCCAGCAGCAGTCACAGTCTAATTACTGAAATCTGTATGCCAGCTAAAGGCATTGTAGGAGTCAGTATTGTCTGGGGGCCCATGAGAGCAGGCACCATTCATCCCTGGGTGCCCTCTATTTACTGGGGTGGAACCGCCTTTACAGCCAATGTGTTTTAGGAGAGAACAACATGTTTCAATGAGGATAAATGACAGCCAGTGTAATGTCATCAACCAAGTAACCAGTCTGAGGCCAGGTCCACACAAACACGAGGATTGCATTTTTTCCATTTACATGACAAGAACAAAGTATACTTTTACATACTGGACTACGCTGCCAAAAAATTTAAAACACAGTTATATGCATACCAGGCCAGTAGATGGTGATGGCACAGCTTGTCCTGACACTGCTTTTTTTTTTTTTTTTTAACTACTTCAGGCTTTTGTTTGACTAGACTATAAATTCCTGATTGAGCGCACCTGAATATAAGCCACACTACTACATTCTAAGACAAAGACAAAAAAGTTGTACATCCTGGGGGCCGCGTTGTTTATAAACCACACATCAGAAAGCTTGCAATTGTACCTACAATTAGTGTTCACAGCATTACTCGTTAGCAGTGATGTGGGGTCAGGCGAGGCAGAGCCGCAGTAAATAAATATACTGATTTGTTCATTAAACCACATCATAAATCCTTTTTTCTTAAACTGAAGTAAAAAAAACAGAATTTCCACACTTACTGATCAAATACACGATAGAAACCTAAGATGAGTCCACTTTAGATGTGGTTTCTCTGCTAAGTGCACAAACTCTGTCTACTGTCGGAGTGCACATTGAGTTGGCTCATGGCGGCTGCCAGTTTGTGTTTGGACGTCACCGATAATATAATGTTGGAGAAACATTGTTTTTGCACCCAGAAGTATTACTCAAGATACATTTGCTGACAACACGTCTGAACTGCACTTTGTAATTTGCTGTAATGTTCAGACGTGTCTCATGGATCGGAAATCTCTGTAGGTGTATCTATCATTCTGATATGCGAATTACGTTGTTATTACATTGGTCTTTGCAGCTATTTCGTGCGCTCAGTGGGCATCAAAACTAGGAATCGAAATGAAAACATTTGAAACTCACATACATATTTAAACACAATGTACATACAACATATTTAGTTACTTGAAGCATGGTCGACATGCTTGAAACGTACGATCTGGACAATATCACTTCATGTAGATGACAATAATAATAACAGTTATGTAGCAGCTTCACTAGTAATATGACATTTGGTGATTTACTGCACACTGATTCTTGATAGCAAGTTCCGAGTGCAATAAGGGTAGCTTGTAAACAAGGTGGTGGGCATCCAATTAGCTAGTATAGCTAGTTCTTACCTGGGGTGCTGGAACAGCAGAACTCTTCAAAACATGTTTTTTTCAGTCTTGGGAGTATAGGAACTAAATCCTCCTCGCTGAATTGTGCACTACAAACATGAAGCTGTTTGGTTCTGGACACTTTGGTTCACACGTTACAGCTAATATGGCAAGAAGCTAGAAGTTTTCTAATAGTATAATGTCCATGACAGGAAAATATATAGGATGATTCAGACGCATTCTTGTTGTTTCAGCCCATATTTACAAGTCCGCGCCATTTAAAAAATATTTTCTTTTTAGACAATACCACTCAATCACAGTATTGGCTATTAAAAATGGAATCTTTAATAAATAATTTTATGGAAATTGACAGTGTGAATGAAATTCTGTAACTTTGAGGAGAAGGGACGTTGGAAACATTCATAGCGGCATGTCTTCACAAACACTAACCGGCCTCCTCCTCAACTAAACATGTCGAGGCGGCAAACGAAAAACATCCATTCGTCCATCTTCTATCCCACTTATCCTCATTAGGGTCGCGGGGGTATGCTGGAGCCTATCCCAGCTAAGAGGCAGGGTACACCCTGGACTGGTCGCCAGTCAATCGCAGGGCAGACAAACAAACATTAACATTCATACCTGTGGCCAATTAACCTAACATTTGTAATGTGGGAGGAAACCGGAGTGCCCGGAGAAAACTCACGCACAGGAGAGAACATGCAAACTCAATATTCACCAAAATACTGTATAAGAAACTATTTTAGATGACAGGAAATTAAAAGGCAACATACACAGAAAGAGAGATGGAATCATTCAAACGGTGGTGGGTGCCTACAAATCAAAACCGACTAAAATAGTATCCACACAGTACCAGAACCTGATGGAAGGAAAGGGAAACACTGAGCATATTAAAAAACTGAATGTTTCTGTAAAAACGTCTTGTCCTGTCTGGAGGGAACATTGTTGGGAGAATATGCTTCGGTCCTTTATTAGAACAGAAAAAAAAGAAAACAAACTCAGTTTCTGAAATACTGGGCACAATTGTCCAATTAAGTATAACATCAATAAAAGTTAGTGTTGATGTCATAAGACTTCATGTAAAAATTCCAAACTATCCCTTTAACTTGACTACAGTTTCACCTGCTTTTCACGTTTCCTTGCAGAGCTGATGTAATTTTTCTCAGCGTGAAATCCCACCGCTTGTAACCAGATTAGAGCAGTGCTCCATGTCTGAGCCCAGCAGGGAGAGAATGGCTGCAGTTTACAATCCCCAGCCTCAATTTTTATCACGCCCATGACTGGATTTATTAAGCCTAATGCTGTTAATCTGCTTGATTTCCAGTGTAAACGCATTAGGGGGACATGCTGAAGGTAAGATAACGGCAGACAGGGGAGATGATAAAGAGCCTTCGCTGTTTTCAAGTATGAGCCAACCTCTGTGCATTTATCAGACACACTGTGATCTTGTCAAATACAGACAACTGTCACTGGTCAGGGCGTGCCAAAAACAATGGTGTTAGGTCTCATGCTATCACTCAAGCTGTAGACGAGGAGTTATTTACCTCTGCGTTATCTACTTTGAGCCAGATGAGAGCTGTGTTTTCACCAGGAAACATTGAAAACAGCATCAGGAGGCAACCTCATCAGCAATACAAAGTTGGACTTACGTAAACACTTTCTAGAAAGACAGGAGGGAACCTGTAGTTTTGCATGCATCTCTAAACAGCCAAGCAGTTATTTACATGTCAAATCCCAATGATCGACCATGTTCAAATGCTCAATAGGATGTAATAACATAGTGTGATGGCGGCTTCTGGAGTGGTCAGACTACAGCTGAGGGCCCGTGCCTGCTTTCGCCCTATGTGGTGAATTTCGGTGGCCGCGTGCCGTCTGCGAGGACCACAAGGCTCACCGCCGTCTCGCTTCGGCGTCGCAGCCGCTGTGTTGTGCTGGCAGGGAGGACTTTACCTCACCACATCTCACCAGACCACAACAAGGCATGCAGCCACAGTCACAAGATCCTATGTGGATGCATACATCGTACACGTTTACTTTCACATCCACTTCTGTGGAAGATGTGAAGTTGCTGCAGCTGATTTAACTTAAATTTCTTCCAAAAAATGTTTCAGTTTGTAGAGACAGTATTAATAAAAGTAAAATGCATTTACTGTACATTATTATACTATCGAATGTCTAACAAGATTACATAATTTATCAAGAAGTGTGTATTTTGTTATTCTTTAGCCTTTGTCACTGTTAACAGATTCATATTAACTATACTGCAGCAAGCAAATGAGGTCAGAGGTCTTGCACAGTTCTAAAATTAAAAGCCCAGAACCACTCAACCTGTCTATAATCAGGAGTGATGCGCTGCGTCAAAGTTGTGATGTTTTGTCCGAAAGTTCCACCTCTGCAGCTAATACTGCATTTCTTTGAAACTTTCCAGTGTCTACATTTGATAGTTGATAGTGCCATATTTGTTTGTTGGAATGCAAGTGGTTTATTGCTGCTATACATGCTGTCGTCTTAAGAAAGATGAAGGTAAAGGCTCTTTCCATCTTGGGGGTGTGTTTGGGCTTGTTTTCATGTTGGAAAACTGTCTTATAGTCCAGTCCAGGTAGCCTCAGACCATGACAATTCCACCACCGTGCCTGACTGTAGACAAGACACGGTTACATTGGTAGTGCTATTTGGTGTTTAGATTGCTATTTAGACAATAATGGTGTTATTTTCAGTAGATAGTAAATCTACCCAGCTGCACATACGCTACACTGTTAATAGGGATGATATCGGCCCACTGATATTATCGGCACAATACTGGCAAACAAAGGTAACATTAGTAGATATTGGTATCAAAAACTGATTTTTAATAACGCTGTATAGGCGTACATTTAAATGCGCACATGAGCCAGATTGACCTTACCGTTTGTTCACGTACAGTGCAAGCCTACCTTATTTGTGCTTTCCACCGGCTCTCGTGTCACTGTCCGCTCTGACGTCAGCTAGCTCCACGCTAGCATCTGGGATGCTAGCTGTTAGCCATGTTTCAGTGAAGCACAATAAGTTGCACTACCTCAAGGTCTGGACGTTCTTTGTCAGCGCAGCCAGCTCGTCGATATTGTTCGGTAGTGAATTCACGTTTCGCATAATAATAGAAGCTACCGAAGGCTTGAATCTCCACTTCTAGCTAGCTTGCTAGCTTAGCTTTGATCTTCTGCCAGGCTCTGCTGCCTCGATACGGCTTACCTCAACGGGTAAACAGGGAAGGACACCGATGCGGGACCTGTTGCACTGTGCTGGGATTAGAACACCAATATAAAGGAATCTTCAAGATCTAAGCACTCTTGATGCTCAAAATAATTATGATACTTACTTTCCGCTCTAATTATTTTTCCTTGCGTCGTGAGGCATTCAGGTGCACTCGTAATTGTGAGCGCTAGGGTTGGATTGTTTTTCATTTTTATTCACGTACCCCCATCACAATTGGCGTACCTCACTTCGAGAACCTCGGCTCTAAAGTATATTAGGTTTGATTTCCAGACTATTGATCTTAAAGAACATACAGTATGGTGCTGAGTAGTAAGTAATCTGTTATCTGCTCAGCTCACTAGTATTTGGCGTTGACTGACCTTGACATTACCAAAAATCTATCTGCCACAAAGTACGTCCAACCACGCCTCTAATTAAAGCCCTTGATGAGGACATTCAAAATCTTTAATTATTTTGTCAATATTCTTGCATGTGATAACACACTGACCAAAAATCTGGCAGCACTCTTTACAGGAAACAAAAGACGATGACATATTCTAAAACACTTCATTTTCACCCTCTGTGTCAAACGCTTGTGCGGACAGAGATAGAGAGAGACTACAGAATAGAATGTTTCAATTTTAACTGATCATTTAAGTCAGGATTATATTATAGCTGTCAACCCTCCTGTTTTCACAGGGAAATGACTATATTTTTCCATCCTTTCCCCGTGCCTTTGTGATTTAATTGCTTCCTGGATTTTTTTCTCATTATAACTTTCATAAAATTATGGGAAAAAAAACTTACATCCCAAACTTACGTTCCATAGCAAGTGACATAGTTCAAAGGGTCGACTCAAACAAATTGCGTAGAGATATGTTGCGATGGTTCATTGCTCCACATGGTGCTTGAAGTGAATGTCAAGGAATTAAGGTCAACTCCAGAGGCCGTAGCAGTATTTGTGTAGGTGACTTATACAACAAAGATTAGAGCAGATGTATGAACTGCTATATATATATATATATTGTCCTCACAACAGTTTCTACTAACAATTTAGCCGGTGGGCTGGACTTGTCAAAGTCACTTGTAACACACAAAAGCGCATTATGCCTGTTAAATTATTTTCTCTGTCTGCATCTGAAATTAATTCATTGGCCTTGGAAGAGAATTATTCATGAGTGAATCTGCACACTGGAAAGGTTTGTCTTGTTTTGCATCACAACTCTCCCCTGATGCCGTTCTACTGGGACTGTCTGTCAGAATCATCCACTTTTAATAGGACCACTGCACCAAAACAACAAAAGACAGAAAAAGTGTGCATTTTTTTTGTACAGAATATAATTCAATCTTCTTAACGGTTATTATTTTAATCCCATTTCCCAAAATATATTACTCAGACTTTGTTTAGCTGTTGTTTTGTTTATTTTCAACAGAAATATTTTGTCCCATGGTAGTATAGAAGTGACCAGAGGTTAATGATGAGCAGCCAAAAATGTGATTATTGAAATGTGTTTAGTTTTCAGAGCTTCGGCCCCTGGTGGATCTTAATTCCAGATGTCTACTGCTTTCTCCTTGAGAAAAGCGGGTTCAGAAGTTTATTCACAGTCCTTTGGGGAATCACATTAGCTGCTTATTGAGCAGCCATATTGATGGGAGGCTCAGGTGGCCAGTCTGCGAAGAAAAAAAGCAAACTGAATTGCCAGTGTCTGGAAAAAGACTTAAAACTGCCGTGGAACTTCTAAATAAAATGCCACAAAAGTCGTCCAATTTGACGATCATTTTCTGGAAAAACTCCCTGCCGAGATGAAACAGCTGTCATGGATGAAAGTGATAAAATCATGGAAGCACAGTGAGCATTTACAGTACATTGACTCCACAAATTGTTTTTGCTTTTTCTTTGGTGTTTTTTCAAGATGCTACCTCATTGGAGTACCAGTGATGACAAAGATGATGACCAAAGAACCAAACATTTTACTAATGATTTACCGTTTTCGTGATGTCGCAGTAGGGACACAACAGCAAACTCATACAATATTTATTTGTACGACCACAGTTTCACATCAGTGTGGCATGGAGTCAACCAACATGTGGCACCTTTCAACTGTTATTCCAGTCCAAGATTCTTTAACAACATTGCACAATTCATTAACATTTCTTGGTTTTGCTTCAGAAAAAGCATTTTTGATGTCACCCCACAAGTTCTCAATTGGATTAAGGTCCGGGGATTGGGCTGGCCACTCCATAACATTCATTTTGTGAGTTTGGAACCAAGATGTTGCTGGTTTACTGGTGTCATTGTCTCTTTGAAACATCCATTTCAAGGGCATGTCCGCTTCAGCATATGGCAACATGACCTCTGATCCATGATCCCTGCTATGTGATAAATAGGCCTGACACCATACAGTAGTAGGAGAAACATGTCCATATCATGATGCTTGCCACCATGCTTCACTGTCTTCACTGTATACTGTGGCTTGAATTCAGAGTTCGAGACTCGTCTCACAAACTGTCTGCAGCCCTTAGATCCAAAAAGAACAATTTTACTCCCATCAGTCAACCAAAAGTTCCTCCATTTCTCTTAATGCCAGTTGATGTGTTCTTTGGCACCTGTGGCCAACTGATTCATACCTGTTTTTTGCATAATTGATCACTGATCTCTGATTAAATGCCACTTGTATTTTTTGGAACACACCCCTTTCAAATAATTGCCCAATTGCACAGCCTTAAGAGCGTGCATATTACGAATGCAGGGTTTTGTTTGTTTTCTGAGAATCTACTGCACCTACTGGTAACTTGTTTGCCATGTAGCAATGAAAATATACTAATAACACTGATTAATCTGGTTAATCACAGTGCTACACAGACTGCTATTATGTATTTTGAACACTACTTTACAACCAATGATAAAGCCTCATTTTTAATTTAGTGTCCATTAACGGCACTCATTTTTGCGACGCTCGATTAACACCATAGTTGTTATGCTGTATATTAAAAAATATATATTACTGAAAACATTGTGTGTATAGATAATAAAGATTTTATGATGGTGGCAGTTCTTTTACTTTGCAGTAAGCTGTTTTACAAGAATCTGGACAATGACTTAAAACTTGCCCAAAATGAAGAAAAATGTAATAGAATCTGAAGGTATTTTCTTACTTTGCACAGCTACTGCTGGTCACTTGGCTAAAGAACAAGCCTTTAGGGGCTTTCAGAACATTTAGTAGCTGTAAAAGAGAGCAAAATAAAAGTTGGGGATTGCCTGGGGGAGGAAGGGAGGCAAACTATGACTTGGTTTACTGCCATGCAAACCTGAGTCCTCCGGGCGGCCCTGTTGCATGAGCAATTGTTTGAGATGAGATGGCTGCTGGCCAAAGCTGGAGTAAATCAGCACAGTCAGTGTGCAACAACAGCCTGCATGAGGGGGGAGGAGGGCATGAGTGTGTAAGGACGGTGGTGGGGGTGTTTGAGCAGTTTGTGCATGTGATAAACATACAGATAGTAAGCAAGTAGAGGGGCCAATGAGCAGGAGGAGATAGAGTAGCAGAGAGCTGGGGGATGGGAACATGGAACAAAAAAGTCAGGAGAAGGAGGGAACAAGAAGGAGGACCTGGTGCTGCTCTGTTGTGAAACATGAGCTTGGAAAAAAAACCCTCCACGTTTGACACTCTCCCCAATGTTTTTGCAGTTGTTAGTCTTTGGAAGAGGGCCGTTGCGTGATCCACACACATACACATGCACACGCACACCAAGCTAATTGTCCCAGTGCCCCACCCCTGTTGCAATGGTTGTTTTTCTTCATCATCGTCATCCCTTTCTGCTCTTATCAAGGTGAAGCGTGCTAACCTGACAGCCCGCCTCATGTCTTTGGCGTCCCGCCAGGCTTTTTGAGAGCTCACACAACAGGCTGGTTGGGTTGCTCGGAGGCTGCGTATGTGCCGAGGACAATGCGTGCGGAGAGTGGGCATGAAGTGAGCTCTTCTCTCATTACTGCACACCTCAGGCCATGGTGGCGCGCAGGGCTTCTCATGTGTCCTCAGGAAACCACGCTGGCTGCGTATTTTTATCTTCAGCTACAGAAACCTTTTTCCTCCCTGCCAATTAGTTCTCAACAGTGACTCCTCTTGTTTATGTGCTGTCTACTGAGTGACATCTCCCTGATAATTAGGCCGGGCTTGTGTCTTTTGCAACTACATGTCAAGTGCATGATTTTCTTTCAGTGTGGAGAGACGGCTGCCCACTGCGTGAAGGCTCACAGGGTGTATCACTTAATTGGCTCCAAATGGCAGTGCATGAGTATGAAAATTGATAGAGCTGGAAAATATAGAGGGGTGAACAATAGCCAGCAGGAGACGGAGAAGACAAGTTCAGCAGGTTCATATAAGCGCTACTCTGTGGATTTAAATCCCTCCCCTTGACCACAGGATACAAGAGTTTGTGAGTCAGAGATTTCTGTGAGTGTGTGCGTGTGTTTGTGTGTGTGTGTCACAGCTGTGAGGCTGCGAGTGACTGCTGCTCAACAAAGCACTGAGCAAAGCTGGCCTGCTCTTGGTAAACAAAGGGAACTCACAGTGCTGTATAGTGATTTCCCAACCTCCACTTCACACGGAAAGTAAAGAAAAGGGCCGGTGGAGCGCAGCGGATTAAAAGCAAGAAGCACATAAGTACTTTTAATAGTGAAGGAAAAAATGATCACTTCAGTTGCACTGGAGAGAAAAAATGTTTTTGATCATGTGTGATGCTGTGATGGAGTGACTACAGAGAAAAATACTAATTTTGTTGGTTTGGGACCAATATTTTGCTCGTTTACCATTATGTTTGGGGTAATTGCCTGGTTAAAACCCCCATTTCAAGGGCATTTCCTTGCCAACATGACCTCTCCAAGTATTTTGTCATATGCAAACTGATCCACAATCCCTGGTATACGATAAATAGACCCAACACCATAGGAGAAACATACCCATATCATGGTACTTGTACCACCATCTTTCACTGTCTTTACTGTGTGCTGTGGCTTGAATTCAGAGTTTTGGGGTCATCTCACAAACTGTCTATGGCCCTTGGACCCAAAAAGATCAGTCCACAAAATGTTCCTCCCTTTCTCTTTATTAGTTATTGGCAAATTATCTTTGGCAAATTGTAACCTCTTCTGCACATGCCTTTTTTTTCAACAGAGGTGCTTTGCGGGGGATTCTTGTAAATAGATTAGATTATCACTTCTAACTGTCACAGTACTTTGAGGTAACTCCAGACTGTCTTTGATCATCCTGGAGCTGATCATTGTCTGAGCTTTGCCATTCTGTTTATTCTTGTATCCATTTTGAAGTCTCTGGTTTTGCTCTCCAGACATTGGAGATCATTTTAGCCGAACAGCCAAAGATTTTTGCACCACTTCATAAGTTTTCCCCTTTCCAATCAATTATTTATCAAAGCACGCTGTTCTTCTGAACAATGTCTTGAACAACTCTCAGGCTTTCCAAGAGAAGTGCATGTTCAACAAGTGATGGTTTTATTCTTAAATAGGGATGATTCACACCTGTTTTTCACAAAATTGATCACTGATTGAATGCACACTGCTATTTTTTGAACACACCCCTTTAAACTAACTGCCCGATTGCACAGCCTTAAGAGCGTGCATATCATGAATGGTAGGTCTTGTTTGTTTTCTGAGAATCTACTGCACCTACAGGTAACTTGTTTGCCATGTAGCAATAAAAATATACTAATAACTGTACTTAATTTGGTTAGTCACATTGGACTGCTATTATTTTTAACACATTTTTGTACTGCTTTATCATGATTGATTATGCAGTTTTAAACCATAGCCATCTTGAGTGGAACCATGCAAAATGGAATTACTATAAAATTATAGTTCAGTATTTCTAAAAGACACTGTGCATTGTAGAATTACTTATATATTTATTAGTGCTCATGTGAAATGTCACCGTGCAAAATATACATTTTGGACCCAAAATTACCTTAAAAATCACTAAGCAATTATGTTCAATACTTCAAGTTTATTAATATAAAAAGGTTTATGTTTTTAAGCGTGCAGGAGTAGAGGGTAGATGGCTTTAGGTCAAATGTCTTAAGGGCTACACCACAGTAAAAAGTTTGGGAACCACCACTGGATGCAGTGCAGCCAAGAAACACATTACTAAGTGAAGATAAAGGTAAATTAATACTCTTTGATGGAACAACACTACTAAAAATGCAAGTTTTCAAAGTACGTCAATGCTTCAGGTGGTTGGGTCAGCTGACCCTGACTGCACACCACTGCATCCACAGCAACATACATATTTTCAAAATAGATGCGTAGATAGATAGATAGATACTTTATTAAATTGCACTTTCCCTCCCTCTGGTGTTAAAAAAATCGCCATGTTTCCAAAACTGTTTGTTCACATACAAACTAATTCACTGGCTGTTGTACACTGACATGTACATTATCTTTAAAATCAGCACTCGCTTACGTGGCGCCCAAGAAACATGTTTTTTAATCACCCATGCGTGTCACTCACATCTACCGCTGTACAAAATGGAAGTAACACCTGTAGAGAGATACACAGAAAATACACAAATACTATTTTATATGATATGATATAATGATGTATACATTAGAGACAGTGCTTTTCAAAAATGTCCACATGTATTTCCTTTTAAATATGGCACTCCTGTGATTCCATACTCCATTACGTCACATCTAGTGATATGCAGATTGATACTAAAATATTGATACTTTCGATACCAAATCTTTAGGCTCTAAAACTTATTCAAAATATGGATACTTTGATGCATTAGTCTATTGAAGTAATGTATATCATTAAGAGAAACACAATGGAAAGTAACTCATCCTGGAGCCAGGCGAGCGCCTGGTGGTCGGGCCTTGCCCGCGGGGCCCGGCCTGCCTGAAGATGCCACACAGGATCCTTTTAACGTTGAAAAAGGAATCCTATTGAGCATGGATGGCTTGTGGGACACCTGAAGCAGCTGACTGATACCGGCAGGCCAAATGGCTTTGGTGGTGGTCGAGGCAAAAACTTGGGTGTGGGAGGAGTTCAGTGAGGCCATGGAGCACAACTTTTGGTCTGCCTCAAAAGGGTTCTGGCATTTACAGTGGGGACGGAGACCTTGTTCGGTGGAAGGAATACTTCGAGGCCCTTCTCAATCCCACTAACATACAGTACCTACCCTAAAGGAAGCAGAATCTGAGGATACAAACGCGGACAGTTGCATTACATTGGCTGAGGTATCTGGGGTAGTCAAAAAACTTCTCAGTGGCAAGGCTCCAGGGGTGGCCAAGTTTCGACCTGAGTTCCTCGAGGCTCTGGATATTGAGGGATTGTCTTGGCTAGGTCTCTTCAACATTGCATGGAAGATAGGAACAATACCTCTGAACTGGCAGACCAGGGTGGTGGTCCCCTTTTTTAGAAGGGTGACCAGAGGCCTGAGATCCCCCTATAGTTTTCCAACTATAAGGGGATCACACTGAAAGTCATTTCACGGTGCTGGAAAGAAGGGTACGACCGTTAGTTGAACCTCGGCTACAGAAGGTGCAATGTGGTTTTCATCCCGGTTGCCAAACCCTGGACCAGCACTACACCTTTGCAATGGTACTGGAGGGTACATGGGAGATTTCCCAATTAGTCTACATGTGGACTTGGAAAAGGAAACCTGTTTCCGGTGAATGTTGGCCTCCACCAACGTGTCACCAATTCTGTTCAAGAACAGAATTTCTAGGTTTAGCCAAGGCGCCGAGAGGATGCAATTTGGGGGCCTTAGGATTGATGCTATTTGCAGACAATCCTGATGGCTTTATCGAGGTGTGACCTTCAGTGTTTACCGGGGAGATTTATAGCTAGATGTAAAGCTTCTGGGATAAGACTCGACACATTCAAATTCGAAGCCATGGTTCTTGGTCAGAAATGGGTATATTGCACCCACCAGGTTGGGAGTGAGGTCTTTCCCCAGGTGGAGGATTTCAAGTATCTTGGGTTCTTCTTCACAAGTGAGGGAAGGTCGGAGCGTGAGGTCTACAGACAAATCGGCGTAGCGTCTGCAGTAATCCAGTCGCTGAACCGGATTGTCATGGTGAAGAAAAAGCTAAGCCGAAGGCAAAGCTCAATGTTCCCATCCACACCTTTTGTCATGAACTTTTGTCTTGACTCAACCTAAGAGATGGGGTGAGGGGCTTGGTCATCCGAGAGCAGCTCAGAGTAGAGCCGCTGCTCCCTTTCACATCAATAGGAGCCAGTTGAGGTGGCTCGGGCATCTAGTACGGATGCTTCCCGGATGCCTCCCTGGGGGGAGGGGGTATTGCCCAGAGCATGCCCAGCTGGAAAAGACCCCAGGGCAAGCCTAGGACACACTGCAAGGATTGCCTTGGGGTCCTCCATGTGAAGCTGGAAGAGGTGGCCGGGGACCGGGAAGTCTGGACTTCCTAACTGAGACTGTTGCCCTCAAGGATGAGAGGAGGAAAATGGAATGGAAGGGAAAAAGTGGTGATAAAGTATATTCTTTTGCCTTGAATGATTTTGGTTTTGCTTGTGTTGGCATAGAGTGTACCATCTTACCAGTCCTGAGCTAATGAAAGACCTCTCAACTCCATCAAAACCAGTTTGACTCATCTCTCTTCAGTGGAGTCATAGTGGGTAAATATCTGTAATTAAGTTTGTAACTGTAATTAAGTCTGTAATTCCACACATAATAAAACTAATGCATGTAGAATTTTCCAGAGGAGCCATATCATCATCATCATCATAAGTAGCTCAGTTAAATGTGCGAGCTGCTCATCGATTAAGAGATTGTTTGTGTGCGGTGTTGTTGTTGAGGAGTTGACGGGGTGGGTGGTGCGAGTCGGGACGCGGGCGGGTGGAGTGTTAGGGGTTATGTGGGGGTGGTGGTGGAGGGGTGTCCAGGTTTGAGCGGCGGGGTGGGGCAAGTCAGTGGCAGCTAGTGCAGAGCAGGTGCTGGGGTGTATGTCAACACAACTTTACTGTTTTTCTCTCTCTCTAACATTCAGCCGCCTCATTCACTTAGCTTCCTATATCTCTTCAGCTTCGAGTAAGTTGAAGCTGCGATTGGATTTGTTGCTCTTTAGCCCGAGCAGAGAGCAGAGTCAGGCAAGGAGGAGTTAAGCTGCTGTGTTTTGATTGACTTTGCAGACATAAACAAGAGCTGCACTTGTGTGTGACCCCTGAGCCTGACCCCAGAGATAGAGCTTCTCTAATGGGTGTCTCTTTCAGCGGGAGGCCAGGCTAGTGGAACAGAGGAGCCATTGTTTGGCCTGGGGAAACCAATTCTCTCTCTATTAAAGAGCAGGGCCAAGAGAAGAAGACCACTGGGGCTAAGGAGCTCCGGTAAACACCCAGGCGGACCAGGAGCATCCTTAGCACACTGACATGATAGTTGTCTGATAATCGGGCAGATATAACCCAAGTCAACATTCCTTCACTTCAAAAACCTAAAAAGGGATTAGGAGAGGAACAGTTGTGCACAATAAGCCAACCATGACTGGGGGAAGGAGATGTTTTTCTCTTCTAACCACATCCTGTGCTTATGTTTGTGTTGAAGGGCTGCAGACAAGAGAGCTTTTTTTTCTCAAGCAAGTGGCCAAACAGGTGAGTCAGGTGTCAGTGGAGCGTGAAAGCGTACCTGGCATGTATGACAATACGAGCGCCACGTGTCTGCCCCGAAGGGGAGAGACTGAAAGACAGAGCAGCATGCTTGAAAAACATAAAACAATACAAATATTCCCACTCACGTCATAACATTTGGTGCCGACGCACTAGAGCGGCATCGTAAAATGGGTTGGTATTCTTTGAACAATATGTTTATGTCTGGGATAGTGTTGTACAACTGTGCTGCTTTGTCATCAAGAAGAATGTTTGAAACTCTCCAACTTAACTTCCATGGGACAACTGAGCATTGCTATAGGACTGCATTGGATCACTTTAGACTGTACTTTTGTAAAACATGTAATAATTGCATTTGAAAACATTCTCAGAGATGAGCGCGCTTTTGCCAGTGATAAGCTGTAAAGTTTCATGTTTATGTGTGTCAGGAGTAATCAATCACTCTCAGGGCCCCAGGGCATCCATGCTGCGGTGTAACTAATCTGTATAAGCTCAGCAGCTTCTGCCTTAATGCAGTGTGAGGTAACTCTCATTGGCTTCATGCATGGGCTAATTCTGTTGTCATGCAACACTTACTCGTGTGTGTACGTAGTGTGTGTGTGGAAGTTAGGGCGGCAGAGAGGTTTGGAAGCCCCGCTGTGCTCACTAAATTAATGACCTAACAGCAGGAGGGATGTGATGAGGAGAGCCTCTGCCAAATGCCAGGCCAGCCTCACAGGCCTTGTTATTTTAAAACAGTGAGTTCATCCATCAGGGGCTCGGTTCTGTGATACGTGGGTCACAACATTAGGTATATGTACAATTTGTTGATCCACATCGCTGTCATCATTGTGTTTGTGTATTATCATAATGGCGGTAGGTAAGGTTATGTCATTGTGTGTGTTGGGCCACCAATGCTACATCCTTCTTCAAATGTAAACAATAGGATAAATTCTGTTCTATTTTGAATAAATACTGTGCTTTGAAGGCAGGGGTAACGTATTGTATGAAAAGGACATGTTCAGCATCTTTTGTGGAATCTGATTCTAAAGAATGATAAATAAAAATAAAAGAAGTTAGTGATTTGTAGCTCTGCATCAGCAATAAAATGTAATGGTTTCCTCCCGGGCCCATGTAATGTTCTAACAGTTTATTATGCAAGCTGTCCAATGGAAAGCATATCTATAAATTATGTTCCTTTGCTGTTTTTAATCAGGAAAAAATACACACGATTTTTCTTTGTGTTTCAAAAAAGAAAAAGAAAAGACTACTCTTTGTACTGGGATAAACACCGGGATACTGTATACACACCCTTTACATTTCAGAAATTATTTTTTTACCGTATTTTCTGGACTATAAGCCGCTACTTTTTTCCTAGGTTTTGAACCATGCGGTTTATACCAAAGTGCGGCTATTCTGTGGATTTTCCTGGACTGCTACGCGATGAGAGCGGCGCACTTTCAGAACCAACTTCACCGGAGAATGACGGTGACACGGAGAGCGAGACCGATGGAGACCGATGTGACGAAGCGCTTCTGAGTTTGACTCCGACACTGAAGAAGATGACTTCATGGGTTTCAGCCAAGGTGATTAAAATGACTTGTGGTTTCAAACACAGGAGAAATGTGGATGACTATATACTGGTTATCTGTTACGTTTTAATCAGCAAAGTTGCTGCCGCGTTAAAAGGCACTGTTCAGAAAGAATCTGTTCAGGTACATACATATATACATTTACAGTACAAAATCGTTGTGTAGTAAAAAACGATATGCAGTGAATATAATTTTTTTTCAACATAGATATCTCCGTCTTATAATCTGGTGCGGCTTGTATATATATATATATATATTTTTTTTTACATTTTTTTTAATACAGCAGATGCGGCTTATTTACAGGTGCGCTGTATAGTACAGAAAATACGGTACTTTATATTTCCCAAGGGAGATTACTAAAGATGAAAATTGGATATGTTACATTGATCCGTGGAAAATTAGTCAACAGACGCATTGTTTTCTAAATAGCTAGCAACACCAGTGAGGAACTTGCAGTGAGCATGCCCAAAGTGTGACTATTTAGTGCAAACACAATGTTTATCAAGTTCTGGCTTGATCATCTTGGGCATGGAATTGGCCAGAGCTGCACATGTTCTTCCTAGACTCCACCATTGGTTAAAAATGTTACGCTCCTCTACCTTCCTTCTGCTTGAGGATGCTCCACAGTTGATCAATTGGGTTCAGCTAACTTGACATACTTGGACACTACATCACCTTCTTCGGGGCTCATTATCATGTTGGAAAACTGCCATGCAGTTCACTTTCCCAGTGGACAAGTTTCAATCTAAAACTCCCCTGTGCTGGCAGGAATCATGCACCCCCAGACCTTAGTTCTAACACCACCAACACCATGTTTGACTGTATGCAACACACAGTTATCTTAGTACTGACTTGCATTTCCTGCTATTTAAAAAAAATGGTTGGTTACAGTACTATAATAAAGGTGAAGGCTGAAATGTGAAGGGTGTTCTCACTTTGGTGAGATACTGTAAATAAATAAGAAATACAAAACATGTGACCTGGTGGTATACATTGTAGTATTATATATACAACATGCAATTCATCCATCCATTTTCTATGCTGCTTATCCTCATTAGGGTTGGGGGGGTATGCTGGAGCCTATCCCAGCTGACTTTGGGCAGGAGGGGGGTACACCCCTGGGAGGGGGGGTGCAATTCAACAAGTGTAAAATAGCACATAGTACAGACTGTACAGGTTTTTTGTTTTTGTCTGTTGGCTTACTTCCTTCCAAAACACGCAATTGGTGTTTGGATGAAGGAAGTTCAAATTTTGAGCAAAGCTCCCAACCATGACATTGTATAAATGACTTCATAAACCCCAAATAAAAGACAAAAACAAAAAGACTCAATTTAACACGTTCAATAAAATTTTATTGAAAAAAAGTACCAATAAACAACAAGAAATCCGGAAAAAAGATTTGTAGAGCAAAGCTCCATATGTACAGCATATTGCACTACGTGACAAATTGTCTTTATTTCCATAATATATCAACAACCAAAAATACATTTATAAACACAAAAATGAGTGCACAGTAGAGTCTCGAAAACACACAGTCAATGTTTACAAAAATGCTACATTTTCGCTGGGTCTCCTTTCTTGGTATACAGAGAATGTGTGATAATCAAGACTTCATTTGAAACTGAGCAGTTAAAAAGGCATATTCCAGGGTCTGACAAACACATGTACACTTGATGTAGCCTGTAAAGAAGGGCGACATAGCACGCTAAATGAACAACAGTGGATTGTTTTGGTTTGCTTTACACACCCCAAAGAGCTGTGCAAGGAATGTTGGGAAAAATGCCCTTGATATCATAGAGTCACAGGGATTTGTTAAAAACATTATCAAAACAGATCATTTTCTGTTAAGAAAATACATTTTAAGAAAAGTTATGAAAGAACAGGATGACGGAATCTTGTCGTAAGAAAAAAAATCAAAACTTCCTCAAAAACTTCAAATTTATATAAAGTGGACTACAAAATTCAAAGACACTGACGGTTTCCGTAAAATACAATGTCCCCCACCAGGGATGCCCCACTCTTGATGCACTTACAGCAAGAGTGCAGCTTGGAACGTCATTCTAACAAAACACAGGGCACCATGGCAGATTGTTTCCCTTTCCAATAAATCAAACGTGTGAGCCAACTTGGCCAATGCACAGATATACAGCTAATGTGGGGCAACACGATCAACCATAAAGCAAGACAATACACAAAACAGGGACCCATTGGATCTACAGAAACAAAGTACTTTCCAGTGCATGTTGATTACAACACCATAATCAAGATTTAGGGAGTTGAACACAAAAACCAACACCCCGTGTCTTAAAGGAACATGAATGCAGCTCGTTTTATGCTCTCTGATGTATCATTAGTGACGGTCGACCGTTCATTAATTATAGGGCGAAGTCATGTCCTGTTATAATTATTATACAAATGAATAACTGCATTGAAGCTGCTGCTTTCCTAAACCACACATAGAGATTTTACTCAGGACTGAATTGAGCGGAAAAGAAAAACGTCCGAACTGGTTGGGCCCATCCCTGGAAAATCACAACCTTGAAGTAATACTCCACCCCAGATCTATTTTTTTTCCAGAATCAAACTGCCTACCCTGGCTGGAAAGGTGATTGGACGATGCCAGGAGTTGTCCTAATGAAGAGCAACAGATGAGATATTGAAGTTTTAGAAAGATTAAAGATGAAGTGTATACAGTACATCCACACTTTTTGCAGAAGCTACATTCTAAGCCTGCTCACCAGCAAGTGGAAAAACTTAATGAGTAATTGATACGGCCATAAAAATCTCCATTTTTAAACACGGAGCTCACTCATACCCCTCCAAGCCCTCCTGCTAGCTTGATGATGATGTTCTATGATTTTGGATGAAAAATTGCAAAAAAAAAGTGATTGTTGGAGTTATTAGAGCAGATGCAGCTCCATAACCCTCCCTTTTTCTTTTCTGGAACGGAAGCTAACAAGCTAAATTCCACCATCAGGTCAGAGACCTACGTAGGCCTCAAACACTTATTTAAAGTATAAAATGAATAGCTACTCATCATTAAGGAATGACAATGGAAGATCATCGATGAACCAATGCTGTAATGCCTCACAGCGCACAACTATGGTGCGTTCAAGGACTGATTGACAAAAAAACACTATTGTGAAGCATTGAGAGATAAAACATTGTGGGCTTTTTTAGTACATGTGTGCTGAGCTTTTTACCTGTATTAACACATATTTATAAATTATTACAGACTTGGTGTGAATGAGTTTTTGACAGTAAAAACAGCCTATATTTACAGGGGAAAAAAGGAAATATAAGAAATATTTTTGGACCACTTGGGAATTTGCAGTGCCGTGAATACTGCATCCCGAGTATACAGGGATCCACTGTAACCTAATCCAAATTAGCCTTTAATGCTAATGCAAATATACAATATCTGGTGAAAGGTTGTGGCCAATGCAAAATTAGCCCATTAAAGTCCATTTTTAACTAAACCGCTGCTCTTCATGTCGGACAAACAACCTGAAATTAGTGAAAGGTTCGGAACAGGCCCGTCTAAGATAGCAAGAAGCAATCGCACTCACGAGTGTATACAGTAGAAACAGGCAAATATACAAAAACAAAATAAATAAGAAGGAAAAGAAATAAATTACAAAGAGAGTGAACTAATAAACAATAAGGAGCAGTACAAAGAGGACTTGAGGTTCCAGTGATGGGACGGGGCGCTAGGGAAACTGGCTCAGCGTTGAGGATCCGCAGGAAACTACAACCACATTCAGTGCACATCGCACACCTCCTAACTACACACTCAGTAGCCCCCCGTCACCACCTTCAGACGACAAGTCAGCCCCCGGCTCCGTGGTTAAACTGTACCTTTGTTTGAACAAATTGGGATTAATAAACGAAGTGACAACCCCTTGACAGATGAGGTTTCGTCATAGGTACTCTTCCTCTGTCCGTGTAACTGATTCTCAAGGTCACAAGTGGCCCACAAAGCCTTGTCCCTGAGATATGTCGATTACAAGAGGAAAGCCTAATAATGATGCAGTTAACAACTTGACACATTGTTAGGAGCAAGTCATTACAGACCCCTGATATGTATTGCTCCGTGGGTCCAAATGTTGGCCTGTGTTCACCAGTGGAAAAAAAAAAATCTTCGACAGTGTACTTCAACAATAACAACTAACTAGTCTTCAGTTTGCACAGTCAGTGATGGTGTGGAAGAAAACTGCCTCACATCTGGATCTGAGCACCAAGGACAATACAAGGGTCACCCCACTGGCTAGAAATCCCATTAGAGTTGCCTAAGAGGAGGGGATTCTGTATCACAGATGGACTGTTTGGTGTTGAAAACAACACAGAAAGCCGCGACCAGACGCGCCGACACACGACAGAGCCACTCTCTTTCCAGTCCAGATCCTAGACTGTGATTAGTCACATGTCAACACTGATTGAAAAATGGGGCATTGTGGCATGAAACTGGCTGAAAACCTTCATTTAAGACAGGGCTGATCTAGGTAAGAAGTGGAACTCTTAAAGGGTGTACTAGTGCAAAAACAGTGGATCCACGGCTCCACTTCAAGGGCAAGGAGGTCTGCAAACAACATGGATAAAAGACACAGCAAGAAGACTTTAAAAACGATGGAAGAGTCACTGGTGCTCTCACTGAGGATACAATTGGCTTGACTAATGTTGTCATTTAGTGCACGGGCATGACACCTTTCTAAAAGAACATGCTATACAACAAATCAGAGCACTACAATTCTGTGTGTCTGTGACTGAATAGTATTACAGCAGATGGCTTTACACACTTTATGGACAAAAGTATTGGGACACTTTGACGTTATGAAGAAACAACTTCCACTCTCATGGGAAGACTTTCTGGGAGATGTTGGGTGAGTGTAGGGCTCACTATAACCTCTAGGTCTTGCTTATACCAGTGGGGTTGTGATGGTTCTTCCATACCAAACTCTTCCAAGCAAGCTTTTATGGACCTCACTTTGGGCATGTAGGCACAATCATGCTAGAGCAGGAAACTAAGCCCAGATTGTTGGAAGCATGCGATGATCAGAGGAAACTAACTTAACTCCTTTGTTAAGTCTCATTGTTTTCATCCACAGGCTATAATACATTTTAATAGACTTTTGAAAACTACTGATCCTCATTCCTTATATAAATAACCACCATTTATGCAGTCGGAACACTTCTTTACACAGGTTTGTTTGAGTAGTAATAATCACTTCTGCTAACTCCACTCCCAATACTTCCCAGGATATCACTAAATATTCGCCTTGTTGTGCATACAGTTCATGTACAGAAACAGCTCATGCTATTGGAAGAAATGTTGTATCACAGCACATGGATGAGTAAAGTAGGAGGAGAAAAGGAGGAAACATATTAAGGTGAGGTGCAAAATGCTTTGTTCTGAGAAATTGCCTCTTTGGAAATTAGTAAATCATCTTGAGTGGTTAGCTAGAAAACTACACAAAGGCAGAAAACACCCCACAACCACATTTCCTCTTGTTTTCTAACCAGCGTGTAAATTCTCTCAATACTCTTTGTGGCAGAAAACATTGAATAAGGCATTCCCAGGGTTTGTGGAGGTCAATAGAATGAATACATTGTGAAGTGCAAAATGGAACACAACCATTGTACTGTACAAAACGACTACACCACACTTGTAGCAAAATATGAACATTGTCCTGTAAAGGAATCTCGGGGCATCATGGCATCTTCTTGAAAAGAATTAAACCTTGTATAAAAGTTGGTTGTCTCCGTCCCGCGGTGACCTTTATCATCCCTTCCAACACCCTGACTGTGCCGCTGCTCCCCGCAAACAGACCCGTGTTAGATTTGACAGTGCCATCGGGAGTCCAGTTCCTCGTGGAGATGATTAAAACAGATACGAGGGGAAGACTGTCTCACCTCCGTCTTGCTCTGCCTCGTCCAGCAAAGAAGCCCCTGTCAAAAAGCAGGCCCAGCAGAGCTGTGGCCAGGCGCCACCATAGCAGCCCCTGGTTCCTTTGGTTTCGATGATACTGCAATGACAAACAGAGACCAATGTTGGCTCGGCACCAAGTGAAACACAATCAAAAGGCGCTGGGTTATAAATAGGCTCAGACGATTTATGTTTGCTGACCGTCAGTGAGCACAGTGAAAAGGTTACTGCGACCGAGACCAATGACGCTGATATTTTCACAGCGGTCTTCCTATCACCAACTAAAATTAAGCCTTACTTTGTGTGTGCTAATCTGCCCCAAATCCGTTTTTTACAGCAGATATTCCCCGCTGTAAATATGACGATTTTGAATATTTCTGGTAGAGTCCAGCAGCACCGCTGCGGAGGGAGAGTCTCAGGTTTGTGTTAGCCAACTGGACTGTGTGTGTGTGTGTGTGACTAGAGGGATAATGCTATCTCAGCCATTGAGAAGCTGAGATAAGATAATTGCACCAAACGGGATTAGGGAGTTTTTGATGAGAGGCAGGGAGCTTCTGGGAAAAACGTCTTTGCATGAGCGGTACAGTAGCAGAACGGCAGTTCATCTTTGGAGAAAAGGCAGACAACACCAGGCCTGATAGCGCTACAGCTATTTCAGACTGTAACGAGATTGTAAGGCATTGATTTTGCTCTTGTTCTCCTCCTGCACATGTAAAGTGGAATTTAATATTCAATCAACAAATACAGTGTAACCTCTGAAAACACCTCAGAGGTTGCACAATTTGGAATTTAATGCACATTTTTATGAAAAAATACACCTTTGGGTTTTGACCGTTATCATGTCTGATACTACAGCAGGAACAGGCGATAAAACAATATGAATAGATATAAAAAACTATAGAAATTTGATGAAAATTGTATTCTATTGCCCTATTATGATTATGCATGTTGGATAGCAGATACAGGTTTCAACAAATCATTGTTGCAAAAAGCAAACATAGCCCATATCGAACAAGGAAAGACTGTGAAAAGATGAATGCAATGTTCATTAACTGGACTTGGGTTGGATTTAAGGTATCTGACCATCAGCAGAAGACAACAATTTTGGCAAAGAGTGGTAATTTGGCCAGTTTGCTTTGACATCTCCAAATCAAACATACCATTAAATATGAGAGTCATTTAATAAAAAATAGCAAACTAAATTTGCTGCCTTCTGCACTGCTTTACACGTTTAATTGTCTGTGGCAGTGGTTTTCAAACTGGGGAGCCCTCCCCCTAGGGGGGGCCGGCATTATACCACAAACACATTTCATTATTGGTCTACTATTGTTTTTTGGGGGGAGGGCAGAAAATATTTTTATCTCCAAAAGGGGGGCGCTGGAAAAAAAAGTTTGGGAACCACTGGTCTATGGCATGGCACTGCTGGAAATAATTGGAATTGGAAGTACCTGTACACACCACTTGAAGAATTTTCTTTAAAGTAGTCATGACTAATACAGCATTACACTTAGTATTTACTGTTTCACACGATCCATTCCTTTATTAACCATATACCATTTTTTCTGTTCTTTGTATCTTGGATGTCATTTTAGAATCAAGGACTAAAACTAGCTGGTTGTAGTGCCTTTTGAAATGGTTTTCACTAGTCTCACTAAGTCTCTGCATTTCATGCTCAGTTTTTTGTTGTTGTTGCTTAATTATTTTTTTATTTGTTGTTGAAATGTCTTTTGTTGTTGTTGTCCCTCTACAGAATGTGCTAAAAAAACTATAAAATGTGTGTTATTGTATGACATCTTCATTAAACATTGTATACAACTCTGCAGGCCACCTTTACAAGGGGCAATATCAGTCACAATTTTGCCTTTTCCAAAAGATTTCCCCAATTAATTAATTTACAAGTACCTCATCCATCCCTGATAACAAGCTCAAACTGCTACATTTAGTTGTATGAGTATGGTTTTCCATACTACCTCTTGGCTTTTGTTTATGACAGGTACATTGTTGACATGACTATTTTGGGTGCACGCCAACCCTTGTTAAGTATCATTGAGTTGAAACCTCAGAGCGTCTATACTTTTATAACTGCGTGGTGGCGTGTCAAGTGTTGTGTAAGCTTGGATGATTGCCAACCAGGATCTTGGCATCTTTACTGCCAACAAAGTTATTCACAGTTAGAATGGAGAGGTATGAAAACAAAGTGAGGGGTTGCAGCGAGTCCAGTGTAAACCTTGTGTGGAGGAATAATAGATAAGACGCAGAAGAAGGCAGTATGGATATGCACAGAGGCGTGGATGAGCACTTTCTGCCACATCTGTGGGATTGTTCAAACTGACGTGTTAGTGCATGGTAAACCGTTGTGACTGCGTAAAACAGAAGGCCACAGTTACTTGGCTGACAGAACAAAATTGGGAAATCTTCAGCAGTGACGCACAGAAATTAAAGAAATACATGTAAACTGTGAAGACATAGATCAACAAACACTAAAAACAATTACAGGCTCAGCCTTGCTTCAAAACATCTTGTAGATGACTCAGCACAAATCAGCACATGAACTATTAATCACTTATTGAGTCAAACTGCGGCAAAAGTCGAAATGTAAAATTAAGATGAAGGCCAAATTACATCAGAGGCTGCAGTGTGAAACCACTTTCGGCAGAACAACAGAGTGTGTATTGTAAGAATGTCTATGAATCAGAGCAGAGTGTGTTTACTACAAGAGAGATGAAGAGAAGTGTACGTTTGGAAAAAGAAACTTTGCATTGCCTTGACAGTGACCTTTTGCCCGTTACATTGTCAAGCAGAAAGAGTGACACGGAGACAGACTGAGGCAAGGCGAGACCTGTCGCAACTTCGAAATAACTCGTGCCACCAACTGTCAAAATGAGGCTCTAAATTTAGCCGGCGACAGCTCGGCAGAGTCTAGCCAGATGCTCTGTGTCGTCACTCGAACGCCCCGCTGATGTGCTTTATCAATGTCCCGTGTGGGCTGTAGCTCACGCCAGCTGCTGGTCACAAACTCTCGCTTATCACTGCAGCAAAGCAGGCCTGCCTCCACGGAAGAAAAAACTCACCAGGGAGGCACCAAGGAGTCACAGAAAAACAAACATAGACTGTCAACAAATGAGTGCCACCACAAGTAAATAGCCAACTCTTCCTATGCAGTTATTTCTTCCTTTCTGCAAAGTGGACCCGCTGAGATAAAGTCAGGTGCATTTGCCAGCTTTCAACACCTCCTATCGAAAGCACCAGGAGTCATATCTGTGAGAAAAAAAACACGGATGAAACCCAACTCCGCTCCTTGCCCCGTGCAGGCTGGAGCCGTCTTCCTGCCATTGTGACTGTCATTATCGCCACGTCTCAAATAGCGGGTCGGCTAATGTCGGCAATCCTCTGGGGACTTGAGTGTCCCTTCTAGGCCTCTCTGACAGAAGAGCAATTTATCTGTCAGCATCCTCCGGCGCTCCTTCGCTACCTAATCCCTACTTTAGCCAAAGGGGCCACAGGCTCCCACGGAGGACCCTCACAACCACGGTGCTCAAACAGATGGCCATCCAAACACTTGGAAGGCTCAGGGACAAGTGTCTGTGTGAATAACTGCAATCACCCACTGACAGCCGCAGACCGAACAGATGAACACTAACACTTTTCTTGAGTAAGGGAGGTTTTTTCTTTGTGATATCGAACAGTGAGAAATGACAAAAGAGCAAAAAAAAGCATTGTGTTCAAAGTTATTGACTAATCACAGTTTTATATTTTTGTATATGTGCCCTGCGATTGACTGGCGACCAGTCCAGGGTGTACCCCGCCTCCCGCCCAAAGTCAGCTGCGATAGGCTCCAGCATACCCTAATGAGGATAAGCAGTATAGAAAATGGATGGATGGAATTTAATGTATAATTATTGAATCAAAGAGAGAAGTAATGTAAAGTCATTTAATCTATGTGTTACAGTAATTTTTATACTGCAAATGTTGATCCGAAATCATAGGAGGCGTTCAGTGTCTGCTCTCTGACGTCGTATGGGAAATAATTTTCTTCAGTTTGCGAGCGTGCACAGGGAGTAGCAGGCCGGCGTAGCGTACATTGGTGTCGTAATCAAAGTTTCCCAGAATGAGTACCCGGAAAGCAGCGTACTGGCATATTCAAGGTTCAAAATGTGTCCCAAGTGTGAAAAATACGTGCATGTTAGTGGGTCTGACTAATGTACAACTCCACCAACGAAAAAAAAAAAGAAAAAAAAAAAACATCTGAGTCTGTACACATTGAAAACTGTAGTTCTGTGGATCTCTGCTCTAACTAATCACACATATTCCTCATTGTCCTCACTGCATGACACCATTCCCACTCACCACTGCACATCCATGTCACTCCTCTCTTTCAGGATGTGACCTCACCTGTGCTGTTTACTCAATCTCAGAGAGGAGCACAAGCCACTTCCTCTGCTTGGCCGCTGCTGTGCGTCAGTGGGCCCAGCCACACTGTACTGCAACGCTCCTGACATAAGGTTTTTGTGAGCGTATGTTGCCAGAGTTAGGATGCATGAGTCACTGCTGAACTGCAGCGGCATTATTAGCTGCAGCTTGATATGTGCATGCAAAAGACACAGTTTCACACCTCTGGATTGTGGTATTTGTTGAAGAACTGTATGTGGGAGAGGAAGAGGCTATTTCCAAACTATTTCTCATGGGCCAAATGTAGCCCGTCATCTATTTTTAAGTGGCCCGTATCAAAGGCTAAGAACATAATGCCTATGGCCAGCATATGACATACTGATCATTTTTGTACTTTTTAATTTAAACACTAGGTGGCGCTACAATCTTGAACAAGGCAGTGTCTGGTAGCGTAACAGAATCGCAGACAGAATCGTGAAATTGGTAAATAAAAACGAAATCTGCTGTTAAATGCGCCATTATGCAAAAATTTACATAATGTCAACGAAATACTGCCACCGCGAGGAGAAGAAATGTTTGTGACTGCTCGTTCATGCATGCTCAGGCACTATGTGTGTGTTAACAACGTGTTGTGTTTTCCACTTGATAATAACGCAATTGGAATTGCATCATGACTTTGTATTCCTTAACCACAAGTACTTCATTCTGTCTCTTTTTTTCACTGACAAAAAAAGCACATACCCTACAGGGGCAAATAAGGGCCCTGTATGTGTGGAGAAGCCTTTTGAGGCTGGATCAGAGGACGACATTACTCCCCATGAATATAATAAGTAATCAGTCCATCAATGCGTAATGGTTACAAACCAATGTGTTTACACGTCTTCATTCTTTAATTGGACCAGGGGTGTCCAGAGTGTGTTGTGGGGGCCATTGGCCGCTTGTGGGTGCCATTTTTCAACAGCAAAATTAAAACTAAAGGCACTATGTACAGAGTAGGAATGTTGACACTGTTAAATAATAACACATAGCTTTGTCTTTAATTACACTGTAGATTTTGTTTAGCCTTTTTACAAAATAAAACAAAAACATATAAAAATATTCAAGTGACCCCAGACATCGTTTGCCCTTGGTGAAACAGGTTTGGGCACCCCTGCTTGAAGGTAACAGTGAAACCTGCAAGATCGAAGACAATCCACCTGAGGGGAAAAGGCTGGTGGAACTCAAATGAAAATGTACTTGATGTTTGAAGTATCATGTTAACATGAACCTTTTCATAAAAAAAGAATGAGTCACGCTCTTATTTTAAAACCTTGTAACTGTCACACAAATGCAAAACAATGTTAATTACTGCAAAATAAAAAAGCAGCTAGGGACTAACGACACCACTGTCTGGACTTTCCTAACCTTCTTCAGCCTAAAAATTTACCCCCACTGCTCCTCCCTTTGTATGGGGGTCACTTCATGACACTGAAATACTCGGTCACACTGGACACTATGACATGTCTAATTGCTTTTTCATGTGCTACTTCACGTGATTTGCTCTTGTACGACTGCTGACAAGTCAATCTTCACCTTCAAGTTTAGCCATAACTATTTTCTCCAAAATGTAGGTCATATTCGAATTGAGACGGAGCAACACTGTACAGTACTTGATAATATGTGGTTAAGTCCTCATGACCTCATTGACTGTTGTACAACCCCCCACCCCTCTCACTCTACATATGTGTGTGCAAACGTCTTATTATGGTTTCTTGGCTGACCACTCCTCGCCCAGTAAAGGGGCTGAGTGGAGACTCCCTGGAACCACAGCTGTTCCCCTCGGGCTCACGCGTTCGGCTTCAGGTTTCATGTTTACACACTCCCGCCTCTTCTGCTTTTTTTTTTTTTTTAGGTTAAAATATACTATTAACCTCTTGTGCAACAGAGACTTGAACTTTGCGCAAAAAAAATCTCCAAAGGAGGTTTGTGGAATACAGTGTCACAGCTTTACAACCCGCACATAAAACACATAAAAGTGATGTTGTGCAGCACAGTGACTCTGTGGACAGTGTCACCCTGACCACAGCCTAGTGTGCTGGGGCCAGGCATCTGCCATGCCACTTGCCTACATCACAGTCCACAGAGAAAACAAGAGAGGGGTGAGAGAGAAATAAACAGGAAGAGGAGGCCAGGGAGGGCTTGGTGAGGCGGGGGAAGGGCTGTCCTGGTTCAGCTTGTCTTTGGCTTGAGGGGATGGGGGTTGGGGGTACATATACACACACGCTGCCTCTCCAAAGCAAATATGGAGCAAACACAATAAAGAAGAACTAACTTTTGACCCAGCATAAGTCTTTGCTGGATTAAAGGGATATTTACAAAATGCTTTTCAAAGTGAAGGATGGCTTACCTTTCTTAAACAAACTGAGCCCCTTATGTAACACGCTTAACATTTTTCAATTTGTACTAACATACAACGAGCTAATTAATCAGGGAAATTAATTCAGTCACATTACATTATAGTTGTTTAGATAAAAATGCACCAGTAACATGAGTTAAACTACATCACGGAGTAAGGGCTAGCCTCCATTTACCACATTTCATCTCTTAAGTGGCCACTTGCATGTTGCTAGATAAACAAAATAGAAAAACTCCCATTTATTACACAATAATAATAACAGCTCTCTGAATGTCAGCTGAGGTTAAACATTTTCTTAAAGGGTCAAATTTATATAGTTCTTGTTTCTTATTAGAGCTGGCGGCTGGCTGCTTAGGCGATAATTCCCAGTATTCTCAGTGTTATTCTGCCCACTCAGCATTTCTTTACAACCCCAAACATACAATTAACAAATACAGCAAAAGCTACAGTATATATTGTATTTTAATATTTTTTACTGGTGTTGGCGATCAAGGATTGCGGTCTTATTTGAGAGTCAGTGTATGCTTTCTTACTAGTTGCAGGTGTTCCCGATGAAACTGATCTCCGATCAGCTGCAGCTTCTGACCGATGCAGACCTCCACGCTGTGCGGCACATGCTGTCGGTGCCGTAGCTGCTCCATCTCGTCGTCGCTCTCTCGCCGCCTCGCCTCCTGATCCCCAACAAGCTCAAAGTTTGCCGGGAAGTGCAATCGAAAGCCTGCGTTACCTGTGGAGAGCAGAGGCTGAGCTTACTTTTTACACTCAGAAAATATGAGCGACAGCAATGGTACCTGATGTTTTTTTACGTGACTCTCATGATGTTGATGCGCTGCCGAGAACAGCAGAAGAACTCAAGCTTGTTTGGCTTCAAACTGAACTTTCACAGCTGCTGTGTTTTACATTTTAGCCAATCGCCGTGAGTCATTTTACGGTGTTAAAAGTCACACTCATCTAATGTGATTTAAGGTCAGTTTCTATCGTCGACACGGAGCAACCCTGCGATGATTATTTGTACAGTATATGGTGCCATTGAAACTTTGCTGTCACTGATAATCAGTTACAGCCTACTCACACAGGTAGTCACCCCTGTCGTGTCCGCTCAGTCACAATGGCAGCCTGGCGCCTTTTGAATAGCAAAGCAGCTGGGTACACTCCATGCGCGCCATAAAAACTCACCGTGATCGCGACTATCAGGCGCCATGGGTCACATCAGTACAACACGCTTGCCCAATTCTCACAGTCAGTCTCACATTAAAGCTTCACGCTTGGGTTTTATAACACTGCCTCACACGCACGTGGAAATGTTCCTCTTTCCCCTCACAGTTCCTTGTCTGTGATGTGCTCAGACTCACCGTAGAAGAGTGGTCTTGGCTCCTCTGCAACTCCACAGGGCAGCATGCCGTTGTTCGATGCCAAGACAGGGCCAGGTGTTTGTGTAGCCCGCTCCACGCACTTTATCTTCTTGAATGTGGTGTGCCAGCAGTGGGGGTCTGGCTCAAACACATCATCCTCCTCATCCTCCATGCGGGGACTCTGCAGAATGAGCACACTGAAGGTTAAATGAGGGAAAAGGTCAAATATGAGAGATTTATCCTACAAAGATGACATGGAGTGATTCATGGTTCCTAATATTAGCAGGCATCTTTGTAATATGATCCCTATATTTATTAGCATAATAGACAACCTGTCTGGTTTGTAATGTATGTGCTCCAATCAATAAAACCACAATGGACAAGCTGGGTAAGGGAAAGAGCCTCCATTTGTGGCCAGATAATAGTTTTGCTCATTTCAGTGATGGAGCCACAACGTTCTGTGGTGAGGGGAGTTGATTAAGTTTGGTTTACATAAATGGCAAATCAAAGTTTATTTTGTCAATGCTGACCCGTGCGTAAAAACTTTTACCAGCGTATGGCCGGCAATAAGGGCAGAAATCACTTAACGTGTTTATAAGGCGTGCATACTTGAAAGAAAATAGCACATCTTGCATCTGTACTGCCAAATGGCAAGAGGTGCACTTCTCCAGTGACAGTGATGAACTGCACTCAACCCTGAGTCACAGAGGGAGTCAAAGAGTTATCAAAATATGGGTGAAATACAAGTTCCTTCACCAGCTAATCCCCAAGTCAACGTGGAGTTGTAATACAGGGTTAGACTACTACCACACAACCAAATTAGGGCTCACAGAAAAAGAGTAATGACAGTCTTGGTGGAAAATGTTCAATCTCTCCCTAGTCTGGCTTGTCTGCGTGCCAACTCCCTGACATGAAGTTTTCATTTCTTCACCCCACACAAGCAGACTGGCCTGTGTTATACATGCTGTTATATATACACCGCGTGCCTTCACAGTCCACACTGCGTGTAAAACCCCTCCATGCTTTGTTCAGACAAACAAACAGCTAAGAGCACTGTGTAGAGAGACGAGCCGCACAAACACTTGCAGACAACCCGAACTGCTCTTAGCGCAGCAGTGAGCGGTGTTTGTGTCATGGCTCCCCCTGCTGCTCCACGCAATGCAAGTCAATGGAAGAAGTGGAGCTTGTGCACTTCTTATTTTCATCATTGCATCCAGCACTGTTGTGAGCGCCGTGCGAACGGCACGTAACGTATTTCGCTTTACGAACAGACACCGGCATACGTTTACACATGTTGTTTAGATTTAATATCTAATATGTGCGTGTGTGTACATAAACAAAGTATACACATGAAAATCAATGAGACCATTTCTGAAAACTGAACTTATTCTGTTGTGGCACAAAGTGTTTCAAACGCCAAGCTGTGTTCAATTTATTATTTTGGGACTCCTTTGTACACCATTGTTGTCATTTACACGCGGATTTAAAAAGCCGACAAACGTGCTGCCAAAGGCTTCGGCGTGCTTACAGCGGTACGTTGGCTGAAACAGACGGCGAGTGTTTTGTTGCTCGTTTACGGAAAAGCCGACTCGCCGGTTGACAAAAAAAAGGCGCCAAATAGTGCGAAAGTGGCTTACCCGACACACAGGCTTCGTCGTTACTGTGGACTTACACCGGGAGCACACAAAGAACAGCGACGTTAATATCCTGCCAGGTCAGCCAAGTTTAGCCCGTATCTCCGCCACGACAACTTCCATTCTGTGGGGAAAACTGCCACAAGCCGATTTCATTTCGCCTACGTCAGCTCCACCACTAAACTCCGCCGCTGGGCGTGGTTCCGTCAGCGGTTAAACCCGCCCCGTTAAAGACGCGCACATTTACGTCGGCCCACCACAGCGCTCCCGAGCTACGACGGGTAACTCCCCTTTAAGACTCTCTCGCTGTCAACCAATCGTTGTGTTTGTTGTTATCCCGCCCCCTCCATCGCGTATTCAGACACGTGGACGGGAAATTCCCACTCTCACGCGATCTCTTGCACGCTACTACTATCCTCGTGTGGTCCCAAACACACACACGGCTAGTTACTACACACAGCTACAGAGCTACATAGCTAGTACGCAGCACACATACATAGATAGTGCACACCGCTACACAGCTCGTGTAGATTAGGATTAAGACCCTTTATCTTTCCATGTAATTATATGAGCACGGCACCGTAACAAGCACACCGCATTAGGTTCTAGCCACACGGGATCGCTCCTTGGATTTTTTGGCAGGTAAACAAAAAATTACGTCCACACCGTGCGGGATTACTAGATGGTGGCATCCCGATTGGATGACTGTGCGAAAACGATACAATACTTAAGGCACACCTAAGTGTGGCGCTGTAAACAGACACGCAAACGGACCCACGTGACACACCATACCACAGAAGAAGAAAGAATACGCGCAAATATCCTGTCCAGGGCTTGTTACTCATTACTACTGCGAGTCTAACACTATATTAGGCGAAAGTCATCTTTGATCGGAACCTTTCCTTTAGTTCTCAAATACGACAAGTGTCAAGAAGAGTATTTTTCCATTAACGAAACATCAAGAAAATAAGTCACTCAACGCACTGGTTACCAGTACCAGTACAATTAAGAATTGAATATAAAATTCTCCTTATTACATATAAAACGTGCACTGCGATTGACTGGCGACCAGTCCAGGGTGTACCCCGCCTCCCGCCCAAAGTCAGCTGGGATAGGCTCCAGCATACCCGCGACCCTAATGAGGATAAGCGGTATAGAAAATGAATGTATGGACATATAAAGCGCTACACGATCAAGCACCGGTGTATTTCAAAGCGCTTCTAGAACCAACCCAGTAGAACGCCTCGCTCACAGAATTGTCACTCCTACAATCTTTAGAAGTAGAATGGGAGGTAGAGCCTTTAGTTAACAGGTCCGACCCAATCCGGGGACAGACACCCTCTCATTATTTAAAAATCCACTCAAAACCCACCTCTTTGCTAAAGCATACAGTTAGAACTAACCCTTGATATGCTGATATGTGTCAGAGACACTTATGTTTGGTCCTTGCTCTAAGACTAAGACGTCTGGCTTGATCTACTATGTATGCCTCTATTCTTTTATATCTCAACCCAACCGGTCGAGACAGACGGCCGCCCCACAGAGCCTGGGTTCTGTCCAAAGTTTCTTCCCCAAAGGGAGTTTTTCCTTGCCTCCGTCGCTTAATGCTTGCTCATGTGGGGTTTCAGTTGGCTCTCTGTGACCTTCATGTGTAAAGTGCCATGAGATGACCGCTGTTGTGATTTGGCACTATACAAATAAATTAGCATTTGAAATATTCAGATATTTGCCCTGCGATTGACTGGCGACCAGTCCAGGGTGTACCCCGCCTCTCGACCAAAGTCAGCTGGGATAGGCTCCAGCATCCCCGTCCTTAATGAGGATAAGCGGTATAGAAAATGAATGAGTGAATGAATATTCAGATATTATGTTGGCTTGTCGTAAAAGCTAACGTCTGGTCACAGGTCGGTCACGTCATTATTTTCATAAATCAACAGATTGCTTGTTTTTATGTGGATTACCGCACTGCATTCTGGGTGCCCTGAAATGGTATTTTTTGAAAACATCTTCCAGAGTGGAAAAATCTGAAAATGCGGTTTGTCGTTGTCATGTAGCCAGTTGTACCACTGTTTTACAGAAGCGATGATGTCACCGACCCGTCTCTACCGCTTGGCCGTCATGTGACGTCACTACGTCAGAAGTGAGCTTTAACAACAAGCCATCTTAATATCTGAATATTTCGACTTTGTCACAAGTTTAGAGGAGCCTTGGAAAGCGGAAGACGACGGACTTATGGGCATTCATTTTTTTCTTCTTCTATGGTTTTGCTATGTGACGTGGTCTCATCTGCAAAAAAATTGCACCAAAATTAGTGTCTCCAATTAACCTAACATGCATGTTTTTGGAACGTGTGCATGGGGCTAAAATCCAAACTCCACTCAGATGTTTTAAACCCTTCCTCTCCTAACTTTGAGCAACTTTGACAATAAAGTGGAAAGTTTTATGGTGTACCTCATATCGTGGGTGTAATTTGTTTGACAGCCAACCAGAAACCTTACTGATTTGATTAAAGTCTTGTTGTGAGCTCTAGTTCTACTGATCACCACCCCTCCCCACAGGACAATTACTGATCAATAAACCCACAGCCAGCTGGTCCCCTCAACCTCCACATTCTCCCACAGTCCCTTCCCCCTGCCCAACCATCCTTCAGCTCTGGTGTCCTTTCATTACCCAGGAGCTGTGTGAAAAGTCATGGATCCCTGCTTTCTCAATGTGCCCCCTTTGGGACATACCGTGAGATTTTGTACTTTGATCCACCTGTTGTCCATACAGAGTGGAATGAATGCAGGGTGGAACACAAAATTGGATTCCTCATTGACTGAGATATTGGAAACCTCGTGACTTTTTGCACGGGTGCCCACTGTAGACAAGAAAAGATGTGCAAGTGTTGCAGCTTCTCTTTGTGCTGGAGCAAAACAAAGGAGCTCTTTTAAACACATTTGAATATAGTGCAGACTTTTTTTAAATACAGTTGGACTTTAAAACTCAAATACAAATTCAAAGGTCAACAGTTTTCAAACTCGACCATAAAGGGTAACATCAGGTGAAAATCCTGCAGACAATAGACATTCTCCCACTTATACTGTATCTTTTTTGTAAAAAATATTTTAACAGTTCAAGGACAGCTAAGAATGATCAAATGGAATGTAAAAAATAGTCAGCACAGTCAAGAAGCGCTACCATTTAGCCCTAGACTGTGTTGGACCTTGTCACAGTAACGTCCTGTTGAGAAGCTTATATGACAACAGCGTAAACGACATCAATGTTAGTACACATCTTAAGAAAACAAACCTGATTTATTCATCGTGCACTTGATTCCGGTTTTATCATTTGGCAGGAGCTGCAGAAATCATTGGGCCAGAAGGCAACTCAGGCAAGGCATTCAATATAGCATCCATTAATAATGAATATAGATGAAGTCCTTGCACATCTTAACATTATATAAATAGACTTACTTGAGGCATTTCTGAGAGCAGGCACAGAGAAAACACTGAAACCCACTATCACCATTACTTTAACACACCGTTTATGCTTGATTGAGATGACGTTGCTAAATAGCTGTGACAATGCGAGCACACTTTTGGACGTGTTTTTTAACACAAAGACTCGCAGAGCAAACATTTTCACACAGACGCCCGAGAACCTCGGGAGAGAGAGACCAGGCAGGCATCAGTTTATGTTACATCAGAGAGCTGTTTCCCAACAATGTGCAACCACACACACATAACAGGCACACATGGCTGCACAATCACACGCCCTACTTCCTCTGTAACCTCGAAAGCCCAATTCTCCCTCATGATATCTCGGTCTCTATACGGGCACGTGCTTCATACATGCGTTACATTTTCCCATCAAAACAAGGCAGAAACCCTGCCTGGAAACTGGAAAGGAGGGATTTGATTTGCTCGTGTACTGGACAAGCTCCATGGCAACCACGGCAACCGCATCCTGACTGCTGGCCAGCGTGCCACTGGCACACTGACACAATGGCAGGGATCATACTGGAGCAGTGACCTGATAACAAAAAGGAGGCTTGCTCCTCTGACGTTGCGATTGACATTATGAAATAAAAAGCCTGGGAAAAAATATGTATTTTTCCTCCGGTAACATTCAAGCATACTTGTATTATCTTCAGGATCGGCTTAGGAACAAAGGAGGCGACAACGTCTTAATCTTTGTTGCAATGTTTGCACACACTGACACAAAGTTCCATATACAGTAAGCATAAATGCTAACCCTCTTATGGGATTAGGTTTGTTATTGTGTCATCAAAGTGATCTGTGGTTTTAAGCCTATTAACTGCTGCAATTTTAAGACTTTGACATGCAAGGCTTGGGTGTAACATACTGTGTGTATTACGTGCATTGGCGACACTAGTCTGGAGTGGCTGCTAAGGTAGTTCTGCCGCCCGTCACAAGTCTTCTCAGGTGAAGGCGGCGTAAATAATATAACAGATGGAGTGTAGAGAGGTCAGGTAATATTGCCTCTTTTGGAAATTGTAAAGTTGAGGAGCATGGCCTAGTTATGAAGCAATGCCACTTGATCTGAACCTTGTAACTGAGAAGACCCAAACCGGCCACCTTTGTATGTGCTGTGAAGGACTCATACATCCCTATTTGGCCAAATGTCCACTCTCAAAGGGGCTGAGAGACCTTTTTGTTTGGTTTAAAGGTACAAACAAAGTCATTTGTCTAAGGATGAAATCCTCCTTTTGCTACGTGACATGACATCTTTGTTCCATTTACTGAGTTATTGTCAGTTCTAATAGGAAATAAACAACAGACTAAGTAAATGATCACATTTATATTTGTGAATTATGTTTATGTACAGGTAATACTGCCTTTGGGTAGTGATAGTCTAGTTTAATGCAAAATATTTTGTTTGACACAAACCTTTCATCAAGTAATCAACAAAAAAAAAAATCTTGCAATGATTAAGTACATCCAAATAACACGTTATTAGTCTCGTTTAGAATCATGGTACACGTATGTTTTTGATATACTACCCCCTGCAAACTGAGTATAAACTCATTAAAGGGCTCTCTCGCAAATTTCCGCGCAACGCTTGCACCTTGTTTGTGCGGAAAGTATAACCCAGCCCTTGGTGCATGCGTTTTTTCTTTTTCTATGGTATGGTTTGTCCCGTGTCTGTTGGTGCGTCTTGTGTATTACATTGTTTTCACTCAAGTGATTCGTTCCCGTCTGGATGCAACTATGTACTGATCCAGCACAGTATAGACGTGGCTTTTTTTCAACTCGCCAAAATACATCTCAGGAACGTTCCCGAGGGCCTTGGCGTAATTTACATTAACTCCAAAGTCACTCACACTGTAGGGTGAACACATGAAGTACATATAAAATAAATCAATTACAAGTTTAAATACAAAAATAAAATGAAACCGTAATAAAAACAGAACAACTCCTCACTTTTATCCCTGTGGTTGTCGTAGCTTCTTAAAAGTTTGCCCCAGACTAATCTGGAAAGATTACCTCCTCTTCTCATCCCAAATCTCCTAACAGTGCAGGGAATCCATAGCATTCGTTAGCATTCAGAAATCTTTATCCTTAATGATGATCTAAACCTGCGACTCTAAAATGACAACCATTTTCAGTTATGCATTACGGTATTACTAACTGGTATTGAGATTAAGTTAATATAGTAAATTACTTCTTAGAATCACTGTGTGTTACTATGTTTGTCATTTTTGTTAGTAAAAAGAGGTACTGCTCATGACCATAGGTGAGGGTAGGAACATAGATCGACCGGTAAATTGAGAGCTCTGCCTTTCGGCTCAGCTCTCTCTTCGCCACGACAGACGGGTGCAGAGTCCGCACCACTGCGGAAGCTGCACCGATCCATGAGCTTTGGGTAGTGACTGAAAGGACAAGATCGCGGGTACAAGCGGCCGAAATGAGTTTTCTCCGCAGGGTGGCTGGGCTCTCCCTTAGAGATAGGGTGGGAAGCACTGTCATCCGGGAGAGACTCGGCGTAGAACCTCTGCTCCTCCGCATTGCGATGAGGTGGCTCGTGTATCTGGTTAGGATGCCTCCCGAACGCCTTCCTGGGGAGGTGTTCAGGGCACGTCCAACCGGTAGGAGGCCCAGGACACGTTGGAGAGACTATGTCTTTCAGCTGGCCTGGGAACGCCTCGGCATCCGCAGGGAAGAGAGCTGGACGAAGTGGCCAAGGAGAGGGACGTCTGGGCTTCCCTGCTTATGCTGCTGCCCCTGTGACCCGATCTCGTATAAGCGGAAAAAAATGAATGGATGGATTTTTGGGTAGCAGGTTATTGTTTGCTTTATGCACACAATAACCTGCTACCCAAAAATGGATGCATTATCACAGTAGTGCCCTTCGCTTCTGCAGAATGACCAACAGGCACGCATTTTGACCACTCAACAAAGACACGCTCCCTGCACGTCTGGCCGGAGGTGGCAGTACACACTCCACCAACACGCCACACCACGCAAGCAACAAGCACCGCAAATCTTTGAGCTGCGGCGACACGGATCGCTAAGGCTGACTCCTGTAACGCACTGACCAACTCCAGCCGCAATAACACTTCTCTCCTCTCATACCACCTTCGCTCGCCAGAAACTGCAAGCCATTAAGCCATAATGAGTTGGCCATGCAGGGGCCAGTCGTGGCTTATTTGTCCTTGAGCAGAGGCACATTGCAAAAACAAAATCAACAAAAATAAACCAAAAAAACCCAGCAAAAGTGATTTAAAAAATGACAAAAAGTTGTCAATAATTAATAACAAAACAATGCTTTGTTTTTTTAAAAACCTGTCTATAAATAAAAAATATTTTTTTCAGGAAATAGTTCTTAAATGTAACTTGTAATCTAATTTGGTTACGTTCACAATGAAGTATTCAGTAAAGTAACAAAGTTATTTTTTGAATTAGATTACTTTTTCAAGGTCACTAGGTGGCAACACTGGTCCTGCCAGTTTAGCTGTTGGGACGGAAACAGCGGCCAATATTAAGGGGTTTTTCTCCTCTCTCTGAGCTTTTCATGATGTTCCTTTTCACTTCCATGGTGATGGCTTTTCTTTTCTTTGGCGCACTGCCGCCCAGGATACATATCGACGTCCAAAAAGTCAACTAATAAACAATGTTCTTTTTTTCTCAGTGTGGTTGCACAGGCACACACGCCCAGCTTGACGCACGCACGCACGCATTGTTCCAGCGGTGCATGCTGTAACTAGCTTTGGAGGCTTGTGTTTACAGACCAAGATTAAGCGCTTAATTCATTTGTGGAAGCGCGTTTGTAACCCTGAAACGTCTTGAGACGTGACAACGTAAACCCTGGGCCATCTCTATATGCAAAAACAAAAACAATGTGGCATTCGTGGACAACGATCCTGCTGCTCTAGCCCCTTCAACCGTTAACCGCTTTACATACACCACCCTTGTCTTGAGGGTCAACTGTTTGATCTGCTCTTCATGCTGCCATCACATTGCACAGCCCTGCATGATCCATTGTACTCCATATCTTAGCTGGGATACATTCTAGCACAGCAGTTGCCACACTGCAGGTGATGCTTTCATGTTAAGTGAGAAGAATCGATTAAAAACGCAGACTCCTTTCTTCGAGATTCTCTCCGTAGTTTGCTCGCGGGTTTCTCGTTGGCGAGAGTCGTCTTCGGAAAGATTAATGAGCTTTGACCGAGCTGTCAAGCCGCTGGGCTGCCTCTCTTGGTGCTACCAGGGTGCTCAACAACAACATAAACAACCATGCAGCAACATGCAGAGACTTGCATTACCAGCCAGTGTGATAGGATAACTGCACGGGCACTGACCATCTAATAAAGACAGCCTGTTTCATCTGTACGGCACATTAAAGCTTCACGGCCTCAAAGCAGGCATGTCCTCACAGCTGCGGACATGACTCTGCCTGTCCCTCTGATGTGTGGAAGCACAAAGCTGTGCGGCAAAGAAGCAGCGCATGAACACTTGGAAACCTCGTCATGAATGCGTCAATCTCACACCGAGGTTATGACAATCCAAAGGGCCCATCAAACCTTCCAAGCTCACACAAAGGGGCTTTTTCCTGCCATTCAAGGCGTCACACTGGCCATTCAAGGCTTTGAAATGCTAGTTTCGGCAGGATTTTCATCATGCTTTCAACTTGAGATTGCCAGAAGAGCAAATAAAACATGCAAATGGCGTAACATTTAATCAATTAAACTTTTCAAATAAAGCTGATTACAATCAGAACCACTGCAGCTTAATTAAGTGTGGACGGCTCCAAGGCTGCTGCAGTACTGGAAGTCCAGCTTTGAGCCTCTAGAGCACTATAATGACATCTATCATCAGCTACTAATTATGCTGCTTGTGGTCCACAATGGGTCCAGTTTCAGCCTTGGGCTGCAGCCAGCATACACTTAATTCATATTTCATCACACTTCAAGTGGACAAGGCAGGGAATAAGAGATGGCATACATGTGTGTAAATTTCTCTTGGAGATGAATAAAGTATCCATGTACTGTATCTACCTAGCACTGGCTGTTAGAGAGGCCTCTCAGGCACTGTGCACCAAGAGACTAAACCGCCTTTGAAGTTGCACCACAATCCAGTGCTTTCCCAGCAAGACGGGCCTTCATGCATCTGTTCTTTTCGGCTGCTTCACGTTCAAAGACCAGCGAAAGCAAACAGACACTAATGCTTTATCCTCACAAAAAACATTTGGTTTGTCGCTGGGGCATCAGCTAAGGGTCACTATGACGTCAGGTCACAGGCCTCAAGTGTAATTGACGGTGGACATCAAATATGACTCAGGCCACCTGCCCTTGTTATTGTCATGTGGGTGAAACTGAATATTGTGACTCATGCTCTTCAAGTGTCCTGCAGCTGAGGCAGTTTGACAGAGAGTAAACGGTGTCAGGTTGTCATCTCTGCATCAGTCTCCATTACTTCTTGTGTGAGCGCTGAGAGACAAGCATTTACACTATTAATTAAGCTAAATATTGTGTGGGTAGTAATCCCATCATAAACATTTGAAATTTCATGTCGATGGCTTGCCTTTTTTTTTTTGCTTTTGTCTGAATCATACGTCAAAGGATACTTTATACTGGAAGATGGAAGATAGATTTTTGCAGGAAATTACTTTGTTACAGCAATCGCATTTACACACACAACAGTACCAATAAAAAAAGATGAAATTAAAAAAAAAAATCCAAATCAAGTCACATAAACGATCCATGACTAAAACAAAGCTCACAGATGGTAAAATACTCAAACGTTTTCATCTTTGTAACAGTTTTATGTAAATGGAAGGATAGTGTTTGCCTTATTTACAAATCTTTTGAAGAGACATTTGGTGCAATTTGTACTTTACACTGGTACGGATAATTATCCAGCACTTGTTTGTCCACTTCTAGGACTCTAGCCAGCTGAAAGGGGAGACGCTTCTAAAAGATGCATAGGCGATTTAAAAAAAAAGCAAAACTAAACTAAACGCTGCTTTATTTTTTTCTCGATGCCATGAATAAACATTTAGATGTAATTAGTTATAGTGAGTCTATTATTTTTGGGGGGATGTAGGCTAAAATGTTCTACATCTCTACAAATTATAGCTCACAACTGATCTAGTTCTGATTTTTGTTACAAATGCTTCCAAATGCTTTGTTGGACTGCTTTGTAAACAGTAACAACAGTGTTTTGTGTAGTTATCCCCCTTCTGTTCTTGGTATTGTCCAGTTTGCAAGCAGTTGCAAAGATTTGTTGAAGTAAATGCTTTCTTTGTGCCTGTCAATTTTAGCCTGTTTGCAAATTTCATTTTGTGACGTGAAAACATTTGTCACAGAGACAATGAAATAAATAATGCAAAACAGTGAAGGCCGAGTGGTCAGCATGGTAGCCACACAGTCAGGAGATATGGGTTCGAGTTCTGCGTGGCATCTCTGTGTGGAGTTTGCAAGTTCTCCCCGTGCTTGCGTGGGTTTTCTCCGGGTACTCTAGTTTCCTCCCACATTCCAAAAACATGCATGTTAGGTTAATTGGCCGCTCTAAATTGTCCATAGGTATGAATGTGAGTGTGAATGTTTGTTTGTCTGCCCTGCAATTGACTGGCGACCAGTCCAGGGTGTACACCGCCTCTCGCCCAAAGTCAGCTGGGATAGGCTCCAACATCCCCGCGACTATCAAATTGACTTACTCTCAATTTAAGAAGGTGTTTCAAATGTCTCTATGATGCAATGATGTTGCACACAGCTACTAAGAACATGTTAATATTCTCTCTTTTTGGTACAACTCATTATGCTGTGCAAATGTACCTAGTAAAGCGCTTTGCATGTATAGTAATACATTGCCTTACTGTTTGTAGCAATATATGTATTTGCAGCAAACACACTGCGTCTAATGAGCTTTATTCAACCCTAATGCTTCACTTTACTTGGATCAGAGGCCAGACGTGGTCGAAGAAGTGTAAACAAAGCATTTAAGAGTCATTCGACCCCACTGTGTGCACAAGTAATCAGTGTGTGACCTGACCAGAGGCCACCGTCTCTCATTTCTCTGCACAGACAAGGGGCCAGGAGAGAAAGTCGACCTGCACACTCTTCATGAGCATGCTCAAACGTACAACGTGCAGCACATACCGGAGCATGTACAGTAGGAGCCTTGTCTGTATGCAATTCCAGTGTACAGTATTGTAGTCATAATTTGTAGCATTAAACGTTGCAGTGAAGGGAGTGCAATGGAATATGTTGAAGGTGTCACAAGCATACTTGTCTCAAGCCTATAACTCTGAATTATTCATTTAAGAAAAGCAGCCTGATAGAAAATCAATCATTCAGTCCTGACGTGATAAGCAGGCTCCTGAAATATTAGCTGCAGGGAAAACATCACAGATCAGCCCATGAATGCGCCTTAATGTATATTTCATTAAAAATTTACACTTGGGCCACGAGGACCTGAGAGTGCGTCAAGTATATGTCATGAGTGTATGTGCAGCGAGTGGTACTGCAACCAATGACTGGGCTCGGCCTGGATGGGGTCATATGTGCATAGTGACCTCTTGCTGGCGTTACGTGAACCCCCCTCACGGACAGGGATGAAGTCAGATTACCTAAACAAAAGTGCTGCCAGTCAAAGCGGACAGGTTATCAGCAGCAGCAGAGTCAACCTGGGAGAAAGTCGGGCCCTCACCACACACTGCACGCTCCACTTATCTGATATTGATGATGGAAAAACAGAAAGCTTTTACATTACTGCTAATGGTCTCTAAGTGTTCACCGGTGAAAATGGACGGCGTGTTTTCATACGCGGCCATTACATATTCATTTAATAGGAGACGCTCATTACGACTTTTATTGTGAGTGCTTTCCACGATTGATCTCAGCGTGTCGAATGGCAATCAATGCTTGACCTTCAAATCTGCATAAAGGGTAAAAGTATGAAAACCGTTTATGCGGGAAAGTGCCAAAAGCATAAACAAGGTTAGAAATATATTCACATGGATCGGGGTTGATGAAATCAATGGCTCGGATTTAAGTACTGTGGTTCTTGAGTTAAGTTGTCTACCATGCTGTTTATGTGACGTTGTGACGTTTTATGCACACATAAGTGCTGCTATGATATGAATTGCATTTGTCACAAATCTCACAACGTGGCCTTAAATCTTAAAACGTGATAAAATGTCTAATTCAGAAAAAAGATGTCCGTTGGGCGGACTGAGAAGATAACAAATGAATTAATCACATAAACAAACTCCATGAGAAAAAGTCAATCCGATGCATACGGTTTAGTGATAGCGGCACTACGGTGGTGGAAAAATGTTTTGACATTTTTCTACCTTTTATATGCAGAGGTTCAGAGGAAGGAAAAGTAAAGATTTTTGTATACAGTATATAGGTTTTAGTTAGGGTTGCAACTAACGATTATTTTCATAATCAATGAATCAGTCAAAATCTTCCATCCATCCATCCATTTTCTATACCGCTTATCCTCATTAGGGTCACGGGGATGCTGGAGCCTATCCCAGCAGGCTTTGGGCGAGAGGCGGGGTACACCCTGGACTGGTCGCCAGTCAATCGCAGGGCACATATAGACAAACAAACATTCACACTCACATTCATACCGATGGACAATTTAGAGTCACCAATTAACCTAACATGCATGTTTTTGGAATGTGGGAGGAAACCGGAGTACCCGGAGAAAACCCACACACGCACGGGGAGAACATGCAAACTCCACACAGAGATGCCCAACGGAGATTTGAACCATGGTCTTCCAGATCTCCTGACTGTGTGGCCAATGTGCTAACCACTCAGCCACCGTGCGGCCCAGTCAAAATCTTCTTTCGATTAATCCATGAGTCTGATTTTTTAAAAGACATTTTTAATTTTTCCTTCTTTGCAGTAATCCCTTTAAGAATGCATGAATGGATGTTTTCCCTCCAAAAATCATTGCTAAGAGGAAGATCTCAGTCACCAAACTATAAATCATCAGTTGACAAATATCATAAACACTCTACTGCAGTTTCACTGTCCCTCCAGTAGGTTTTGTGTATGCACATGGTAGGAGATAAAGGGGAGAGGGCAGAAATGTAAGCATTTTCCTAAGCACAAGTATGACATTTACTTTGCGTGGGAATGCTTTTACACACGCTCTGCGCACACATCTCTGCAGTGGTGTGCTTTGCAAGATATCAAAAAGAGGCAAAAATGTTGATAGCTCTTTTCCGAAGTCTAAGGTGATGTGTGTGAAGTATCTTGTTTTGCCGAAAACACAAAAGATAATACTGTATGTCTGCTTTCATGGATCACTAGGGAAATTAAAAAATAGTTACATTGGAGTGGCTAAAATCAGGATATTTATAGTACAATTTTTAAAGAAACGAATAATCATTTACCAAGATAGATTATTTGGATTAATCGTTGCAGCTCTATTTTTAGTGGAGTTCCACTTTTAATCCCCTGCTTCCCAACCCTTCCTCTTCAATTGATGTCATTTCGAGAGCTTTGTTATTGTGTGTGAATATTTAACTCTCAGAAAGCATCAGGATGAACCAAAGCAGAAGGAGCATTACCACATTCCAGGAGTGTGATGTGACCACGTGTTGACTCCCCCACGAGGAATCCCTTTGATTGCGCTTATCTGCGGAGCAATCAATATAATGCACTGCGCTGATAAAAGAACACTGCCTGCATCAAAGCACACGCGTGGCACAATGAGAGGAAAAGTCATAAAATGTCAATTATTAATTGAGGGGAAGGGTCCCCTTTCATGTGAGGGAGAATTTGGATAATGAAAATCAAACACAATCCATGCACAAATAACAACCTGGGGGGATTAAAATCCTGGCACTTTTTAAGCCACATGTAAAACAGCTCCTGTCGTTGTATGTAGGCCACACTGCAGAGGAGAAAATGCACCAACAAAAGATGAATGTAATCTCTGTGAAAGTTTCAGACTTCACTCCGCAGCTGCGAGGAGGTTGAACCTGTAACCCCTACCTTCACATAACCCCGGCGTCTGTCTCACCACAGTGTGAGAACACACATCCATACACCACGCATTCACTTGCACTTGAACTCAACACGCCGCGCCGTGCTGCTTGATCAATATTTCCGTCCTGGAGAGGCATTGCTCTTTCATGTTTGGATTCAGGTGGTCAGTGAAGAATGTTTGATGTTATATTTGTCCAATGCTGTAATTTATGAATTGCAGCAAGCGTCGGCTATACAGCGTGTAAGACAATGTAAAGTTGACATACAGTATCTGCGTGGCGGGAATGTTAAATATTCATGGCGAAAGATCCAATGTATGGATTATCATTCATATTTTATGCAGGCTGTCCCATATGGCAGAAGAAAAAAACAGCATAGCCCTTCTTTGTCTTTGTGCCCTTTCACTTTGCCCATAGGCAACTGCTGACAGTTGGAGAAGAAACTCAACCTAATCACTCAAGTAGCCGTGCAAGTCTTTCTGGGTCATTCTTTCCCGGGAAGTTCATACGAAGAAAGATTTATCGATTGCTCAGACCAAACAAATGTTGCTGCGGTATTTGCTAGACTCCCACCTCGAGCCTCCGAAGCCCTCTTTGAAGCCTTTACCTTCACTGCTGGTGACATGGAGAAGGTCAAGTTTGTTTCTTTATTTATATCTAACGAACCAGAGATATTACACTTTTTAAGATGTTTTTTCTCCTCACTTTCGAGTTCATTAACAGCTTCTTGTGATTGTTTACGGAGCTTTACCCAACAACACACTCACAGGCTGCAACACGGATGGGGGACAGGATGGACATGTCCCCTGCACTTTTTCCCAACCCTTGGTCCCGTACCCTCCAGTTTACAGTCCTAAAACAATGTTATACTAGAAAATGGAAAGAGGTCAATCACTTGGACCAAGAAGAAAAGGACCGGTCAAACTCTGTTGTTTTTTGGTACACTGTTATGTTAACATGTTGGCCGGTTGTTCTGCCGGTGTCACGCCAGCCAGCCAGATTTTAATATCTGTGGTTTCACTTACAATAACATGAAACCACAGAACCTGTGCCTGCCCGTGTGCATGCATGCTTGGTTATTTGTGTGCAGCAATCCCTCGTTTGTTGCATTTAATTGCTTTGCTTCTTTATAAATGTCTTCCTTCTTTATAAATGTAATATTTTCAAACTTACAGCATAGAAGACCTGTTTATGATTTTCTAAATACAAGTTTGAACATTATGAGAGCCCTCTGGACATAAAATAACATCCATATAGTCACCTAGTCTCATATTACCTAAAACAGGAGCTATATTCAAGACATTTTTGAAAAACCGTGATGGAGTGAAGCCACAAAATTTGAAATGGTCTAGTTTAGTGTTTCTCAAATGGTGAGTCGGGACCCAAAACATTTTGGGTAGGTTGTGTCAACACTACAAGTCAAAAACATTGAATGTAATAAAAAGATAGTATGAAGTCATTTTTTTCTAACAGAAATATATATTTTTAATATTTTTTGGATTGCCATCTTTTCCCTTGGTTTAGACAAATATGAATTAACTTTTTTTTTTGCAGTTGACATTCCTGGTCTTGATAATATAATTTTAATGTTAATATGTTCCAGAAAGACCAAAACGTCAAAACAAAACATTTTTTTTTAGTTTTACAATTATAGTTTGACATGCAAAAAACAATTCAAAACGCAAATAAATACATATAAATACATATAAATGATAAATGAAATGGGTAAATGAACATTTATGGTTCTACTTTCATTGAAGACGTGACTCTTGACGCGACAAGATCAACACAGACACCACCTTCCTGTTTTGTCATGAGTGCTTTTTTTCTGAATTTAAGTGTTTCTCACCTCAATAACTCAAAATGGACTCTGAAAGAGTTGCAAGTGCCAGCACTAGTGACACTTTTGATTTCAAGAAAGAACTGCAGACAAAACATTGTGGTGTCGGTGTTGATCTCGCTGCCACGTTGTGTTTTTGGGATCGGTCACGTCTTAAAATAAGGCAAAAGTAACCTTAAATGTTTATTTACCCTTTTCATTTGTAATGTATATGCAATTAGAATTCTTTTATGCATGTAAAACTATAAAAAAGTGTTTTGCGTTAACATTTTGGAGCGTGAACGGCTGATGACATCGGAGACGGCATGCTAAAGCTGACATCCCGTCTTCCGGTTCATGTATTAGCAAGCCAAGAGGACGTTTTGTCAATACACCAAGAACACAGTCAGACTCACACAGTGTATTAAGAACACAACAACATGCATGCCATTTTGTAATATGACGCAAAAACGTGCGCAAAGCGTGGCAAAATTAATAAAAGTTCTTTCTATATTAAACGAAAAACACACTAACCAGGGCCGATCCAAGTCAAGGTTCCACTGTACTAATTAAACAAATCAAACACTATTTTCATCAAAATTTGGCCAGGTTATGAATAATTATGGCCTCTACTGTGTTTCAGGAGTCCATCGTTTATTGCGGTTAACTGGAGCATAGAAAATCTGTGGACTATGACTTTCTAAATACAGGTTTCAACATTATTACAGCCCTGCAGACATGAAATAGCACACCATTAGTCACTTTTACACTCCTATTATTCTTTGTTTGCATTACATTTGGCAGGTTACGGGATCATTCATTCATTCATTCATTTTCTATACCTCTTATCCTCATTAGGGTCGCGGGTGTGGTGGAGCCTATCCCAGCTGACTGTTCAGGATCGGTGCAGGGATATAACAGAAGGGCCACCGCTAGCATAGCAAGATACAAAGCTAACTGGTTCGCCTCTCCAATGTACTTATTCTAAACTTAAAGTGTCTCAAACAGAGCAAGGAAGAAGGACAAACAAGCCAAAAACTTACCACTTCCACACAAAATGAGAGGAGAAGCTTTTTCATACTCTAGCTCAGCCATGGCATGTCCAAGTCAGCCATGGCATGTTGGCTTGGCACCAGTGGCTCATTAGCCAATCTCCATGCAGTATGAAAAGTAATGTAATAAAAAGTCATGTCTTTCAATGTCAGTCAACTTGTCTTTCAATATTTTTTGACTAATAATAGGCCATATCCAACCAGAAATAGCGACCATTTATTTATTTAATTTTGAAAAAGGCAATATTCAAAGCGCACTGTAGCGATGGACAACCGTATACTGTACAAATGTGCCGGAGCATGTATGTACTGTAACAAGACAATATCGATATTGATGATGTGCACTTTTAACGCTGCATATTTAAGTTGAAATTAGTTCATTGTAAGCATTTAAAAATGTAAACCAGGCACTTGGAGGCCTCTGCAGGGATTGGTAGCCTCCAGCCATCCCTGATTGCCTAATCTGCTCCTTTTGACAAGCTAATGTGCTGACTGTGGGATTCTCCCTAGCTCAGCAGGGGGCTCCTGGCCACCTGCGACAGAGGAAGGCCCAGGAATGATCACGTTATTGTCTTCAACAAAGGGATGCCTTTGAGGTCAAGCAGGGATGGCTATTTAGGTTTCTCTTTGAGGAGCAAGGAGGGGCGAAGGTTTGGTTTCAATCAATACAACCCAACAGACGTGACAGTGGTCACATTGGAGCGAATGAATAAATGGGTTTTCAAATCTGTGAAAAGCAATGGCAGGCGGGGGTGGAGGGCATCCCGCGTTCTGTCACCTCTAGAAAGGGACAGCTGTTGTGTCTCGTGTTTACAATAAACCCAGCGGCCGCGGGGTAAATCCGATTGTAAACAAGATGATCATGTGAGCAGCGTCTCAGACGAACAAGACCTCCATTGCAACACCGTGCGCATGGCATGAAAGCAAAGAATGACACATGCTTGGTTCTCCAAGTAAGCCTCGGGTCATGTGACTGTGGCATCAGACATTATTTGGACAAAAGTATTGAGACAAGACTCCTGGACTGCGAGTCTGCGTTATGTTGACTTGTTGGGACGACAGCATGCTTCTACATGAGACCCTGACACAATCAATAGAAAACATGATTAACAAATCGATGTACATCCCTGTTACCTATTAAAAACGTTGTTTTTAATATTGCTCTTAAAAATGTGTAATAGTAAAGTTAATTTAGTTTATAGATCAGTAAGTATTCATTAATACAATAATAACTAATTAAGTAAATAAATAAAGAGTAGGCCACACGGTGGCTGAGTGGTTAGCACATTGGCCACACAGTCAGGAGTTGGGCATCTCTGTGTGGAGTTTGCATGTTCTCCCCGTGCGTGTGTGTGTTTTCTCCGGGTACCTCCCACATTCCAAAAACATGCATGTTAGGTTAATTGGCGACTCTAAATTGTCCATCGGTATGAATGTGAGTGTGAATGATTGTTTGTCTATATGTGCCCTGCGATTGACTGGCAACCAGTCCAGGGTGAACCCCGCCTCTCGCCCAAAGCCTGCTGGGATAGGCTCCAGCATCCCCGTGACCCTAATGAGGATAAGCGGTATAGAAAATGAATGAATGAATGAATGAAATAAAGAGTAACAATGGTCGGCAACTCGTCTGTGTCGACCTCAGCAAGTCCCAGTCCACCGTGTTCTTGTTATTACTAAAAACCGCCCGCTTACGCTAAAGTGGACTTATATGGTCAAACACATAGAATTTGCGACAATCGTCTCTGTCACCAAGCAGCGCGGAACAACGACAGTAACACAATGACTGGCTAGTAGTTACACAACATTAAGAAGTGCACACACGGACTTTCTGTTCAGTGCAAAGTAAACTTCAAAATAAAAGCTTGGCTGTGTAAAACTGCCTTTTACCACAGCAACCAACAAAAGGCACCCAGTTAATTGGTTTACTTTTAGATTGCTAGCCATCAGAAAAAAAGATTTGTGCATATTGTCCTTATAGTAAAGACCTACAACAAAATTACCACAGCAATTGCGTTAGACATGAGTATGAAAGATCGTAAGATTGCATCAAAATTCCTTGATTATCTCCCCTTCTCCTAGTGTCTCAGTCAAAAGTCACAAGTAAATAAGCAAGTAATGGCAATAATTTCGCCGGTCCAAAAGGTGTTAGGACCTAAACATAAAATAATAAAAATAAATAAATAATAAGTTATAATCAAGTACTACTAGTAGTGAATTGAAAAAAGTAGTATTACTTATTTATAAATCAAACATGTTCGTGATCTTCTAAATAGTTAGAATATAATTGAATTGTTAGAGCCCTCTAGACACGAAATAACACCCCTATGGTCACCTTTACACTCATATTACCCAATATAGTAGACATAATAAAAGTAAATAAGCCATTTAAGATATAAATAGTATTGTTAAATGATAGTGTTGTTATAAATGTGTTGCCTAGGGGACAAGAGTGGCGGGCAGACAGAATGTGACGTCGGGGGTTGAGAGTTGAGTTTTCAATTGGCATGGGTGATGGCCGCAACAGTAGTCTGTGATTTTTTTTTTTTAGGGAATTTTGTGCCTGTTCTGAAATGATTCAAACCTGCAACAGGAGTTCTGTCGATCAATGAATAAGTGAAATCTGGTGTGCCTGTCGAACATTACAGTTACATTACTGACACCTAGTGACCAGTGTAGAATACTACATATCATTCAAAGTGTCTTTGAATGCGTCTTATGTTTGTAATTTAGTGCATTTATCCATTATCATGCTCGAAAATGCAAAATTTAGGCATAAAATACGTACAAAATAGCTTCGGTATGCCTATTTCTGATCTAATAATAGGCCGTATTCAACCACGAAACAGCATGATTTATTAATTGATATATTTCTGAAAAAACGTGATAGAGTGAATCTGCAAAATTTGAAGCCCTATGCGGCGAGTAACGAGTGTCTTTCCTCCTTTTCTGTCTCAGACATCGCTCCCAAACGACAGTTTCTTTACATATAGGGATTCATTCTACGGCAGTGGGTTGCAAAACTGTACACAGAGATCATGTGTATGAGTTAAACTATGTTAAACAATCAGGGTGACATATAGATGCAGTGATATGATGTTAAAAAGGTCCACAGACAGGCAGGCGGATTGAAACCTCTGATGATAAATTTTGTCCTTGGGCGCTGTGCCAGGCAGGGATTCCTGGCAGACACCGGGTAGACAGACAAATCAAGCTGCTGGCAGCTCTTTAGACAAATTGCAGACAGTCACCAACACAATACGGCAACACAAAGAGAATGACGTCATGCTGTCTGCTGCCTGGCAGCAAGTAGCACTTCTTTAACAATATTACACCAATCAAACAGAGCAGTCTGAGAAAAGGCTCCATTTTTCAGGGTGGCGACTAACCACAGAGTGCTGCCGCTAATAAAGGAAGTAAAGGAGTCTTGCCTCACACAAAGTCTATCATTTCAGTCAAAATATCCTGAACAATTCTGTCTGCCATACATTAGAAACTCTACCCAAGTGATGAAATCATCACATGAGTGCATCTGTAAGCACCTCCAACGGTGAGATCATACCTTTTTTGAGGAAGAGGCTATCTACTGGATAGGTTGTGGTCAGGTGTGCTCGAGGCTGCAATAGAAGCCTGCTTTTACCACCTAAATCCTAAACCTGAAGTCAACATTTTCGTGTACACGTGAAACCTAGTGGAGAGAGATCACCTCATGACCCCTGTCATTATCTAAATAAAAGGTCATTAAGCCACACCCGGGATGTGTTCACCCCCCCAGTGCCCCATCATCACCCAGCCATCACCTGCATGTCCACATTCCTGTGCTTTTATTCCCATCTTCTTCACACTCCCCTGCTAGTTCACACCTCTATTGTCAAACAGGTCCAAACTTTGTGATGTTTAGTCCTCTTGGCCCCCCACTAAGCCCTTCACACCACAGTGTGGTCTCAGCAACAAGGAGGTGGACGGACTGATCACTAAAACTTAAACCTCACCCACACTCAGTATGTTTACATGAGCAGTGTAGTCAGTCTACTGTTTACATAACAACAAGCACATGTGCTTTCAAACCCGGCCAACAAACAGTTCAAAAACTGTTCACATTGACCTGCAGAAATGGCAAAAAAACAACGTGGTATGTCATATGTATGCAGAGGAAGAAGTCATAAAGAAACAAAATACACATGCACACTGTACGCTGCCTTTCATTGGCATACATATGTGGACAAAATTGTTGGCACCATAACGCCAAAGAACAACCTCCATTTTAAAAGAGCTATTGAAACTGGCACCTAGACATTCTTTTTTCCTGCCCAGTTTTTGTTTGTCCCATTCTACCCTAGACACCTTTGGGATGTAACATATAAAAATACATTACAATTTTTGATATTCTAAATTCTATAATACACCACCCTAGTGGTATAGAAAGAGGTATAGATAATGCATGGATGCATTTTAGAATATGCCTCTCACAATTATAAAGACTTCATTTATTGCCCGTTGCTGCATTTATAGCCACACTTTCCCCCCTTGCAGACAGCCCCACCAAACCATAAAAAAACAACTGGCGTAAAATTTAATGCAGAGAAAAGATATCCCCAAATAGTCTAAGATCACCTGTAATGTTAAATTAAATAAACATGTTTGCAACATGCATGTTAAGATACTGTCCAAGCAGAGCTGCAACAATTAATCGATTATCCAAATAATCAACAACTATTTTGGATTAACTATTTCATTTAAAAATATACTATAAATATCCTGATTTTAGCCATTCAAATGTAATTTCCTTAGTCATCCATGAAAGCAAACATATTATTTTTGTGTTTCAGGCAAAACAAGATACACACAAACACACATCACATACATCACCTCTGACGCTGGGAAAGAGCTATCAATATTTTTGCCTCTTTCGGATATCTTGCAAAGCAAACCGCAAACTGCAGAGATGTGTGCGTAGGGTGTGTGTAAAACCATTCCACACATAGTAAATCCAATACTTGTACTAATGCTTAGGAAATTGCCTACATTTATTCACTCTCCATTAACTCTTACCAAGCGTACACACAAAACTTACTGGTAGAAAAGTGAAATTACAAATAGCTATGGCTGTGCCTGTCGGGCTACATGCATCACAAACAAGCTATCGCCCCCTACCCCAGAGCAGACGAGCCGCTTTGCTATGATTTTTGGAGGGGAAAAGTCAATGAATGCATTCTTAAAGGTATTACTGCAAAGAGGGAAAAATTAAAAATGTCTTTTTAAACATCCTAATCATCGATTAATCGAAAAAATAATCAACCGATTAATCGATTATGAAAATAATCTTGAGTTGCAGCCCTGTGACCAAGTAATCCTATTAGGTGCTATATACCAGCCATGAACATTACCACACGTTAATTAATTCACATTAATCCACATGGGAGCATTTTCAGGTGGAGCTATTTTATTTTAGTTTCAGCTCTTCATACACACGACAACAGCCTTCTGGGCGCCGTGACAACGCCACCTTGATGAAGTTGCTGCCAAATGTCGCTGTCACATGACCAGAAGTGACCAGTTGTGTACTGCTACCCAAAAGCCAACATAAAATCACAATATTTTGACAGGCATAACTCCCGGTAGAAATTCTCCTGATATTTGTCTTCTGATATAAGTGACTCGCAGAAGCTTCTCGGAAGACATGCAAAAGACCTTATTTCTTCTTTAATAGCAGAGGTGTCCAAAGTGAGCCCCACAGATGTGTTTTTATTGGTGACGTTTGGACAGCCCAGTTCAATAGTTTTGATGTGTCACATGGTTTTGTCTGTTTGTGTCTGTTAAGGGTGCCTTCTAGTTTTCTCCCAGTAATGCGTTCTTATGTGGACAATTTACTGTTCTACACAACACTTTTTTTCAACCCGGGCAGGGTCTCAATGGTCACACCAACAGGGATACCTGCACAATGTAATGATATCCAATATATAATTATGTACTAATATAGCTGTATAGGAAATGAAAAGGATAGTATTAAAGTCAGTAGGGCGCAGTACCGTTTTGCACATATATTTACCATAATACCTTCCAGTGTTAATTAACAGTGAGCATTATCTCTGTTAAGGCAGAATTCTAGAGTACATGTCTTGGATGTCATTGGGTCGTGCAGGTGTACCAAACTGTGTTTTTAACATCACTGATGTGACTGACATTACTACCAAAAACCGCTTAAATCACTCAAATTGTTCCGCTTACCAAGGTGACCCTGAGTGTAACTCTAGAATGACAAGGACTTCTGTCCGCCTCTCAGAGCTTTCACGTCAGATGGCAACAGCGTCCCGCTGTCCATGTTTGTGTTTGTTTGTGTCGTGGAGGTCCAACCAGGCGCAGCACCGTTGGGTATTGGGTGCCACTTGTGACCTTGTAAAAGAGAAGTGATTAAAATTAATGTGGGGAATCTGACCACATGTTTTTCTTCTTTCTTTGTTTGCTGTTCAGCTTTAACAAAGCACAGAGCTGTACCAGTAATTGCGCCTTTACATAATAATAATGCTCAGTTTTGATTGGCACTAATTAATATGTTCATTGCCAATACAAATATACAGTAGGTGCATGTCAGCTAATCACATCTTCTTGTTCAACTGCAAAACCGAAACTCCTTAGATTCACTACACACAGAGTAAATATTTCAAGTATGCATTTGCAAATTTCCGAATAAGTGCAATAATTATTCCATCCATCCGTCCATCTTCTTTGCCAGTTTTGCTGGGGTAGGCTGGAGTCTATCCTAGTTGACTACTGAGAGTCGCAGTTTAATGATTAATTTCACCCTGGATTCAGTATGTCATAACATTTCATAAAACTGTCAAAAACTCATATTGACTAGTTTGCGCGCTAAAAAAACCTTCCTGAGCCTTGCAACATGTTCTAATTGCTTGCACCTGCATGACACTCGTGATAATAGTTTGCAGAGGTGCAGAGCAACAAAAGGAAAAGATACATTTGTGTACACTTTTGTAACCTGCAAGTTGAAGAGAATAGTTATTCAAATAGTACACTAGTACAATTAAAACAATAACTAAGTAATAAACTCACCAATATCCATCCATCATTTTGTATACCATATTGTATATATATCCTCTTTGGAAGCCTATCCCAGCTGGTTTCAGGCGAGAGGCGAGGCACACCCTGGCCGGGTCGCCAGCCAATCGCAAGGCACATAGACCCAAGCAACGACTCACACCTACGGACAGTTTAGAATCTCCGATTAACATAACCTGCATATTTTTGGAATATGCGAGGAAGCTGGTGTACCCAGGAAAAAAACATGCACGCGCCAAGAGAGGATGCAAACTCCTCACAGAGAAACAAACCAAGATTGAAATTCACCAAAATGCCACAACAAACTGTCATCATTCTCACAGCACAACACGGAGCACAAAAAAATGAGCAAAAAACATCCGGCTGGTGTTTCTGCTGATGTTGTTCAGAATTTCCCATTCGTCTTTTTGTGACTGCACCTCACTGGCCGTGTTTGGTAGGGAAAAAAAAACAATGGAGAGGTGTTCCGGGAATGTCCAGCCGGGAGAAGGCCCCAGGGAAGACGTAGGACACACTGGAGGGATTATGTCTCAAAGCTGGCCAAGGAACGCCTTGGTGTCCTCCTGGTGAAGCTAGAAGAGGTTGCCGGAGACCGGGAAGTCTGGACGACCCTACTGAAACTGCTGCCACCGCGACCCGGACCCGGATAAGCGGAGGGAAATGGAATGGTTGAAAATGAAGGGTTGCTTTGGACAATGCTATGTAGCTGTCTGACAGGGTATTGATTCACTCACAAGTGGACTGTTGTGATTGTTTTAGAAGACATTTTGCCTCTCATCCAAGCAGGCTCTATCAGTTCATGCTCAAAAACTAAGTGGGACACACATCAGTCAGACTAGATAGGACAGCTCTAGTATGAAAGGTGCAAGATCCAATCTATGTGTCCTCTAAAGGAGGAGGCAGGTCCAGACAGGAATGGTTTGGCTCTTCAGTGGTGTCAAATGAAGTCCGCCCGCCAAGGATGGTCGTTTAGGTGGTGCCACCTACATTGGCATCCCATTCAGATGTAATGATGGACATGGACCCATCTGAAACCAAGGTGGTGTTGCCTTGTTTAGCTGTTAAAGGCTAAATGACTGAAGGTTTGAGGAAGAGATGAAAGGACAGCGTGTGTGTGGTGCTGAACTTAGTTTTTTGGTCTGATTACTAGTTAATGTCGGCACTGGTACCAGTTTCGGTATGCGTGCCTAATAATAATAATAATGATATAATATTATTAATAAGACAGCTCTAAAAGTACCATTGGAATGAGAGCATGGCTACCTTTGTATATGTAATCTTGTGGCCAGAGAATGCACAATAAACATGACCTGACATGTTATTTGTTAAAAAGAAGGCGCAAACTGTTGACTCTTTTGTCCTTCCTTGTCTCACACTCGATGTGCAGCTCAGAAATAGCAGTGTGATATGAGGGGCAGCTGTGCTTGTGCATAATAAACAGGCTTAAACATGCAGAGACAGTATAAAACAGGTGCACATACACACAACCTCTGTTATGTTACATTCCAACACAAGGCAAAACAAGTTCCTCTTCCTCACACCCTACATCTCAGGCCCATACTACTCTGAAGTAAAATAGATTTATACCACAAAAGTCTGTCACAGCCACAGAGTGTGTTGCATAGAGGATGAGGTCACCAAGCCCATGCACAGTTGCTCTGTCTCACTGTCACTTTCTTCATTGGAAAGACAGGCTGGGTCATATCTCTCCTTAGTGGAGATCTTAATCTCCTCAGCCAGATTGGTGCAGACAATGTTTCAATTTTGGTGGACATAAATATTGACACGTGTGTCCAGATGTATGAGGGACATGAGGCGGAGGCATGGGGCGTGATCTAGTGACCTCGGTGATGACAAGTTCATCATAAGGGTGAGGAGTTTATACATGACGCTTGCGGGGACATTGGTATATTGTGTTCCACCACTATAGCATCACCTCCAATTCAACTTTCTAGCCAGCCCACCAACTGCTACAATGAAATCTCACCAGCTGCTGAGTGGCACGGCCAGACCAGCAACCCAATTCATGAGGGGAAGCACCAATCTGGGCGGCAAACTGTGGCGCTGTCCTGCACCGGGCGGGAAAAGCGGAGTGGCGGCATCGCGAGGCCGTGGGGTCCATTAAGGGCCATCAAATATTCATCTGCCATACGGCGCTGAGGCTTGGCTCTCTCCCAACTGTGGTATTAAAACGAAAACCCAGCAAGAAAAGTGCTGCTGAAAAACAACAACAAAGTGAGAATGCCTGCAGTGTAGCGCCAAGAAACAGCTTTAATTAGGTTTCACCTCCACGCAGCGATGCTGATTTATTCATTTGCGAAAGCTGGCAAAGCTACAATCAATACACAACAGCAGTGCAATGGACTGCAGGTTGCAAATAACAACCAAAAAGGAAGAAAGTTGGAATTATGCTGACTTAAAGCAACAGCATGTTGTACTGTATTAGCATTCAGGATATCTTTACTGTTGAAAACAGTCCAAAAAATACCCAAAACTTGTTCCTCCAGCCATATTGTGGCAAACGACAGTTTCTGCAACCAGCAGCGTGCACGCTGACAAGCACAGGGAAGTAGACAGCAATAAGTCAAGCCACACTCAAACATAAAAGACTTACCATTCAGATATTGTCATTAAAACGTAACATAAGACAATATAGGAAAAGAAGAAGCGGGGGAGCATTACAATCACTATTACTGATAAGTGCTCCACTGTGTGCTGATGGAGGTATTCCATTGGAAGCAGCACATGTCGCCTGTAATACTAAGACGACTGTTTTTTCATTAAATATACATGTATGCAACTTATTAGCATATAAACGGGTTGATTTCAGCCTCTATAAAGAAATGCAAACAGGATCAGAATCTTGGCGGCTGCGGGAGGTCAAAGTTCAGACACCCCCGATGCACATGAATCAACTCGGCCTCTTTGCTCATTAACAAAACTCAGACTATGGCTGAGTAAATAGCCGCATGTACATTAATGCACGTAACAATGACATCAGCGCACAGACCGCATCCTTCAGCGCGTTGAGTCCAGTACGCTGGACTGTCAATAAAAAACGCATTATAGAAGCCAAGCAGGTCCAGCTCGACTGCCATTGAGTCTTAAACGCGTTTAGTGCTGCTGCTGGAGCAGTAATTGCCTCAGCAGAGTAGCAGGCCGACTGTAATGATGTTAGTGACCTGTTAACAGACAAGCGCAACTTGTGTCTCTGAGGACTCGGGCATCCATCAACGTACGCTCCCTTGCACGCTGCTTATCACAGCTATTTGTTTAGATCACTCTCTTTTGAGGGCCGCGTTTGTCTTGATTAGTTGTCAGTAAGCATGGGAGGTTAGATTTATGGAATCTTCAATCTCCTTCAATCTTAATCCAAGCTGAATTGGCCATAAATGAATGTGCAATTGATGTGCGCTGCTGCATGTGTTATTTTAGCTCAACAGGTGGCAAACGGTTGGGTCACCTTCCACAAATGTGGAATTTTTGCATTCCATCCATGTGACAAATTCTTTTATATTTGCTTTTCCATTTGTTTGGTAAGGAACAAAAAGGGGAAAATATGCAAGGTTATAAATTTGCATTTGATTTGAATTCCTATAAAACCTTAACAGTTTGAAAAAAATACACAGTAGTGTGATTGCATAATAAATAGAATGAGTGCGTATTATTTTATTGTTTTTAAAAATAATTACTTACTGCACTGTTTACATGTTCTCCACACTTAAATTGATTGACAGAACAGTCAAACAATGTTGGCTGTTCATGTAATGAAAGAAAAAGACCTATTCCTCCAAAAATACAGCATAAGAATACAGTAGTAACTTATGCAACAAGTGATTTATTATTATTTATGATGAGATTCTGTACATAACAAGGGGAGACTGCCCTCTATCGGTCAGTAGCACATATGAAACATTCAATCTAATGTGATTATGTTGCAGTTCAGAAGTCCTTCTGATTTAGAATTGTTGTAAAAAATTGTAAAAAGAGGAAGTCATTCCCTTCCAACTAGAGCTACGTTTCCTCTGTGCTGGTAACCATTGTTCCCAGCATGAACACAAAATTATGTTTTAAATAGTAAGGAAACTGACAAAGCTTTGGAAAGAGAAGGTAAACATAAAATGTTATTTTTGGCAGATGTAGACAACCAGCCTATCCTTTATTTATGTATTCATTTCATATGCTGGCATTTTAGGAGCTGCATGTACAAATGTAACATAAAAAATAAAAACATTTAGCTATGTTTTTTTTTGGAAGGGGGGTTTCTCCAAAAATATGCAATTTTTTCTGGCATTTTCAAAGCTGGTGATAATTTATACAGCAAATACTTGATAAATCCACCACTTTTACATTCATGTCTGCAGTATATGCTTCATTGCTCACGTTTGTTTGTTAAGCACTCACATTTTGCACTTTCCGCATATTTCAGCAGTCCTTGAACTCACCATATTTGCTGTGAGATGCAAAAGTGACATTTATATACAGTATGCTTTCTACACCGTAACTCAGATTTCCTTTGTTCAGCAATCATTTGAGAACTGGACGATTCTGGAGCTAAATGTAATTCAATAATACCATCACTTTTATTGCAAATGTTGAAACAAAATCAAGAGAAAATGTCAATGTAACTCCTGCGACTACACACTTAATAACAGAGTCAAATATTTACATTTTATTCCACAATTACACTTCAATTTGTTACGCAATTACCAGAAACACTGTACTCTACTTCTACATGCAAAGGGAGATCTAAAATTGGCTTAAAATTGATGAGCAGTAAGCTGAACAAAGCAACCATAAAATGTCTGTCTGTAGTTTTTGTTGTATTTTTGGACACAGCAATGCATCCGGAAAGTATTCACGGCGCTGTGAAAGCTTTGTTCCAAATTGGAATAAATTCATTTTTCCTTTTTCATTTTTCATAACACCCCAAAAGGACATCACGACGAAAAAATGTTTGAAATTTTTGCAAATGTATTGTCAGTAAAAATGTAGGAAATCCCATTCACAAACAGTAGACCTCAAGATGACACGTTATGACCAATAATTAGCTTTTATTCAGCGGCTCAAGATTTGAGGGTAAAAATAAAGTAAGACAGTTGTGCAGGACACAAGACTGTATAGGTAATTATATATGTATATAATATATAATAATAACACTCAGTTGTGATACTATCAAAAGATGGATTCATTTAATAGTGCAATTATTGCGCTACATGTTCAGTATTTATAAGTGTATTACTGTGGTTGTACTTTGCAGTGGTCTAGCTCTGCTTTGCCAAATTAAAAGTTGTTGCTAATGTTTTGGTTACCCTCAGTACCTACACCAGGGGTAGGGAACGTGCGGCTCGGGAGCCTGATGTGGCTCTTTTGATGACCACATATGGTTGTCAGACGTTTAACACCATAACATTTATTTATTTTAATTACTTTTTTCCTAAAATATATGTAACATATATTTTACAACAGGGGTGTTCAAAGTGAGGTTCGAGTGATTTATTGGCCTGCAGGAAATTTTAAAAATACAATTTAACAAAAAGAAAACAGCAAAAATGGAAAAATCTGTAGCAATTTTACAAAAAATTAAGTCAAACTATTAGGAGAAAAAAGCAAAAGTTGTCATTTTTGGAAAATTAGGCATTAAAAGGTTATAACATTAGGAGAATAAAGTCATAATATTACAGGAATTAAGTCATAATTACGAGAAAAGTTAAAAAAATGGAAAAGAAAAAAATCCGAAATTTAAGAATTGAGTAGAAAGTCAAAATATTAAGAGAAAAAAAAGTTAAAATTTTCCGAGAACAAACTTGTAATGTTATAAGTAAAAAAACAATGTCATTTTTGTAGCATAGAGTTCATTTTTATTTTTTAAAATGTCATTATATTATGAGAAACAAACAAATACAAAGCTGTAATTTTTGGGATATAGGTTGGGCTGCACGGTGGATGAGTGGTTAGCACATTGGCCTCACAGTCAGGAGATCTGGAAGACCTGGGTTCAAATCTACGTTGGGCATCTCTGTGTGGAGTTTGCATGTTCTCCCCGTGCGTGTGTGGGTTTTCTCCGGGTACTCCGGGTACTCTGGTTTCCTCCCACATTCCAAAAACATGCATGTTAGGTTAATTGGTGACTCTAAATTGTCCATAGGTATGAATGTGAGTGTGAATGTTTGTTTGTCTGTGTGCCCTGCGATTGACTGGCGACCAGTCCAGGGTGTACCCCGCCTCTCGCCCAAAAGTCTGCTGGGATAGGCTCCAGCATCCCCGCGACCCTAATGAGGATAAGCGGCATAGAAAATGGATGGATGGATGGATAAAGTCAGATTATTACAATGAAATATATATATTTTTTGTTTTTTAATGTATAATGTTTTTATGCCGACATTTTAAAGTTAAACATGACAGGAATCAAATTTTAAAACCTTCTCAGCACTTTCATCCATCCAATTCAGAGACTAATTACTAATTATTAAGGAAATTACTTGCTTAAAAATGCATACTTTTAGTTGCAATCACTGTTAAAAATATGATATGGCTTTCACGGAAGTAAATTTTAAAATATTTGTCTTTCATGGCTCTCTTAGCCCAAAAGTTTCCCGACCTTTGACCTACACAATGAGGGCAAACCAGCTCTCAACAAGATGCAGTGCAGTTCTATACCACGGCAATCTATAGTAAAAATAGAAAAAACTAAGCATAATTATCTCTCTCAGGGCAAAATACGGGTTCTGTATCATATCTGATATCACAGATGGATATGGATATTGAATATTTATTTTTCCATTCAAACGACAAACATCCTATAACGTATTGCGCCACAAGAGGGCGGCATTTCATTTCAAACAATGCCGTCCCAAGTACACCTCCAGATGTGACTCTTGAGCCTCAAGTCAGCTTTACATTAAATGTTTCCTGCTGGATAAAGACATTCTCAGGTGGGAATGACTAATTCGGATACACTCATTAATGGAAATATCCGGGTGACCCTTTCTGGGAGTCATTTCCGCAGATGACTCTTCCTTTTCTACTCAGTGTGAGGCATGGAAGAAATGTTGCGACTCACCGACAGTTAATGTTACAGTTCCTGTATTAAATTTACAATCATACACAGGAATGCAATGAACATTCTGAAGATGCAAATATGCTTTACTGCTGTGTATCGTATGGAGAGGAAAACACAAACGGTGACCTTCACTTTCTGTAGGCCAAGGAGCCGTTGTAGTGCATGCATGCGTGCGTGCGTGCGTGCGTGCATGCCTGCACCTAATTATGCAGACATCCAGGATAAAACACACACGCACACACTGGCGTCGAAACTAGTGATGTTAGTGATTAGTGTGTCTATACTGGAATATTGATACTTGATCATCGATGCTCAAAGCAAAATATCCATACTAGTAATTGTGTGTGTCATTAAAGATGTGTGAGATGGGAATAAAATATTCTTGAAGTAGTTCTTAATAATTCATAGCTTATTATAATGGTTTTAGTTTTTTACTTATTTTCCTTTTTTTATTTCCATATTTAATATGATTTGGTTCTGTTGCATCTTAGCTTGCCTACATTCCCTTAGCAAAAAGAAGTGCATTCAAGTGTACTATGAGTATACTTTATACTAAAACTGATGAAGTATACTTGAAGTGGACTTTTTATAAAGTACATTGTATACGTATACTTGGCTCAAAAGCAAAAGCCTAAGACTAAGACTACATTAATACTAACCACCTTTCTGCCACCAAAGTACTAATACTTAGTATATCTTGCTCCAAGTGCATAATAAGGTCAAGTCATTAACCTAATAGCTTCACATTTCATTTGTACATCTTTTTCTTTTTCTTTTTCTCCAGTAAGGACTTGATTTCATATGTATTTGTTTTTGTAATGTTTGAGCACATATCAAACTCGTTTTCAGCATTCTCATAATGTTTACGTGCGTCACACTCTTGTGTACATACATTACAAGTAAACCTTAAGAATACTTCAGGGAGTATATTTGAAGTATATACTGTAAATAGAAAAGTACAAGTATACAGTATATGCCAAGCAAACTTAAAGTACTGTATAATAACAAGTAAACTAGTAAAAGATACTACAGTACAGTACAGTAAAATGTTAGATACTAACCAGGTTAGTATTTTTTTACTTTCTAGTACACCAAAAGTACATGGTCTGGAGTATACTTGCTATACTCTACTACTATACAACTATACAGTATATACGCATACTCTACTGTATATATGTATACTATATACATATACTGTATATACTGAAGTATAGTTAATACAATGAACTTTAAGTATACTACTTTTTGTTAAGGGTTGTAAATCACCCTGATACCTCAATATACTGTACTGTACTTCCGGTTTTGGAATAAATCAATAACATAATATAGAAATACAATTAAAAACAATTAAAAAAAAATAAAAAAACCTAACATTTATTTAAATTAATAAATAGAGTAAACATGATGTATTCTTTATACAATGTTAAATGAAATACACTCTTTTTTAAAATTGATCAGACACGTTGGGTGAATTTGCAAAGTAAAGGTATCGCCGATACCAGCTTGAATTGTATTCAGTATCATATCGGAAATAAAATCAGTGGTATCGCACATCGTTAGTGGAAATATTCCGCAGTTTGTTTATACCACTTTTTCTAAATGGAATGTGTTGCATATTGTTAGGGGTGTCTGAAAATCGAGCGAGATTAAAATGTGATGCTTTTTCTCATTTAAGAGGAAATATGTCTCGACAGCACAAAGAAGCCAGTCGTAGTGATGTGCAATACCCCCATGTACTTCCTGATTTGATACTGAGTAAAATTTGACAATACCAATTCGATACTGATACAGTACTTTGAGCAAATACACCTAAAGTGTCTGATAAATTACTAAGGTAGTGTATTTCAAATATAACATAATATAAATTATACATTATATCAGAGTAATTCATGTATTTATTTTAAACTGAAGAATATATCGAGGTAGTGCTGTAATGTACAATATATATACAACAACAGAAAAAAACAGAGGACAAAATCATCACATCAAAATGGTGTTTTTAATAGTAAAACAATAAATAGAATAATAAAACTACAAAAGTAGTTTCCACCAATTACATTCCATTTAGACCAGTGGTCCCCAACCTTTCCTTCACCACCGCGGACCGGTCAACGATTGACCCCCGGAGAGGGGTGATAAATACTACTTCAAATGACCGAATTACCAAAGTATTGATATTTTGATTTGAGAGTCGTTTTGAGAACATAAATATCTGGTATGAATCCTCACATCCAAGCCAGAAGCTGACTGTGAGCTCTGGCATTGCTACTGCAAATGATAATACACTTAATACGCAAGAGGAGAGGCTGAACGGACTATAAACCTTGCGATTCAAGTTGGCCTCAGAGTTTCCCTGCATCACTTGTTTGCTCTGGTGGTTAGAGGTGGGATGTGTTTTTGCATTGGCGTTCAACAGCTACCGTGGTGCAAAGGTCCAAGCAGAAGCTACAGTAAATCAACACTTGATCAAACTTACTTAAGATTTGTCAGATCACAACACGATTGCTGCATAAGATCTAAAGACATGTGACATTAGCTTCTGAAATGCATGACTTTCTGATGTGGTACTCTAAGCATCATGGCACTGTAGTTGTTTCAATGTAAACATCAAATGTACGTGTTTTTACATAACTGCACATCAGCATAAATAATCAGTAGCAGCAGCTACAACTGCTGTCATTATTTAAACTTTTAGAATTTTATGTTTTGTTTCAATTTGTGGAAAAGAGGTTCGACAGTTCAATGGTTAAGTCATGCATGCAAAGTTATAAAACATTTCAAAATGTACCTGCTCGTTTTGTCAGTTTGTGAAGTCGTATATATTTTTTATAGTAGTTTTCTTAAAAGTAATGTTAAAATATCGTCTTGTCCCGTTCTCGTGAAAACAATACCATGTGTCGTCTGATCTACTGAGGTGAGTGTGTCGTGTCGGCCAAATATTAACATAGGAAAATGACAAAATACATGGTCCCGGTGGTTATGCAGCAATTTGAGTGTGGATTTTATGGATAAAACTGTTTGCTGAGGACGGTGAGAGGGAATTCTGCACAAAGTTATGGTGTCGTGCGGACAGGCGTAAGACTGTAGGCTTGGAGAGTGACATGCAGACTGTTTATTTATCTATGACTGATTAATTTTCTAAATGAGTGGCGTTTGCCAGCCAAAAAGCAGTATAATCACCGCCATACACACCTCATGTGTGTTTTCCCAAAAAAGGCCTTTCATGGCGAGCACAGCAGGCTTCTATGGCATACCTGTGAGTGTGTTCATTGTGACTAAGTACCAATCTCAGCAATGAGCACATCGATATGATATGTAAAAAATGTAAGAACTACACACTTGAACGACCCTGCAGGGAATTCTTCACAAAGCTGCAAACATTTTTATGTGCTAATCTGATTAATGCACTTAAAAGTCTGTAAAGATCCTCACGCGAGATATAAAACATTTAAGATGTCATTTTATAACTTCTCTGAAAAGCTGTAAAAAAAAAAAAAAACATTTGAGAGGAATGCATAAAAGGAAGCTCTTGTCTTGAGGCCACTAGGAACATTTTAATAAGTATTTCAATCGGAATCATTTCAAAATGAGTCGGGTGAAAAATGCTCAGCTTTCACGCCGTGTCATAAAACTGTCAATGTGGCCCGACTCATTACCAAGCCAAACAAGCATGCATGTGTTTCCTTCAGCAGAGAGCAACAGAGAAAACACTTTTAATTGTTCTCCTCCTCAAACCAGATGCAACAGTGGCTTGGATTTGCACCAACGTGCATCTAGTCCAAAGTTTGTCGAAATGTCACCAAAAGCAGCATAGCCGGTTTGCATGTAAGCTAACCGACCTCAGTAAATTACTCTGCTCTTTTAGGGTTTGTTTGTGTAGATTTTAGTGGTCGAACATAAACAATAATTGCTCTTTCTAATCGCAGCCAAAGTGTGAATGGCTTCAGTTTGACAGTATAAGCTGCGTATTTCAGGTGCAGGAAAAGAGACCTTGGCTTTGAATGTGTTTTATGAATCGCGGTCTGGACTGAGCCCTGCCCAGTAAAATCAAGAGTGCTGATCTCAAGTGACCTATAAAGCTTTGAGGTCTTGTTCCTGGAACCTTGCACGTCTGCAGGAAATATGATTAGTCAAATATAAACATGCTCGTACGGCCACATGGTGGATGAGCGGTTAGCACGTTTGCCTCGCAGTCAGAAGGTAAAGGGGTTGAATCTCATGTAAAGCATCACTTTGTGGAATTTGCATGTTCTACCTGTGCAAAGGTTTTCTGCGAGTTTCCTCTCGCGTTCCAAAAATATGCATGTTAGGCAAAGAGTGACTCTAAATTGTCCATAGGTGTGAATGTGAGTGTGAGTGGATGTTTGTCAATATGTGTCCTGCCACTGGCTGGCGACCGGTCCTTTCAGCCAGTAATTTAACGGAAAACATATGCTAATTTCCACATTGCAATTTCTTACAGCTTTGCGGACCTCGGAGTCCCTGTTGGTCATATTGGTTGTTTTTTGACAGCTGTTCACATCATGTATATTTGATCATGTATGTCATATGGAAGTGCACTTCATAAGAAATTATTTTTGGATTATGTGGAAAATAAACCATTCATAGAATAAATAATTAACAGAATTAAAAGAATTATACTCGCTGTTAAAAAAATACATTGTTTTAATTTATGTTATTTTATATGAATCTTGTTCTCATTGTTCTGTACTCCTGTTTCCAAACCAGAATAATGCTACCTGAGGGGGTTGAGGTCTAGGTGGATGCGGTGCAACTTCATTGATATTCTTCAGCCGCACAGTGGCTGAATGGGTGGCATGTTGGCCTCACAGTCAGTAGGTTGAGGGTTCGAATGTCCGTTGGGCATCTCTGTGTGGAGTTTGCATGTTCTCCCTGTGAGTGCGTGGGTTTTCTCCGGGTACTCCGGTTTCCTCCCACATTCCAAAAACATGCAGATTTATATGAATGAAATATGATTTTAATATGTTGAGATATAAAGTCACAAAGTCAATAGTACATAGTTTTCTGTGCGTGTCAAGGCAGTATGCTTCCCCTGCAGGCCCTTTATGTTTCCTTGTTTTCATACACCCTGCAAATGATTTATTTTCTAGTAACGTTGCTCGTGAAAGTGATGTGGAGTAAGGCCTTTCGAGCGTCTGGTTTCTCTGCTGGCTGCAGTAAAATCGGGCCCCGGGGTGGTGCAGTGCTTGCGTGACTGCAGAGCGTTTGCGGGGCCCGGCAGTAAGTCTCAGCAATGGGGCACCTGTGAGGAGTGCGTATCCTTGCACAGGACCATGTGGGCCCAGACTCAAAGCTCAGAGCCTGATAGAGTTAAAGTGCAGATTTATGATGCAGAATGTCAGGGAAAGGTTGCTGCATTTGCAGGGGTACCAAATTTAAGTATGCGTTTTAAAAGGTGCTTTCAGGATACTCACGGTGACTTGTGCAGCCAAATAACACAAAACTTGTTCTCATTTGAGAGGCAGGTGGCTGCAGATATACAGTATAGCCCGGGCTGAAGATCACTTCAAGCTTTGCAGCTCATCAAAATCTTGGTGGGGAGACGATGCAGTGTGGATGGAGGGCAAGAAAGGGTCACCGAGGGGAAGGAGCCCGGAGGGCGGGAGAAGTGACAGAGGTTGTGACCTTCCTTAAAGATTCACAAGGAAAATTTGACCTTTGGATTTTGAGCTTTTCCTTCCTGCAGTTGCCTGTCTGCCCTTCGCACGTTATGAAGGATCGCCAGCAGGAAGGATCATTCCCCCTGATGTCCCTCATGGGCTCCTCTGTACTTCCCCCCTTTGTCACTCACTCCCCGCAGTGTGGTGCCCAGGGTCCGATAAAAGCGGATAAGGTAGAGAGATGTAAATTCAGTCACGTTTACCATTCCCCCCAAGAGTAGTTTGTAAAGAAAAAACGATAAATACACTGAAAAAAGATGACTGAATTTATGTTTTCCTGCCTTAAAAATTTTGATTCACTAGAAGCCCAACAAAAACAACTGGTAGTAAGAGGATTGTTCTTTTGCGCTCCCTGTCATTTTAAAGTTGAGATTATCCACGGCGGTTATTACAGCACTGGGAACATACATTTGTTGGAGATGAACACAGCTTGACATTCACTACTTTTGCTGCTAAATGGGTAAAGAAAATGTAACTATTGGTTCAAATTATTTTTCGGGATATGCAAAGACACTTACCACAGAGTGCCCAAACCTTTATATTGAATATTGCATTTTTACATATTGCATATTACACTGAGGACCGCATAAAGAAAAAAATGAAGGATACACAAAAATGTGTGTTTTTGACACAGCTTGCACTTCCTCCTCCAAACCCTCTTGCTAGCTTGACGTTCTCTGATTTTGGATCAACATTTGCAATAAAAGTGGATGTTGGGATTATTAGATTAGAGTTATCAGATAATTAGAATTATTAGATAATTTTCATTTGTATTAGATTTTTATTAGTAGTAGACTTATTAGATTAGTCCGACGTGAGCTGGTTGGTACTCTGTAGACTGAACTCAAAACTGAAACCAGCAAAATGCGAGTAGGGGGGCAATATGAGGTAAACTTTAAAATATTAGGTTAATACTGACTAAATACAAAATCGTCTTTTTCTCTCATCTTATCCCTTCAGGGGTTGCCACAGCGAATCAATTGCCTCCATCTAAGCTTGTCTTCTGCATCCTCTTTTCTGGAAGCTTCATGTCCTCTTTCACTACATCCATAAACCTCCTCTTTGGTCTTCCTCTAGGCCTCCTGCCTGGCAATTCAAAACTCAGCATCCTTCTACCAATATATTCACTCTCTCTCCTCTGGACTAGTCCGAACCATCTCAGTCTGGCCTCTCTGACTTCATGTCCCAAACCTCTAACACGTGCTGTCCCTCTGATCCTGTCCATCCTGGTCACACCCAAAAAGAACCTCAGCATCTTCATCTCTGCTTACCTCCAGCTTTGCCTCCTGTCTTTTCCACAGCGGCACTGTCTCCAAACCAAACAACACCACAGTTTTGTACACCCTTCCTTTCATTTTAGCTGAAACTCTTCTATCACACCTGACACTTTTCTCCAACCATTCCAGCCTGCAGTCACACGCTTCTTCACCTCTTTTCCACACTCTCCATTGCTCTGGGCTGTTGACTCTACGTACTTGAAATCCTTCACCTTCTTTATCTCTTCTCACTCTTCCACTTGGGTCCCTTTCATTTACACACATGTACTCCGTCTTGCTGTTGCTAACTTTCATTCCTCTCCTTTCCAGGGCAAAACCTCCACCCCTCAAGAGTCTCTTTCACCTGTTCCCTGCTCTTACTACATATCACAATGTCATCTGACTGACTAAATACAAAATATGATGGTAAAAATCACAACAATCAATTTGAAACACTTTTTTCCAAATCTTCTCTTTGTACACTACAATGTCTAATTGGTGTGTATGCATCTTATACTGTGCTGCTCAGCTGCAGGATGTTTCCTCAGTGTCACACCTTTCTCGGGAGCCCTTTATCACCATGTTGTCTCACTTCTCAACAGCCCAGAGTGAGAAAAACTATTATTGCATGTAAATAAATGAACTTTGAGAAGACAAAGTGAGAAAGTCTACACGCTGGTGCCAGCCCTAATCAAATCATGTTTGTGTCTGTTTATTGGTGTTTGGGTTCATAGCAATGTAGGGGGACCACCAGGATGTTGGTTTCCTGGAACAGCAGACAATGCGTGCGTTTTCATTTTCTCCATGGCTCATTTTTAATGTCTTCTCTGCCATTTAAGGTTGTGTCAGCACACAAGGATGTGGCTCCTTCTATTCATGCCTCATCCAAATATGTGGCCCTTGCAGGTTATGGGCAAACTGCACATTATGGGTTTGATGAGTTCCCAATGCAGAGCAAATAAATCGAAACAATTCAATGATCGCATCTTGTTTTGCAACACTTGATCAATAATGACAATATAAATCATCAAGTGAGAGTTTTAACAAGTCACAAGAAGTGTAAGCATTTGATCCCAGCATTTATAGCTTAAGTGAATCCATCCCAATAGAGGTATTGACCGAAGCAGTGGCAGGGGTTAATCGGTCACTCTATTCCTGCTGTCCCAGCAGCCCCTTTGATTTAGAAACCTTGTCTGGCCGCTATTCACAACGTCCCAGCCTGGATTTAAAAGATTAACGGATCAACTTGGCTTCCCCAGGAGTCGAAGTACTACATCAAGATTGTGTGGCTACATGTGTCAGTACTGATGTAATAATATTCCCCAAAGTTTCACTAGTAGGAGGTCTATTTTGTTGTTGAGTAGAGTCTAATGATTACACACCAAACACTGTGGTGAGTTTGATCAACGCAGCCAGTTAAAGTCTCCTTGCAGGGAATGAAGACCACATGTGCACATGCAATCATCGCACATCTTAAATCACAATCACAAAGCTTGTGAGCAAAAAGAATAGAACACACTTGCTGCTACTCATGCCAAATCTACTTGACTTTAGACCACAGATATATAAAACAATGACCAAAATATTACAAACATCTCAGGATGGTGCAATGGAGTTGTACTGCAATAATAAATCTACTAATAGTAACACTGGTCAGTGTATATATAAAATATAATTATTATATGTGAATTATATAATATATAACCTCATTGGTTTGCGCAACTGTACCTCAAGTAGTAGTCATTTAGGGCATGGCTTTTGTTGTAACACATGTATGCACATTTTCCTGGATTGGCTCAGGAAGCCTAAGCTCTGCTTGCCTGGGTGTTCAACTTTAAACTAGTACCATAGGAATCCATGAAAGGAATTTAATAATACAGAAAGAAGGAATTTAAATAGTACGACTGCATTTACTGTACTTTTTGTAGGCCATGTTACGGAGACAAACTTTATTCAAGAGAAGACTGAGGGCAGCAAGAAAATGGACCACTGCGGCAAAGTAGAGACTATGGAGTATAATACTGCTGTGTCTAGATTTTTTATTTTATTTCCTCTTGTATTTCCTTTTAATTTTGGCACTCCTGTGATTCCATAGACTATAAACACATTGTTAGTCAAACAATATTGAAACACAAGTCATATACTATTCCGGACACTAGGCATCAGTAATGACACAAAACAACGATGGGACATCACCTTAGATTACATTACCTCAACAGTGCATGGAGTCAGCCATGGCATGTCCGACATGACAAAAAGTTGTCCTCCCATTCCGTGTGGAAGTGGTACGTTTTTATCGTCATACTTCTCCATCTTCCCCACTCCATTTGAAAGGGTTTCAAATTTTAGAATAAATAAATTAGAGACAAACTAGTTACCATACGAGCTGTCTGCGTTTGTCATGAGATCCGTGCGTCATATTTTCACGAGACACATCTAACATGCTGCCAAGTCCTTACCGAGCTTTGTCCCATCCATGCTATGAAAGCCAGAGTGAGTCCAAACTCTTCATTGACATGACACCAGCGCATCCTTCACTGCATCTTTGCCGTTTGAGTCTGTCATACTAGTAGTAGTAGTAACTAGTTTGTGAATGGCAAAGTGCCAATATTAAGTAGGCCGTGTCAAGCCGAGTAGATATCACTCTATATTGCATTTGATTAGCTCTATCACACCTGAAGTGACTTATCAGTGACTATTCCAAGTAGTGCTGTTGTTCAAGATGAAATTAGTTTGGATGTTAGCACACACACATCTGTCACATCTGTATGACAGCAGTGGGACGGAGAGCACATCACTGTGTGAACCTATTTTGTGCCTGTCATTCTTCACAACACAATAGAGGACATTTGGCAGGAGACACGAATGTTAGCGTGAGCGTTTTGTGGATTACATCAGTGGGAACAAGCGAAAGTTCCTCACAATGATCATCATGTTCCCTTTTTTTCTTCTCGGGTGGACAGGACAAGCGGGACAGTAAACTCCCCGTGACCTGCTTGTGCATGTCGCTCCTCAAATGTAGATGGAGCGAGCCACGTTTCCTTTTGACCAGACAGGGAGGTCACACACTCAAATACGCCGCCACGCACAAAGCTTTTTCAGACACACACACACACACACACACACACACACACACACACACACACACACACACACACGGCTACCTCCAGTGACACCTCCGCCATGGCTCCACTCTAAGATGACCCCTCTGTGAGCATTGTCACAGAATGTGCCTTTCACACGGGCGGGCGGCCAAAGCAAATAAACCAGCAACGTGCCAGCTAACGAGGGCACCAACGAGGTCAGAGGGGGGTCCTGCCAAGAGGTGCCAGTAGTGACAGAGCTGAGAGACATGGTCACGCAAAGAAAACAAGCCCAGCAAGAGCTAGCCGGCCTTCTCACGCAGGGGCCCAGACATGTGTCTTGTCATGCAGCGGCGGCCCCATCACGCCAAATTAGGGCTGACGGAGGTAATAAAGAACGGGAGGAGACGGGAAGATGAGCGGTGGGCTCGAAGTGAGTGGGAGCGTTCAGTGTTACCCTTTTTGAACAAAAAAACAACTGAGCTTACCTCAGGAGTAGCAGGATGAAGAGCTTCTACTTCACACACGTCCTCCATTAACCTTCAGAGAAAAGTGTATGACAATGTGAGAACTTGAAATATACACATTCAATGTTCAGTATGTTACAATCTAAAGCTAATATTGAGGCCGCAATCTTTTTTTTTTTTTCCTGCCGGACCTGATATAAAAAGGGATGGGTGGGGGGTAGGTTGGTGGGGGATATAGGAAAGGCTGCAGAAGAACCTCAGAAACATATTCAACCAATTAACATAAACAATAACAACCATGAAAACCACAAAAAAGGGAAAAAAATTATAAACTGTATATGTATATATAAAAACATAATACATACACAAACATACGTAGTAATAATAATAAACAAAAGAAGCCGCAATTCTAGAGGTGTCCCAATTATTGCTGATAAGAGCCTCCAAGATGAAAAAAGGGCAGCTAACATAGGGGGACCCGACGTATAGGGGGTCATGTGACGTATTGCCCCCCCAAGAGAAAGCATATGGAATACATGAAGCATGAACAACTCCTTTTATGTTATTTAGCTTGTGGGGTGTTTTTCCTGAATAGTTTTATCTAGAAATGCATCACCTTGAAGGGAGGGTGTGACAAGAGAGGTGGTGGTGGGAATGAAGTTTCAGATGAAATCTTTCATGGAGTTTCTACCACGTTATTGAACATATGGCCTGAAACGCATCTCTTTCCCAACATGTCACGTTAGGGTAAAGGAGTTATAAAGACATAAGATTGCAGGGATCCGTGTGGACTGCTCCAATATTTCTATAGTTGCTTTTACCATTAAGAAAGGGCACATTTTTATGCGTAGACCTAATGTGAAAATAGTTCACGCTCAAAACAATGAAACCCTGAAATTAGAAAATGCATGATTATATTATCTAATTACAATGCGTTAAAAAATGTTGGTTATAATGGAAGTCAAATAGACTTTTCTGTCCTGACAGGACCTCAAAGGGTAGTAAATAAAGAATCTTCTCCTGACACTGGAAAAATATTTGAAATAGCATCCAAATCAATAGTATTGCTAATGTTGTGTGTATTTAAGCCTGAAGCTAAATATATTCCCAGCTCCATTACATTGATTATATGAGGAAGTGTTGTGTGAGTGTGGCGAGGACGCAGAGACAATGTGCAAGTTGGAGATTTTGGAACTGAGCACCTATGTTGACATGTTAAGATCAGAATAAAAGTAAAAAAAAGAGCGTCAAACTCTGTGACTTTGTTGGGGCGCTGCAATAATAATAATATTCACAATAATTAATTAATAACAATAAATAACATTTCACTGTTGGTCACGCTAACAGTGTTGTCAAGTCTGAAATAACGAATGACTAAGATACTGTTACAGGGAAACAGTTTGGGCATTTCTGTGTTGAATTTGCATGTTCTCCCCGTGCAGGTGTGGGTTTTCTCCGGGTACTCCGGTTTCCTCCCACATTCCAAAAACATGCATGTTGGGTTAACTGGCGACTCTAAATTGTCCATAGGTATGAATGTGAGTGGGAATGGTTGTTTTTCTGCCCTGTGATTGACTGGCGACCAATCCAGGGTGTACCCCGCCTCCAACCGGAAGTCGGCTGGGATAGGCCCCAGCATCCCCGTGACCCTAATGAGGATAAGTGGCATAGAAAATGGATGGCTAAACTGTTTATGGGCACCAAACGTGAAAGAAACCTACCACCTCTTGCACTTGTGTTGTGAACTAAAACCTTTTTCCCCCCGCCCTACACCTAGCTCGATGAGCCTGTTCTGTATTCAGGCTTCACTACACATCTTAAAATAACTCTGCCAAGTGTCCGTTTTGTTATTCTTCAGCACATACGCCAACCTAACATGATAGCTGATGTAATGTGACTTGATGTCAGCACTGTAGCTCACATACTGTACTGTAGCTACGTGTATGCGAGTGTGGGTCAAATATAACATGTCCTCCGGTCTTTAATATTACGTTGTTAAATGTGATATATGGCATCTATTATGTTACAGTGTACATGCGAAATGTGGCTTGATGGAGACACACACTCTGTCAGGCTTGGACTAACAGCTTTATTGTTTATTAGCCACTTATGCATAATGAGAGTGTTTATGATACGTGCGGGAAAGCAGTCGGTGTGCAGAGCAGGAAAATATAATAGAGTTATATTTATTTAATTTTTTTTTAGATGTAAAATTTGTAAAAATGCTTAGGCATATTATTATTACCTGATAAAAACATTATTGATATACAATGCAGTTGTCTTATGCTTAAGCCGAGCACATGGCCGCCTGCAAATGGATTTTCCTCTCTCTCTTCAATTCTTGGCTGAACATAGTGACTCTGACTATGTGTGAAACGGAAAGAATGAACTTCAGTCATGCAAGCAGACGTAAAGTTAGACAAATATTATGTGTCCTTGCGGCTTATGGTTTGAAAACATCTTCATGCCAATGGTGCACGTAGTGCTCAAACGTGCACGTGGAAAATTAAGACAGAAAATTGGTGGTGGTGACATAATGCTACATCATATGCGTGACAGATCTTTTGATTATATTAGTTATTGGGACCATAAAGATTTACGCTGGAGACGGCCCAGTCACGAACGAGTCGTTCAAAACTCAGGTGTTCAGCAAAGCCTCAACTTGCACTGAGGTTTGAGTTACATGCGCTCTGTGTCAGGTGACTCGAGCGAATCGAGTACCCGATTCACTGGGGCTGGGCATGTGCGAGTGTTGTCAATCAAGTTTTTGTGACTTGATTTCAGTTCACTTCAGTGAGCGACTCATAAGAACTCAAGTCAGTAAAGGTGATCAAGTTTCCCATTGCTAACTGACAAATACAGGACATAGAACTGTCATTAAAAATTACACAAAATGAACGCATTCAACACCAAAGACGTAGTTACACGTTTTTATAAACCCAAATGCCCGATCCCAAAGATGTTTTTATATGTCTTTTAGGAATTTTCCGGGCGAGAGGAGATGATTACACTCCTCCCCAGAAATGCCTGTGGCTCCAGAGCAGTTTTAAGCCATAAAAATAGCGGGTAATTGACAGAAGTGCATTTGATAACTGCTCGATAGAGACCATGTAAATGGAAAAACCATGCAACATGGAAAAGTGCAGCGAAGATGACAAGCTTATTTACTCCCACGCCCTTATTCGTAATACTAAAGCCTGTTATGTTAATGCAATATGCAGTAATACATGAACAAGATATCACACCTACAAACACACATGTACAATATAGATTATTATTAATGTGTTATACCAGCTTGTGACATTACTCATTATTATACCATCATCACATATCAACATAACATGTATTAACATGTACATTTACTATACAGTAAATGTACAGTATATGCACACATATACACACATACCCATGCATACATATATATATATATATATATACACACACACATACATTTTTTATGCATACAAGAGATATTTCATTAAAAGATATAAGATATAATAATCAGTGTTGGTGGTAATAATAATTAGTTTGGACAGCACGTGTCCCGAATGAAGAGAAGCCAAGTACTTTATGGAACTGTTGCCAGAGAGAGACTGTGCTCTAGCAACACCAACACTCCTGGCCAAGTGTCCTATACTGTGCATTAAAAAAGACAAGATTTTGGAGGTCTACTGCAAGAAGGTGGATGATCTCCTGCAGCCGAGCCTCCAGTTGTCTGCCCTACTCTGATGAATTTTGCTCTGTGAGTGTCCTATCCTGTGCATTAAAAGAGAGAAGATTTTGGAGGTCTGCTGCGAGAAGGTGGAAAATCTCCTGCAAAAGAACCTCTACTTGTCCGCCCCTGATCTGCTCATTTTATTGTATGAGAAAAAATCCGGAAAAGACAACATAGTAATGACATTATGTATATCTTTCATGTGATAAATTATCATCACCACATTTACCCTCTGTTTAAGATCCATTTAGTCTATAAACCTATAATCAGGATTGAGGTTGTTATGTATGAATATAATAGTGATAATAATAATGATAATGGCCACAATCAAGCAAGTAAATGATGCTTTTAATAGGACATCATATATAAGCAATATAAGTACTATACATGTGTGATATGGGGGCCGCACGGTGGATGAGTGGTTAGCACATTGGCCACACAGTCAGGAGATTTGGCTGTGTTCAAATCTGGGTTCAAATCTCCGTTGGGCATCTCTGTGTGGAGTTTGCATGTTCTCCCCGTGCGTGTGTGGGTTTTCTCCGGGTACTCCGGTTTCCTCCCACATTCCAAAAACATGCATGTTAGGTTAATTGGTGACTCTAAATTGTCCATTAGAGTATGAATGTGAGTGTGACTGGTTGTTTGTCTATATGTGCCCTGCGATTGACTGGCGACCAGTCCAGGGTGAACCCTGCCTCTCGCCCAAAGTCTGCTGGAATAGGCTCCAGCATCCCCGTGACCCTAATGAGGATAAGCGGCATAGAAAATGGATGGATGGATGTGTGATATGAGATATGATATTCCTATTCTATTCTTAATGTAATCCATTGTGATGCAATGACCATATTACATAATTGTGTGAAGGTGGTGGCCTAATACACATCCAGGTATATAAGAATAACATCATCAATGGACTGATTCCGTGCTGCGTTAAAACATTGACTGTTATTGAGGAGGCCCGAGCTCTTAAAAAGTAAAACCCTCTGAGGGCCCTCATCCGTCAACTAAGCGCAAATATGACACATCTCACTGGTGAACTGGACCAGAGGACAAGAGACTGTTGGAGATGTGTCATCACGAAAGATCACGCTGTTATTATTCATAGGCCTGCTGCAATGCGCTTAAGCTATCTGTGTAAAGACCTCTGCAGCTTGTTTTGGACAACTCTAAAAGCAGAACTATGAGTATTAAACGTTCAACTATCCACCGAGGTGATGACCGTCCAAACGCTTTATGAAAAGTTTTCTTCACAGCGTCACAAATTAGCAGGCGCTGTTAAATACTAGCAGATGTTTGCCGCGGAGTTGTTCACATTTTGAACACTGCAAATCATTTAAACATTGGAAAACGGCAGCAGCCGAGAAGAGTCTTAACATACACACCGTATGTATAAAACAGCATCTGCAGATTGTGCACATTCAGCACTCACCATTGGGCATGCTAAACGCTTGCCTACTGTAAGCATGACTTATTCTCCCCAGCATTAATCCTATTCTCATCAAGCAACTGCACACTCCCTTTACTTTTTCCCTCCTTTATCTTGGCGCTCAGCCAAGCACAACAAACAGAGTGGCTAGTTTTCTTGCCTACTGAGGGTTTCTAGGCAGGGAAGTCTTCACACAGTTATGTGTGGAGTATCCGCACAATTAGAATGGCTAAGCTTCAAGAAGAAGTAGGAAGGTAGCATCACGGCACTTTTATCAATTACAAATTAGGTTTTATGTATGCAATTGACATGAGATCGCCTCCTGGTGGAGACACTAGTTTAGCGGCGACAAAAACTGCAACAGCAAAACAACGATCAGAGGGTGTTTATGTCATCGTGCACCTAATACCCATATTTACTAGCTTTGGCGTCCCTGAATTATTCCAAAGTAATAATAGGTAGCAGGTCAGCAACGGCAGGGCAATGGTGAGGCAGAACATCACACTCCAACTGTGAAACACACACTAAAGAAACTGTAGCAGGTTCGATCGGAGGTATTGGGAGTTCAATAAATCCAAATAGAAGGAGAGATAAACACAGCTATTTATTTAAACACCAAGCCAAATTAAAACAGACGTCTGGGCTAATGACCTTTCCCTGCCAGCACAGAACCTACGTGAGACTTACGACAGCAGTTCTGCAAAAAGCAAAGTATCTATTCCTGCCCAGCTTTCTGTAATTTAGGATGTCTTCGTATTCTCCGCCTTCGTCATGCCAACAGTTCTTTGTCTGCTGCGTCCATCAATGACCCCTCCTCCTCTGCAGCAAATGGCGATGGGGCCAGTCCAGGTGTCATCTTATCTGCATTTGCGCTCCCTTCCTCCTTTCACGCTTTGTAACTGCCAGACCTCGGTGCCTCCTTGTCTTGCTTCTCATGATAGCCGAAGAATGTTGATTCCGTGGGCCTTGGATGCTCCAACGATGTCTGTTGTTCTGTTCCTGTGTGTGTGTGTGTGTGTGTGTGCTCAACCCTTCAAAAGCTAGTGAGCCATATCTGTCCTGTTATTGCACAGAGATATAACGATGGCTACTGGCTGCGGCCATCCAGCGCCCGTCTTCAGCGGATGGTGTTACTCTTGTACAGAAAGACAGGGAGAGGAAGTTCAAGGATACAGTAAGATAGATACTTTATCCATCTCCAAGAGAAACGTACTTCTTATGATGAATAACATTCATCAGGAGACATCACACCAGGACAGCCATTGTGGATTTTAGACACTTAGACCCAAAGCACCATAGCATCAGATAAATCCAAACCCACCGATATTATCTGCCGGACATTGGCATAAAAATGGGATAAGAGTCAATATACTGTAGGTAGTGGTTTTTTTCCCTTTAATGAAAACTGATGAAGCTATGTGTCGATCAAACAATTTCCAGGAAAACTCATGAGATCGACAAATGCCTTTTAGTGCACTATTGCAGCCCACAGCGATTATTTGGTGCATTGTAGTATCTTGACCTAACTAACATCTTTGGCAGCGTCGTCTCTCACTTTTCCCTCCCACAAAACAAGTTCCACACCTCATACATGTTTGCATGTTTGTTGTGAACTGCCAACACATGCCACAGAAACGTACACGGAATCCTACCGAATCTTGAACAAGACGTTGACGACTGTGGGGAGTTTTGGAGGTTCATGGTGTGGTCCCCATTCAAACGGCAGCCACGTGCCTGGAAGTTGCACCAAGGTACTCTCACTTCCAAAGTCACCTTGAAGAAGGCGTGTCATCCTGTGGAAGTCCACCGTGCTGTGAAATTATGTTCTCTCAAAAAGTAAGTCCAATATGTTTTTGTCTAAATAATAATGTGATTTTGTGGTTTCTTTTTTCACCTTTAGCCTATAGTAACAAGGGTGCCATGGAATTGTCCTGATCAATGACAAATGACACTGATTTGATAAGATGATGAACAGCCGAGATTATTTGAATGTTTTTGGCAATAAGTTGCTTACTCAAAATTGCTTTCGTCTCACTCCCATTTCTTTACTTTTGCTCTACATAGAACCTCTCTAAGATTCTACAGTGCAAAATGTCAATTTCTGCAATTTTTCAGCTGGTCTTAACATTTTGATCAGGAGTGTGTTTAGCATAACATACAGTTTTTGAGAAGGATAATGGAACGGTGCACTATGGGCCAACGGGGCAAACAACTAATACTTTAGAAGCATATGCAAGAATGTTTTTTGTAAATACAATTTTACTTAGAATAGAATAACACTGCCATATATGGCATTTTTCTTCATGTCCTCTTTTTTTCAGTCAAAATGCATGCATTTTAAAGTGTGTATAATTAGGTGCTGATTCAAGTTAGGATTGTTGGGCCTTGACATCATTCATTTACTGCTACATCAGTGTGTTGCAATAATGCAAACTGCCAGCGTTAGCAGGAGTGCTGATGGTAGTGACACAACACCATCGAGAAGGCCCAGCAAAATTAGACGACACTTTTCTTTTACAAGCCGGTGTATCATAAAATGACTACAAAGCTGTCATTTTTAAGAGGAAAGAGCAATTAGTAATAATTACAAAACATGTTTTCAAAAAAAAGTCATACTTGTGACACTGCATTATTTCTCTGAAGCACTCAGGGCCGTGAATGAATTCAGCCCTCGGTGTGCTGCCCCACTCTTGTGGCAATACCATCCACTCATCTGCAGAACTGGAGCAGTGAGGGAGTGGTGGGGGCTGATGTGACCGCACACTGACCCGGCTTCGTTTTCAGGATACTAAAATGCACCGAGCTGCTCATGCAGAACACTTGGAGGTGCAAAAGAGAGGAAATCACGGAACTTTATCCGCCCAATTACACAATGAGGAGAGCAACCTGCTGCTAGTATCCATACTGCACGGAACTCTCAGTGAGCCTGAGGCTGAGCCACTGGCCACAGCCTCCCCACCTGCAGGGCCTTGCAAAGACAGAGACAAAGGGGCTCATCAAATATGCCAATCAGTAAAGAAAAAAAACATAAAAAAACCAGCAACATCCTGTTTCATAACAAAGACGACAATCTAGTTCATCACAACAAACAGCAGCAAAACAACATTAGCAAGCATCGGGTTGAAAAAGCAGTCTAGTCAACTCATTAAGTGCATTGTCACGGTTTGCATGTTGCATGAAAACACTGTCTGGTTCAACCGCTAACAATTTGTGTTGATAATAGTGGATTAATTTAGCCCAGGGGTCACCAACCCGTCATTCGATCTTTAGGACTTTGCCAGTTGAACACATGAAAATGCTAAAAAAAAAAAAAAGTAATATGATATCACTGCCCTTCATCCCGGACAGTGACCAACAGGCATGCATTTTGACCACCAACACGTCCATAGGCCCTGCCGCCCTCCAGGCAAGCAACCTGCAAGCTCCAGCTAGGAGACCAGTCCTCAAACCCGGCCGGAAGTATCAGCGCACGTACACCAGATTGCCTTGCACACATCAGCAGTTATTGCATGTGAATCGGCTCTAAATCTGCCTTTGTTACCTCAAACTTAAGGCAAAAATATAATTGTATGGACAATTTCAATAAATAACTAGAAAAACTGGGGAGTTTGAAAACTTTTGACCAGTACTGTATATTTTTCCTCGACATATACTCTATATACTCTATATATTCTGGTTGGGGAGATAGATCTTGTGCAAGTTCAAGGCCCAGACCAGGGATCTTGGTCTCATAAAGTTAGTGACCAGAGATTTAGTCAATTAAATGCAAGTGAAATAAGTGTAAAACAAAGACAGTTACATTAAAGAAATGCCCAAAATGTACACCATTCGACCCAGTTGCTTGAATATGGTCGTTCAAAACAAACCAGTAACATAATGGAATTAAGATTATTGAACATAACCTCATCTCAAATTCTCAATTTTAACCATTCTGTCAATGTGCTGCTGGTTATTCTAAATTTTGCCTTCATGATTGTGCTTCAAATTTTGCTGCTTCACACTATTCCTATTATAAAAAAAAGAATACTGTAAATTTGTCAAAATTAGTCAAAAATTATTTTAGCAAAACATATGTATTTTGGGCCTAAATGAAGCATCCTTAAGCATAATGACTAAATGTACTAAAATGCAAATGTCAGACATTCAGAAAATGCATTGATAGACTGGTTGTGGTATGTAGTATTCGACAACAGTAAATAGGTGCCATTATATTATGGTACACTGATGGGACAATAGCCACCACAGGAAGTAAAAACAGAATCAGTGGGGCGGGGCTTAAAGACCAGGAAAAAAACTAACACTTTTAAAACAGAAGGATTACAAAAATGAAAACGACTGTCCAAAAATGATCCAGTTGCCCAGATTCCAATTTTCCATTGAACAAAACTTTTTGAATTTTCCTGAAGCAAATCATAAAGACATTTGGAACACACCACATACTGTGTACATCGATTATTATGCAGAAATTAATTTAAAGCAAACGTTTGCATTTGAAGAAAACATTCATATCCACATGTAGCTTTCATCAATATTACCTGATCAACACTTATCATTTGGGATTTAGTTTTGTATTTTAAACTTACGAAGCTAAAGTCCCCCCAATGTTTATGGTGACATCTCATTTTCGTGATTCCTACAGTAGGTGAGATGCGTCCTTTTGATTAAGGCACCACAGATTCGGGGTCATCTGGAAGCCATTTCTCCTTGCACTTTCTCCCTCGTCTCATTTTAATCTCTCAGTACAGCTCCACACCCCCTCCTTCACCCAAGCCCCCACCTCCCCACTCCCCGCTCCCCTGGGTAGCCGGAGTTCAGTGGTCGAGGTCCGTGCACGCCAGGCCGGCGAGGCACGCAAGCTCATCCCCGCTCGCTCCCCAAGCACGCACGAACTCTACGGGATTAGAAAGAAATATCTGTATACTGTACATAATACATGGCTGCTGTGCTTGGTGCCACGCAGTGAACTTCTAGCACGCAGCCTGCACACCGGGGAAAGTGTTCAAACAGCGGGAATGGGCTGGGAAAAGATTGGAATTCAGTTACTGCACGTAACTACTTAACAATAAAAGCAGAACTTGCTGTGTTTCTGGGGATTCTATCGCTGTTTTGTGTGATTAAGCATCTTTTTAATATCCATACTGGGCTATGAATTTGACATTTCATACATCTCCATCTATCTTTTCTTTGGATTTGTGAAGCATTTTAGCAACACCTACTCATAAAGAATGATTACCTTTAACAAGGGGTTGTAGAAGAATCTGACAATGAAACTGGAATTCAATTATTGCATTTAAGAATACGACATATTGACTAAAAACCTGATAAGGAAGTCAAAATTTAAAGTTGATGTGCACTCAATGTGCACCTTTGCTTGTTTTTTGATCATAAATAAACTGTAAAAAGATAACTGTGAAAGTTCTTGAGAAATAGAAGCAAAAAAAACCTGATACTCACAAAACAGTCACTAATTAGAATTCACATTAGACACAACATGATGAAATATTAGGGGTTAACGATTCGTTTCAACAACGATCCGATTCGTATCACGGTTCGTGGTGGCCGATTCGATTCAAGGACGATATTCGGTCAGTTAGAACGATACTGTTAAACCACTGGCACGGGTGCCAGGTGTTGTGGACCCCAGAGCAGAGACGAGCAGGGAGGAGTCCTCGCAATACTGCAACAACACAGCAGAGGGCAGCAGACCAAGACAGAGTGCAGATCACGACAGACACCGTCCGAAACGACTCAGTGGCTTTAAATCGACTCAGTAACTTTTTAGCCAAAAATTCAAACAGTATGACGGTAAAAAAAAATACCTGAATGCTGGACGGTGCAGGTGAAGTTTCCTAAATTCCTGCTTTTTTTATATAAACAAAAAGGTTCATGGCAAATCCATTCACGTTTTATTTGAATAAAGTGCAAACAACACTTCAGGTTGAGTTAAGAATAAATGAACAGGTTGAATGATTAATTCTCAGCGCCACATGATGTCATCCGTGCGCCCCAATCAACAGACATGACTAATCGATTTACGACAAATCCAACTGTTACAAGGGTAACGTTTCACGTCTTTATCATTAAAAAAGCTAAAAAACACACATCCATATAAGCACATGCCGTGCTTAAATCCAATGCTTTATTTCTTAGTATCGATTAAATCGATTGATTACCTTTCAAACAATCGTTAGATTGATATATGTTGTCTGGAATGATTTTGGTGCACACAGATTGATGTAGTTGGATCATAGGAATATAAATTGATACATCGATCTAGTGAATGAATCGTTACACCCCTATTAACCATGTATCGATATTGGATAGGGGTGTAATGATTCATTCACTACGAATCAATACAACCTGAAGGGTTACTTTATTCAAATTTAATGTGACTGTATTTGCCATGAATTGTTGTTTACCTTTTTGTTCATATCTATAATAAATGTATACCTGATTCTCTTAGAAAAAGCAAAGGCAATTTAGTAAACTTCCCCTGCAATGTTCAGTATGTAGCTATTTATTACACCGTCACACTGCTTCAATTTTTGGCTAAAAGGTTATTCAATTGTTTCGGATCATATTGTTCTAAATGAATTGAATCGGCAACCATGAATGGTGATACGAATCAAATCGTTGTAAAAACGAATTGTTGCACCCCTAATATTTACCTTACAATAATACCTTTTTATTCACATGGAGTAATTTGGACCTTCTTGCTTTGCAGCTGGTGTGTGTTAGAAGCAAAACAGAAGGCGTCCGAGGCGCGCCTCACACTAATGTATGCGTGTAGGTAACAATTGCATTGGAGTTCTAAAGTTCCTGTACTTGGTCAATATATTCCAGGTAGCAGCAATTGTGTGGACGCAGCACATCAATAATGACTTCCCCTGCAAATTCATTTACAGGATGCAATTACAGTGAATACCAGAACCACTCAATGAAATCATAACACCATGATACCTGTTTCCTTTTTTGCCCAATATCCAGGATTAAATAATCGATCATCAATTAACCAAAGACCAAACGTTATCCAAGATTTGTTTCATCATCATTACACAAGTTCCATTTGACCGATGATTAACAATTCCAAAGTAAGCATAGAAGATCCTCATGACAATCTCTGCAAGTTCAGAGAATGTGCAAGGAGTGCATGTGTGTCCTATAATGTAAAGCCATTGTAAAGTGCTAAACTTGAACTTTTATCAAGCGTCTTTTTTTTAAAGATCACTTTGTGGTGTGTTTCTAATGTAATCATAGCCTGCTATTTGCTATGTCACAGCTATGTTTAGCTACAAGACCTCATAAAATACATTTTTGGAAGAGCTCTGCAGATCTTTAATCATTCCTAACAATTTCCAAAATGTTCGACTCTCTTGGTCGTCGTTGAGTTTTTTTCATCTGACGCAAGTGAAAGAAATATTTCACAATAACCATATTCCCTGGTCTTTTATTTGTTCCAACTAAACACAGGGTCCAGAGGTAATTGAGCCGATCTTATTTTAGGTTGCATGTACAGCTGCACGCAAATGATCAAGGGTGCGTTGTAAAATTACTCAAGTAGGGAAAAACGATGTCAAGTTTTGAACTTATTAGGGGGGTTTAAGTACCGCAGCCTATAAAAACAGATGGAAAGTGACATCCCAACAGCGCAAGAGCAAAATACTGACATTGTTTAAGGCAAAATATTTAACATTGTACTTAACCAGCACCACGGGAGACTCAATCAACAGGCCTTGATGAGTTCACATCAGCTGTGTGGGGTGGCTCCTTTTTTAGACATGTAACAAAACACTACTTACTGGTGCCATTTTAGAGCCCTTGAAATGTTTTTTTCACACGCACAACAATCATGTCTGACACTGACAACGTTCCCCAGTTAGCGTTGTGGTCTGGCGTACAAAGACATGAGCATGTCCAAGCACAAATGCCCAGCGGTTACCCCCTGGCTGTTTGAGGCGGCATTTGCCCACAGGATGTTTTCGTTGGTGTGTTTACTGGTTTGTCTTTGTTGCTTTTGGACGCTGCTTTTTCTCACTGGTCTTGGATCACGCTTGTCCCTCTCAAAAAATGCTGCTGTATTCAGTCTACACTTCTTTTCCCGAGTCCCGCCAGCTCCTCAATTGCCTGTTGGCCCCCTGGCTTTGCTCTCACTCATACCCCCGCCCGCCACCCGATCCAAAAGTCCCCCTCTTCCTTCCTCCCCGTCGGTGCTGTGCGTGACAGTAGCTCACTGAGAAGTGGAAATGAGACTAGTAAACAATGATTAGCTCCAGAGCCAGAGCAGCCTAGTCTGCCATTGGTCCTGTCTCCACATAGCGAGTGCCCCCACCCACTAGCACATGCAGTGTATAGAAGACCCCCCAACCCCTTCACACACACACACACACACACACACACACTCACACACAGCCCTCAGCTAGAGTCAACGCCAGGTCAGGGGCAGCCTCTCGCTGCCAGGTTACAAGAGGTAATCACAGGCAAACACAGCAGCCACACGCAAAATGCACACACGACACCCCCCCATCCCCACGCCACCGCCGCCTTCCCTCCCCCACGGACTCCGCAACACCCTACCACTGTCTTCCTCAGCCGCAAACCTGGCTCTAATTAGCGTGATGGGGATGCAAGTGGCCACATGTGTGCGAGGAGCAGACTCAAGCAACCAGAGAGGATGGGGGGGGGTTAGGATTCTCCCTCATAGTCATCCCAGTGTTATATTGCATGGTTAACCCAGGAATCGTCGTGGAGGCTTTAGTTCTTAGCCACGCCATGTTTCGAAATACAAACGCCGTCCAGGCTCGAAACTAGCGCAACTCAGTATTGTAAATCCCTCGTTTAGTACAATATGAAACAATGACACATTTCCTGTTTGCTGACATAATTTAGGCACGATGTCTGCCACGCAGTTGCCCTTAATGAAGAGCAAATGTTTCACAGCATCTGCATACTGTCTAAAGAGTTGGTACCCTACATAAAAGTGGGCCGACTAAACTTTTCTGTTCTGTGATGTGATGTAATGTACCGTGTCATGCAGCACTGCAGAATGTATGTGCAGCATTGAAAGATGATGTTGTAGAAAATGTAGAAAATGATGTTGTAGCAAAGTGAAATATGAATATTTTATGGCTTGTCTGCACTGAATTATAGCGCCTGTTTATTGTCAACCCGAAATGATGATGGGGGATATTTGAAACATATTGCTGTGCTTTTATCCAGCATACTAGTCTGGTATTGCAGGTTTTATCTTTTTATTTATTTGTATCTTCACAAACTATCATGTGTAAATATTAAAGTGGCATCATCAAATTAATCATTAAAAGTGCGTTCATATGAATACAAACTTAGCCCACATTTAGGATCACAGTTCACTTGAGAGTACTGAATGTTTTCAGGATTTTCAAGCAACCAACGACCCTTAAAACGCCATTTAATATGCATCTGCATGCATTTAATGCAGGCAACTTTTCAACAACCCCCGAGATCCCCAAAAAACTTTTGTCATAATAATTCAGTAGTACACCGTGCACAGCTCAACTTCCATCGGAAACTCAACCTAAAGTTGCACAAACCGTTTGAACTTATTTTTCTGGCCGTGGTGCACATAATGAGTCTTCCGCCGAGAAAAGTGGGAAAAAGTTGCACATAAAGAAATGAAAGCGCTGCCAAGTCCTCCAATTAGTAAGACAAATTGGCGCGACACGTTTTCCTCTGCATCGGTCACCAGTTGCTGTGTCTGCTGACTCGCTCCTGTCCAGTGGCGCTCGGTCCTGCCGACTGCGCGCTCCCGCTGCGCCCGCTGGCGAGTGCGCGCTTCCCTCCGAGAGCGCTCGTCGGCAGAGAGATAATGTAGTTGGGGTCCGCAAGACTTCCACAATGGGAGGAGTATGAAATGCATCCTGAGCCCTGCCCACTAACAGAAAAATATATAAGAAGGTGGTGGACGCATAAGGCGGCCACTCAAACCTTAAATCATCCCCCAAAAACACTTAAAAAAATACAAACTCTTTTAATAGATTTTTTTCTCACTATGCCCTCAATATAATATAAACACACTGGCATTTGATGACATTTTTGTCTCATCTTATATGGGGAAAAGAGATTTATTTTTGCTCTATAAACCTAAAAAGTACATTTTGAGCACATTTTGAGGCCAAACAGTGAATACTCTTTTTTGTCTTTTTGGAAGGAGTGTCAGAATATTTGTCCTGATGGCAGTGGACACTGACTTTGGTGTGAAGAGCAGTAACATCATGCGAGAATGGAGCGGACAGGTCCAGCTTGCTCTGGTTGCATCTTTTATCTTCCTCTTCTGCTTGGAAGCCTGTCTCTGGTTCAGGAACCTGAGGCTTAAGAGAAGGCTGCCGGGACCCTTCGCCTGGCCCGTGGTGGGCAACGCCATGCAGCTGGGTCAGATGCCCCACATCACCTTCACCAAACTAGCCAAGAAATATGGTAATGTGTACCAGATACGGCTAGGTTGCAGTGACATTGTGGTGCTGAATGGAGAGAGGGCCATACGTCAGGCTCTGATACAGCACAGCAAGGAATTTGCAGGCAGACCAAACTTTCTCTCTTTCCAGATGATCTCTGGAGGCAGGAGCCTGACATTTACTAATTACAGCCAACAGTGGAAGGCACATAGGAAAATTGCCCAGTCCACCCTGAGAGCCTTCTCCTCTGCAAACAGTCAGACCAAGAAAGCCTTTGAGCAGCACGTTTTGGCCGAGGCTATGGAACTGGTGCGGGTGTTTTTGCAGCACAGCGCCGATGGACAGTATTTTGACCCTTCCCATGAGTGTACAGTAGCAGCTGCTAACGTCATGTGCGCTCTTTGCTTCGGGAGGCGGTATGGCCACGACGACCTGGAGTTCAGGACCATGTTGACTAGGGTGAACACATTTGGTGAGACCGTTGGAGCAGGCAGCTTGGTAGATGTCATGCCCTGGCTGCAGTCCTTCCCCAACCCAGTTCGCAGCATCTATGAAAACTTTAAAAATCTCAACAAGGAGTTCTTCGCCTATGTCAAAGATAAAGTGGTGGAGCACAGAGAGTCCTTCAGTCCAGATGTGACCCGAGACATGAGTGACGCCATCATTAATGTGATCGAGCATGGAAAAGAGAGCGGCCTAACAAAAGACTTTGTAGAAGCGACAGTAACAGATCTGATCGGGGCAGGCCAAGACACAATATCCACCATGATCCATTGGATCATCCTGGTACTGGTCAAATATCCGGAGGAGCAAGCTAAACTACATGAGCTCATAGACAATGTGGTGGGTCCAGCCAGACTGCCCTCAACAGAAGATCGCATCAATTTGGCATACCTGGATGCCTTCATCTACGAGACCATGCGCTTCACCAGCTTTGTCCCACTCACCATCCCACATTCCACCACTTCAGACGTCGTCATCGAGGGTCTCAACATCCCCAAAAACACAGTGGTCTTCATCAACCAGTGGTCCGTCAACCATGACCCTCTGAAATGGAAAGATCCGCATGTATTTGACCCTTCGCGCTTCCTAAGTGAAAACGGGGCGCTCGATAAAGACATCACCAACAGTGTTATGATTTTCTCAACCGGTAAGAGGCGCTGCATTGGTGACCAGATTGCCAAGGTCGAAGTGTTTTTATTCACGGCCATCTTGTTGCACCAGTGTAACTTAACGAGCGACCCCTCTCAGCCCGTCACTCAGGACTGTTCCTACGGGCTCTCACTAAGACCTCTCAGATACTGTGTCAGCGCCAAGCTCAGGGGAAAGTTACTTGATGTGGTTTCCCCAGCGTGAGTAGCATCTACTAACACTGTGATTTAAGGCCAGCAGAAAATTCCTCACACTTCCCCATCGGTGACATTTAAAAGTGAGTATCGGCGTACCTGCAGAGTTCTGTTGTAAGATGTTCCTATTTAATATATTTACGCATGCATTGTTGTTGAGAGTATAGCTGCAATATTAGAGAAGGAAGAGTTCAGGTTAATGGTACCAATGCAACACGTTTTTCAAGCGGGATCAAATTTTGCATGTGCATGTAGGATGTGCACAGGAGAAGCTACATCCCTCAAATGACCATTTGATCTAACGTTGTAATGTATCGTGAATGTTAGTCGCTTGTTCTCCATTGTACTATCTAAGAATATATGTAACCGTTATCACATCTTGCATTTAGAATGTTTTTTTAATAATGATAAGTGTTGAGTGTGACAACAAATGCCAGAGCACATGTTATCCATCCCACTATCTACTGTATTCAAAGCATGAAATAAAGAGTGATGATGAAAGTCTTTCATGAAGAAGCATCCGTCAGTGAAAATGTGCGCACACTTGTTTTGGGCGGCCATGGTCTCCCCCTCCCAGTGCCGCATGCCAAACACCCATCAATACACACATTGCTGATGTGCGCCGTGTGTTTTTTTCCCATGAGGCATTATCGTGAGCATGTTTGTTTACAAGGTTTTCAAAGCTACACGGAAGTTCCTGCTCCCTCTTTATTCCTGCTTGGTCAGTGCATGTTGTTCTCAGCGGAGCTTCATGTGTTGGCTTTATATGATGAAAAAATAAGCTATATCTGAAATGAATATTAACAATAAAAACTGTCAACAATATCTGTTGTTTTCTGTGTCTGGATTTCATTTGATGTTATTCTTTGCAATTAGAAAAAGCACCACAACAGAGCAAAGCTAGCGCATCTCCGACTTCCACATCAATTGACGTTTTATGTAAGCCATACTATCGCACATGTGGTAGCAATATGATACCGCCATTGTTTGTTATTACGCATTGTTTTTTTTAAGTGAAACCCAGCTTGATTTGAAGCTACATATCACCAAACCACTAATGAGTTTTTAAATTGCACAAGCGCTCATAGCCACACATGCCCTCAACTCTGTTTGTTCAATACAAACATAATCAAAACATCTGCATCACTCATCACTGCACATTCAGTGCATACAATCATAAACTGTACTTTTCCTGGAGATATCCTGACGTATTTATTCATTAGGTGGTAATGACCATGACCACATAATATTTAAGCATGTAAACAGCAGCCGTAACATGAGATAAACCCGCTATGAATAAACAGGACATCTTTTAATAGAAAAACACCCTTCATTGTAAGTTTTCCTTGCAAAAAAAACATAAGTATCTAATTCTTGGCAACCTGGCCAAAATTATCTTATAGGACTAAAGTCTGCAAACTGTGGACAAAATGGGAAGAAAAAAACCCATAAATCTATCTATCCATCTTCCATGCCGCTTATCCTCATTAGGGTCGCGGGTATGCTGGAGCCTATCCCAGCTGACTTTGAGCGAGAACCTGAATCGAGGTCTTCAGATGAGAGTGGTCATCTGAAGACTGCTCGAGACTGCTTGGCCTAATCCAGCTCTTACCATTAACTGAGATGGAGGGCTTGCTGGACAGTGAGTGCTGCTCGGAGTTCTTTATTTTTGATCGTGACAAATGACCACATGCGAGAAAGGCCTTGGATGGGAAAATATTAAGAAGAGTTAAACCTCTTGGTAGATAGATAGATAAATAGCTAGATAGCTAGATAAATACCTAGATAGATAGATAGATACTTTATTGACATAAAGTGTTATGTCAATTTTGTTTTTTGGGACAGACAAGTGCAGAATAAAATCATGGCTCAAGTTTTTTGGGACAGACTACGGCTAGGTTGCAGTGACATTGTGGTGCTGAACGGAGACGGGGCCATACGTCAGGCTGTGATACAGCACAGGCAGGCAGGCCTGCAGGAAGACCAAACTTTGTGTCTTCTCAGTGTGTGTCAGGAGGGAAGGGCAGGATTTTCACTAATTACAGCAAAGAGTGGAAGATACACAGAAAAATTGTTGTTCAATCACAGCATTCTCATCTTCCAACAGCCAAACCAAAAAAGCTTTTGGGTGGCAAATTGTGGCCGAAGCTAAGGAACTGGTCGAGATTTTCCTAAAACTCGGTTCTCAGGGCCAGAGTAGGTGATTTTGGACAGACTGTTGGAGCGGGAAGATAGGTGGATGTGATGCCATGGCTTCAGTCTTTCCCCCAGTCGTGTCCGCATTGTCTTCAAGAACTTCAAGAAGGATTTATTGGGTTTGTGCAGAACAAGGTGGAAGAGCATAGAAAGATGTTGATGATCCAGAGGTAACCCAAGATATGAGTGATTCTATTATCTGTGTCATTGACAAGACAGAGTGACAACAGTCTCACACCAGACCACACTGAAGGGACAGTGTCAGATGTCATCTGTGGAGGTCTGGGTACTGTTTCCACTGCTCTTGACAGGATCCTCTTACTCTTGGTGAAACACCCCCAATTCAAACAGAGCTCCACCAGCTCATTGACAAGGTAGTGGGACCAAACAGGCTGCCTCTGTGGAGGACAGAGGTCACCTGGTCTATCTGGATGGCTTTATCTATGAAACGATGCCATTCACCTTCTCCTACACCACAAACCTCAGATGTCACAATTGAGGGTCTCCACATTCCAAAAGACACGGTGGTCTTCAAGAATCAGTGGTCTATCAATCAAGGCCCCCTGAAGTGGAAGGACATGCAGGTTTTCGACCCCTCACGCTTTCTTGACAAAAACAGCTCCCTAGACAAGGATCTCACTAATAATGTTATGATCTTCTCAGCGGGGAAGAGAAGATGCATTGGAAACCATATTGCCAAGGCGGAGACCTTTTTGTCCTTTGCAATCCTTCTTCAGCAATGTCATTTTGAAAAATGTCCTGATGAAGACTTGTCTGTAAATTGTTCTTACGGTTTAAAGCTGAAAGCTTTAGATTTTAACATAACTGCCAAACCCAGGAGGGAACCACAGAAAACATCTTCATGCAAAACTGCTGTATGCAAACTAATGTCAGCTAATTTTGATGTAAGCTAAGAATGCATCATTCGTCCCATAGTGGGGTTGTATGCATGTATGTATCATTTTCAAAAAAAACCTTCCACGTTTTATATCAAAGCAAGGACATTAAGTTGTATCAAAAATATTAAAAACAGCATGCAGTGCAGTGCATCACATTCTATAATGACACTGTACAGTATGTACCTTATATAAACCCTATTTTTGCATAATAAACCTGACAAGTATATACTTTGGAACGGGGCTAAAATTTCACAGGTAAAATAAACAAATACACTAACTTACAGGTCAAAAGGTGGCGTGTCAGTGGGGGTGGCCAAGTCCAAGTCCTATGAGGTCAAAGAGATAATAATAGCACTCAATGTCTGGCTGTCAAAGATTAATATGCGCTACTGGCCCATGTTGCTCCCGCTCTGAAGCCGTACCAAGCAGGCTGTGACACACAAACACAGGTCTCTCCGTATTTTCAGCTGTGAGGTTGTTTTGTCTTTTCCAGTAAATTGACAGCAGATAAGTTATTGTCACGCCCCATTTACTGATCAAGTGAGTTTCATGTCCTTGCAAATAAATGGTTGAAATATTGCTGAGATTGCTAAAGAAAAGCAGGAAGAATAGTTGCTATGGATACCAGGTAGTCCAAACCCAACACATTTTAAAACTACTAAATCACCTCAAATCATGTGACAAGCTATCCCAACTAATGGTCACAATTAACTGGGAATAAGATGACATGGCTGACTTTTGAAGCTATTTCAAATTCAACCGTCGTTTATTTTTGTTGTTGTCAGCTGGGATAGGCTCCAGCATACCCGCGACCCTAATGAGGACATAGGAAATGAATGGATGGAGGAATGTTGAGTCACATTATTAGATGATGTTTTTAAATCAAATGTTGTAATTATTACATTTCATTCAGCTCCTTATTTCTTCAATTGCCTTTATTAACTTGCGACACAATCCAGGTTTAAGGCCTAGAAATGCCATCCACACCTTCGTAAAGTATACAATGCATAGGTAGTCATCACTAAGGAATGATAATGTAAGAAGACAGAGGGCTGTCAAAGCTATTCCGGAGCCCAACAAAATAGGGGTGTAACGATTCATTCACTAGATCGATGTATCGATTTTTATTCCTATGATCCAACTACATCCATCTGTGTTCGCCAAATTGCCATTCCAGACATCATACATCGATCTAACGATTGTTTGAAAGGCAATCAATGGATTTAACCGATACTAGGAAATAAAGCATTGGATTTCAGCACGGCAGGTTTTATATGGATGTGTGTTTTTTAGCTTTTTTAAATGATAAAGACATGAAACGTTACCCTTGTAACAGTTGGATTTGTCGGAAGTCGATGAGTCATGTCTGTTGATCGGGGCGCACAAATGACGTCATGTGACGCTGAGCGTGGACGTCCTAAAATATGCAATTTTTCATAGGATAAGTGGTGTATGCATGCTTGTTAGCTAGACGAGCCTTCCTCTTAAATTCCGTATGGGATTTATACTGTAAGACCACATACAAAGTTAAGTCCAACTTGAAGCCTTTCAAACTTGTAAAGTATCTGTCGTTTGGGAGCCACTGTTGTTCTGGCGTATGTTTCATTTTGTCTTGCAATGATAAGCATGTTGATCAAACGCCTCCTCATAGCTTTGATTGCGTCTGTGCAAACGTTACAGTATGTAGGATAAATAAATACAATTCAAACCTGGTGGTGTTTCTTTAATACTTTGGTTAGAGAAGTGAATGAGGTATCAAATTAAAGTTAGTCATGTTTTATCGGATAGAATTAGTCACTCAACCTGTTCATTTATCCTTAATTACACCTGAAGTGTTGGTAGGCCTTTATATAAAAAAAAGTGAATGCATTTGCCATGAATTGTTGTTTACCTTTTTGTCCAGATCCATAATGAATGTACACCTGATTCTCTTACAAAAAGCAAAGGCAATTTAGGAAACTTCACCTGCGCTGTCCAGTATCCAGCTATTTATTTCACCGTCAGACTGCTTGAAATTTTGGCAAAAATGTTACTGAATCGATTTAAAGTTACTGAATCGTTTCAGGATTGTTATTCTAAATGAACCAATATCGTCCTTAAATCGAATCGGCAACTACGAACCTTGATATGAATCGAATCGTTGCACCCCTAAGAAAAACATAAACGGAAGAATTATGGGCTTTCTAACAATGGTACATCTATGCTGTAGATTTAACCTGTATTACTATGTATTTTTAAATTATCACAGTCCTATGCTAAACAAGCATCTATTTTGGAGGAAAAAAAATTATACCAGTGATCAATGTGCAGGGATCCACTGTTATATTATATGCTATCGTATAATTATAGAATATGGTATTTTTTCACTCGAAAAAAGTCTGAAAAACTAGGTTTTCTTATGTGCAGAGTCTAGGGATTTATAAACCAACAACTAGCTTCTGTAGCCGAGGATCGGACCGCCAAGGCCACCACCCAGCTCTCTTTGCACCTGACCCCTTTGGCCCTTCCCACGAGTGGTGAGCTCATGGGAGGGGGGCCCCACGTTACCTTTTCGGGCTGTGCCCAACCGGGCCCCATGGGTGCAGGCCCGGCCACCAGACGCTCGCCATCGTGCCCTGCCTCCGGGCCTGGCTCCAGAGGGGGGCCCCGGTGACCCATGTCCGGGCAAGGGAAAACGAAGTCCAATTGTATTATTCATCATCAGGGTCTTTTGAGCCACTCTCTGTCTGGTCACTACTTTCATGGACAGAATTTCTAGGCGCAGCCAGGGCGTTGAGGGGTTTCAGTTTGGTGGCCGCAGGATTCGATTTCTGCTTTTTGCAGATGATGTGGTCCTGTTGGCTTCATGGAGCAGTGACCTTCAACTCTCATTGGACCGGTTCGCAGCTGAGTGTGAAGCGGATGGGATGAGAATCAGCACCTCCAAGTCCGAGTCCATGGTTCTCGCCCGGGAAAGGGTGGAGTGCCATCTCCGGGTCGGGGATGAGGTCCTCGTACCTCGGGGTCTTGTTCACGAGTGATGGAAGGATGGAACGTGAGATGGACAGGCGGATTGGTGCGGCGTCTGCAGTGATGCGGACTCTGCACCGGTCTGTCGTGGTGAAAAGAGAGCTGAGCCAAAAGGCAAAGCTCTCAATTTACCGGTCTTCTACGTTCCTACCCTTACCTATGGTCATGAGCTTTGGGTAGTGACCGAAAGGACAAGATCGCGGATACAAGCGGCCGATATGAGTTTTCTCCGCAGGATGGCTGGGCTCTCCCTTAGAGATAGGGTGAGAAGCACTGTCATCCGGGAGAGACTCGGAGTAGAACCGCTGCTCCTCCGCATTGAGAGAAGCCAGATGAGGTGGCTCGGGCATTTGGTTAGGATGCCTCCGAAACGCCTTCCTGGGGAGGTGTTCAGGGCACGTCCAACCCGAACGTGGGGAAGACCCAGGACACATTGGAGAGACTACATCTCTCAGCTGGCCTGGGAACGCCTCGGCATCCGCTGGGAAGAGCTGGAAGAAGTGGCCGGGGAGAGGGACCTTTGGGCTTACCTGCTTAGGTTGCTGCCCCCGCGACCAGACCTCGGATAAGCGGAAGAAAATGGATGGATGGATGGAAACTAACAGGTGGCGCCAAACAACTTCCTCCACACGAGTCAGAGTTTTTCTACCTGTCACTCACACAAATTACAAACCTGGACAGATGCAGTCCCGACTCACACATCTGGCTCAAAGGTTGGGCAAGTTAGTGAAGTTAGGTGAAGATATGATGCCAATATTAAGACAGTAGTGATTTAAAAAGCAGAGTCTGTCAAGCCACCATGTTTATGGCAATTTTTATGGCATAAAGTAAAAAATATAAATTAAGTTTTTATGTACGTCTAAAACATTGGCGCAATAACTTCAATATAGCATTTATTGTGCTGTAATCCACATAGTGGGCTTGTTTAATTTTCTATTCATGAGGCACTTCATGCTGACAATGACTTATGTATTACAGTATAACTAAACAGTATGTCACACTAGCTAATGTTTAGGTTGTATTTTGAAACAATGCCACCCACACAAGCACTGTACAGCCATTCAATGTCTAATATTAGACACCTCTGTTTGATGCAGGAGTTGGATAATACAGAGGGCAAACCCAATGTTGGTTTCCACCAGATGGATAAAGTGCCTCCGTCTACCATACACTTGGCTCCCAACTTTTGTCAGATTTTCAATAACACTTCAAAATTGTAGTCATGCAACTCCAGTAGTTTCCTCTTGATTGACTGAGGTGCTAACAGCTTCCATCCCAAGTTTGCTTTAGTCTAAGAAACCCCAAAGCACTCGCTGCTCCAAATATGTCCTGACTTCAAGTTTAGTAGATCAATATTAGTTTAAGTGCGGGTTAGTGGCTTATCATCCTCATCATAACTTGGCCTCTTTATCGCTACAAGGAGTCTTGTTTTCACTGGGTTGCTACATACTGAGCTGGGTGAAGACATTCTGTCCTCTCCATCACTCTCTCTGTTTGCTTTGACACCGCAAGGACCTGAGAGGGAGCAGCCCGACCTCCCCCGTTTCCCGCTTCCCCAAACATCCACGAAACCCGTCCAGCTGAAAGACTCCCTTTCACCTCCTGAGTTTTGCTCCAAACACCCCCCGCAGCCTCCGACCTGCTGACTTTGACTCCTGAGAGAAAAACAAAATATGTACGGGCTGACAGTTTTCATCACAGGGGTTATTCACATTCTGCACGTAAACAAAGCCACAGAGAATTTCTCGCTAGCACCATTCCAGCTCAGCAGTCTGAGCTCGGCCAGTTTTTTTAGCATGTAAACTGGAGTCGTTTCTAGATGACACACTTTGGGGTAGAGTTATTTCTTCTTCTTCTACTGGAACACATGCGGAAAATTGTCTCTGCGTATTGGCTAGTGTCAGTCTTTCCTACAAGGCTGCCCTCAACACCAACGTATTCACCACAGCTTCACTTTGTGTCCAAAATGTCGCAGACAAAAAGTACAGCTGTCATTCTGCATGTTCCGACCCAAAACATAAACATCCAAACAGAATGAATCACTCTTTTTTCAAAAGTACCCTGTAAATATTTGTCCTCAGAATCACAATAAAAAGATATAAATGAAGTAATGTGACTGTCTATCAACATCATGATTCAATGCATCGCTCTTTACATAACACAGATGTCCCCTGGTTTTAAGGACATCCCCTGTCCTTAGCTTACCCCCTAGGAAACGCACAGGTAGGGTTGCCAACCGTTGTGGAAATCTACCCTATTTACAAACAAAAGTACACGTTCAGAATTCATTTAAAATGGACTTTGACCCTTTTTACTATGAGAATCAAAAATAATGAATTAATGCATGAGGGCGCGCTTAACAGGGGAGCGGAGGTATTTGCAGCGTGGCCCGCAGCCAGCCACAGATGATGCAGTCATAATCAGCGCAAGCGGTGGCCCCCGTCTCTGTGATTATCATTCCTGTAATCATAAATGAATACAATTTATGATCATATATATATTCCTACCTTTCATATTCTGGCCACTTTATATTTAATTTGTTTTCACGTTTTTCTGACATATAAAAAAGGACAATACGTTACTGTGCCAATCAGATATTAAAATCATAGACCACAAATAACTACAATGTGCAGACCTCCACCAAGGCTGAGTTGGTAAGTGTAGTATATTTTTGTTCATTTCCTTGTGCCCATCTGTTTGTTAGCAAGTATTTCCTGGTTCATGGAGGATGACAAATAGATGTCAGGTGTCTAATGATGTCTAATAGGTGTCAGAATTCTGTAGAGCTAGTGCCATAATGAGTCAAATTGGTATAATAATATTTATTTGTATTAGTTCTTTATACAGATGAAATATATAATGCATTCTTCCTTGGTCCGTGCACAACCCCACTGCAATACTTTTATTGTCATTCTGCTAATTGTGTCTGTCCTTCTATTTACTGTGTCAGAATTCATGACTGCTGTAAAAAAGGTCTTTACAACTAGAAATGGCTTACAATTATTTTGCACAGGACAATATTCTATAGGTGTGTGCATATATTACTACTTAATTATGCATGCAAAAAGCCCAACATTTGCCACCAAACTGTAAGTAATCGGGCAATTCTATTTAGATGCCTGTATTCCCTTGTCTGAAACGTGCAAAAATGACAACAAATGGACTCTTATCTCTGTTTTTCTCAACTGAGGAGGGGGCGTTCCTAATATTTGTCTTGTTTTATATGTAAATATATTACGAAAACAAAATATTACTCTCAGTATGCAGTGCAGTTCTGCAACCACAATAACGGATATTAACACTTAATTAAACTAATTCATTAGTATCCTTGTGGTTTTGAAAAAGAAAAATGCAAAAACTATCATCCTGTTCTCCACATCCCAAAAGAGCTATTTTTAAAAGAAATTGTGCCACAAACAAAAAGTAATTTGCAATCTGAACATGATATATTATGCTCCCTTGTTTTTGTGTGCTGTTCCACTGGTTACCATCCAAAGCAGCATTTCCTCAATTTCCCTTTGTGCGATTATGTCAGACATTAATGCTGAATAAAACCCTTTCTCATTGTTCCGAGCGACAACATAATCACTTTGCGTCACCGATGTCTGCCTTAATCTGTATTCTGGCCCTGGTCAAACGAGCCATAAGATGTCAAATTGTTTCTGTTTTGGAAGACAAGCAATGGTAAAGATGCAATGTGACCCGTTTCAATAAACAGTCGCCCAGCTCTTCACACAATCCCACATTGTGTGGGTCATTCTGCCATTTCCATACAACAAACTATTATTTTCAAGAGGTGTGGAAGGTCCATGTTGGGCAGTGTGGCCAAATGCTAACATGAGCTCTGCTTGAGGACGCTTAAGTCGGGGTGGGGGGTGGTGGTGGGGGCGGGGTGATTGGGGGCTGAAAATCTATTTATCTCCAAAGGGGTTCACTGCAAAAAAAGTTTGGGAATCACTGAATTGCATTAGATGAATATTTGGGGTATGTGGGAGGAAACCGGAGTACCTCGAGAAAACCCCTCCACACTCACATCATTTATAATTATTTTTGCAATGTTTTCTGCATGGAAAAGTATAATTATATACTTTGTTCATATTTTCAGGTGTCTGAAACGAATTCATAGGATTTATTTCCTATGGGAAAAAATGCTTTGGTTGTCACACGTTTTGGTTTTCTGTCTGCCCTTTTGGAATAAATTCGTAACATAAGGTTGTAAAGATACCACCTTTGGAAATATCCTAGAAGTATTTGCTATTTAACAATATGTTTTTGCTATTATGGTAACAAACCATCCATCCATCTGTCTATCTGAGAGTGTCAGTGAAACATTTAGTAAATGTCATTTACAGTATATATGCAGAAATCAGCTCTTGTTTTGGCTCTGTTGGATTGTACAAGTACTCTTAATGAAGTGGCTCTATTTTAATTATACTGTACATTCATTGATGTTAAAATTAAAACCCTCTACAAAGTGAATGGAACTACAGGCACACTCACGAATAACTCATGTTCTTGCTTATCCATCTAATAAATCAGTCCTTGTGGCTCCTTAAAGCGTGACTACCTGGTGGTCCAGCAGCCTTGTCTGGCAGTCAATCTTCTGCAATGTCGTAGATCGAAGAAGTTGACTCAGACGATGACGAATTGCTGGCAACACTCTTGTGGAACCCACTGTGGATCCTGTGCAAGAAACACAGCAGGAATCTGATTTATTCTGAAAGGTATTTTGGAATGGAATTCGATTTATAACTTTTGAGCTCAACTCAGGAGAAAAATACCTTCTCTGTCAACATAAAACAACATTTGGAACACACTGTGTTACTATATCCTCGTGAACATCAGTTGAACAATATTGTACTGGAGGTAATGTGTTGCTAAAAAATGGCAAGAAAAAATAGAATTAACAACAGAAGGGAGACAGACCATCTCTCAAAACTCATAAGAACGTACGTTTGCTCTCCATGTTGTGTATATATATACACTCCCGATCAGTAATGAGTAGCTCCACCGTTCTTGTTAATCACTTCAAAAATTGGTTTGGGCATGCTTGATGCGAGTGTTTCCAGGAAGCTAGTGGGAACATGATGAAGTGGTGAAGAAGGCTTCAAGAAGGGCATCATCTGTCTGGAACTGATGGCCATTTTTAGAAACTTCCCTTTCTACCAATCCCCAAATGTTTTCTATGGGATTTAAATCAGGGGAACATGCAGGATGGTCCAAAAGAGTGATGTTCTTCTCCTTGAAGAATCGAGCATTGTGAACTGCAGAGTTGTCTTGTTGAAAAACCCAGCAGGTACCACACAGAGGAGGGTCCTCAGTCATGAGGGATGCCCGCTGCGACATCTGCACGTAACCAGCCGCCGTTTACACTTTGTCAGGGAGCATCAAACATGGGACAATGAAAGGTGGAAAAAAGTTGTATTCTCTGATGAGAAATAAATCTAAGCTTGACAGTCCAGATGGGTTCCAACGTTACTGGCATGCCAAGGAAATCCCACCTGAGATGTTTTCTACCCAGCACAGTGGAGGGGGTCCATCGTGATCTGGGGTACTTTTTCCATTCAGTAGTACCTTCAGGTGGTCCAGGGTCTTCAGATGGCATCATTAACACATTATTGAACATGGAACATCTATTGGAAAAATCTATTTTGCTTAACAGGGAATTATTCATAAAAATAGAATTTATATTTTGCTCTGTTGGTTCTTAATGATCTTAAGATCTAAGTAGAGCTTCAAAACATAAAAAGAGGAAATGGGAGTGAAACAAAAAACAGAGTTTACTGCAAACAACTACTAAAGTGAAATAGACTGTTCATCAGCTGATCAACAGTTTAAGACCACAGCCTTTAAATCTGTAAAACCACCTTTGACGGTTCTATTGGTTATTGCATAATGGCTATAGCTTGACAGTATTATTGCTAAAATACCCCAATAATACTGTATAACGGGTTACACTATAATTGCCACCACTTGTATATAACACAGAGCAAAAAGGTAAACTATGCAGCTGAAGTCTATGCCTCGTCTTACTGAGAAAAAGTATGGTGGAAGAAGTACAATAAAATCAAAACAATCAATCATTTTCACCAGCACGAATGAGGCCAACACATTATGATGAATGTGTCATGTCATCAGGATCAACATCTGTCATAACATCATTCAGTTTCATGGTGTTTTCACACACGTACAGCAAATAACCACGTCGGGTCACATCTTTCCTCATGAAGAAAGCAGGCCATAATTCATCTTCGCTGCTTTCTCCTGTCTCTCACTTTCATGCAACCCTGCTCCAAGCTACTTCTCTCAGCAATGCTGCGAGCCAGACCAAAACAATTTAGCATGAAGCTATTTGCATCTGTGGGGTTTCATTTTCGGTTGTTTTTAGTAGTGGACTTTGATTGCCTGACAGAATATCCAACAATTGTTGAGGGACGAACGGCTGACCACTCTGCTGAAAATATGTCGCTCTTTTAAGACTCAGAACAGGCCGGCACGTCGTTGGCCGTATGAGTGGTTTTATTCCTAAAGGACAATTGAATGCCAATATCATACAGCCACATTGTGCCTATTTTGGTGGTTGAAGGATAGAAAATATGGACATGACACAGAAGAATAAAGCATTAGCTTGTGCTGAGGGTATACCAGTATCAAACACACGCCACCTCAAAACTATACGTCATAAGTGGCCAGTTGTATTTCGGATATTATTTCCACCATTCCCCTGGAAAAATCAACAGTAGCTTTTCCTGTTTAGGATTATGTCCCAAAACATTTCGTGTTAGGGAAATATTACAGCTTGGTTGTCTTGGTTGCAGAAACAACACGAGCTACAAACAAACAGCTCTTTTTGCATGTATTAACTTTGGGTTTTGTCAAAAGTGCATGTTATTTTGCCGCAAATACCAGCAGAGGCTGTTTCTCCTCGTTTTGGCACTCCAGCCAGCGCGACACATTTTTTTCTCGCTTGGTAATTGCACTACCTGAAACACTGTCCGCTAAACATGCGGCCATGCTGAAACATGATGTCCTAATAATTTCTTCCGCACACACACAACAACCTGCAATAACATACAGGCACAAAGATCCAATACCCGGGCGGTAAAAAAATTGGGACTTTACGTGCCAACTATGTGGGTATTTATGCCTGTTCTCAGGCTGAAGGATCCTTGAGCTCCGCAAGCAGGCGTGTGAGGGGGATCAAGGGGGGAACCTTCAGGACAGATGGAGTGAGTCTCGGAAGACTACTTGAGCTGGAGCGGAGGTGTGGATCATAAAGAATAACAAAGTGAGGATGAAGAGTGCTTATGTGGATGATGGTGCGGGGTAACCTGAGGTTTCAGAGACACCGATTACTCAGCCTGCCAGTATTACAGGGCTTGGCTGGCCTCTCCTCCAGTGTGAGATCTAATCCTCGGAGGGAAAAACTGAGAAGACACCAAAGCTGATCATGCTCAGACTATTTATGTTGCAGCATCGTGTCCACTAAGCAAAGCAAAGGAAAAATACGACATGTCAACGGCATACAGGTTAAGTAGCCGGTATTTGTGTCATATCCAAGAACAGTTTTATATTATAGTTAATTATTGCAACCATATCATCAATGTCAACCATTTACCCGCTCGTAATAAGCTGTCAAATGAACAGTAATGCTATGAATGTCACCAAATACATATTCCAACATTCAGCCTGTGGTGGGTGACTTCATTGAGTTACGTAATGAAGCTGGGCCTGTGCCAAACCGTTAGACAAGAACAGCAGGGAGTCATTCAGGTGCATGATACACAGCACGCAGCCCTCTCCGTCACCTGCCATATTTGGAAACAATGGGTTGGACTTGCTCAACTTGATTTCTGCATTGATAATTCATATTATTCATATTTGCAGTAACACATACTGTAGAACTGAACATTTAAATTAACATTTACTTTAAAAATAAAACAAAAGAGGATGTCTACGAAACATGCATATACAGCACGTACATATATTATTTTTAGGGGTGTCTGATAATATCGAACCACCATTATTATTTGTATTTTTTAGCATGAAAAATTAACATTGGTCAATATCGGTATCAGGCTTTGTCCCTATAATGGAAACCAATAATAAAAACATGCTGAGTCAATGGATAGAGCCCTATAATTTCTGCGTTAACAGAATCGAATGGATTCGCGGAATTGGCCAATAAAAGATGACTTTACTGTTAAATGCGGAATCTCTTCTCAAAATGAATGTGTTGCCCAAACTATTATTTCTCTTTCCGTCCCTTCCAGTGGAAGTCCCGGCAAAGCAGTTTATAGAATGGAATCGAGATATTACAAACTTTATTTGGGAAAAGAAAAGACTAAGAATACAACTACAAACATTGCAGCTACCCAAGATCAGAGGTGGGACGGCACTGCCATGTTTAGAAGACTATCATAAAGCTGCTCAGCTAGGCTCCTTTTTGTCTGCTGGTGCGATTCTAACATTGAAGCAAAATGGCGAGAAATAGAGCAAACTCAAATAAGACTATCCCTTGTGTCTATTTTAGGGGAACAGACTCTACGGAAAGAAAATCAAGGTCAACTCCCCAACTGGAGTGCTGTCCCCCTGAATATCTGAAATACAATATGCAAAAGCAAGAAGGGGGACACAAAGTAATTTATTGAAAACAACAATGAAGCTGAAATAGGCTGTTTATCAGCTGATCAAAAGTTTAAGACCATCGCTCAAAAAATGACAAAAACTCTCCAAAGCAGAACAATAAATGTTCTCAGTAGGACTCAGTAATGAGTAGCTCCACCGTTCTTGTTAACCACCTTAAAAATTGGTTTGGGCATGCTTGATGCGAGTGTTTCCAGGAAGCTGGTGGGAACATTGCTCCAAGTGGTGAAGATGGCTTCACGATGGGCATCTGTCTGGAACTGATGTCCATTTTTATAAACTTCCCTTGCCATCCATCCCAAATGTTCTGTATGGGATTTAAATCAGGGGAACATGCAGGATGGTCCAAAAGAGTTAAATTTTTATCCCTGAAGAAGTCAAGGAGATCCCACCTAAAATGTTTTCTACCTGGCTTATTGGAGGGGGGTCCATCATGATCTGGGGTGCTTTTCATTCAGTGGAACACAGGAGCTTCCAATGGTGCAGGGTTGTCAGACGGCGGCTGGTTACGGGCAGATGTTGCAGCGGGCATCCCTCATGACTGACAGGACTTCTTCAAGGAGAAGAACATCACTCTTTTGGACCATCCTGCATGTTCCCCTGATTTAAATCCCATAGAAAACATTTGAGGATGGAGCTGCTTTGGGAGTCCCGCAAGCCATCCATGCTTGATAGGACTCCTTCTTCAGCTTGACGGCAGCCCTAACCTCTGGTGTCCAAGCCCTACCTCTGGTGTCCACCATCGGGTTCGGGTCTTGCCGCAACGACTGGCACAGACCACCTTGCGCCCGCAGCTCCGACTGGCTTCCTCAGCAGTGGAGGCGCGGAATACGGCCTCCATTACGGCCAACCAGTACGACCAACCAAAGCGTAAAGTTTTGGTTGTACTACTATTTGATACAGCTTCAGGCGTCATGTCACGGATTAGAAATGTTTTGTTTGAGAACATTCTGACACTTATTAAACAAGTAGGTTTTTATTATATCCATATAATAATAATATTGACTTATTTAATATTTTGTACAGGTATGTTTATCATTGTATCAGTTAATTTCTCGTGAATTTGGTACTTTGGTACTTTGAGTTTGGTACCAACGTTGTTTGGGTCTGTGCCTTTAAAAGTACTGAATTCGTAGCCATCCCCGTTTGTCGCACTACACAATCACGTTTTGCTGTCAACCGGAGCCCGAGGTCAAACTCCCTTCTAACTGCCCTCTGAAAACAGCGCCATCCAGAACACACAGTATACTGTAAACTGAGCAGTGCAGACAGGAGTCGGGGTGTCTGCTCCAATTCTCCAAACCGGCATAACATTGCAGACGAGAGCCCATTAAGCCAGTGCTGGACTTTGGCTGACTCTTCAGTAGAACAGGCGTCGCGGCATACCACCACAACCTTCCTTCTTCTTTTGCTTTTACTCCTCCCACGCACACTTCCACCCCCTGCTGTGTTGTCTGCCAGGAACTGAGACCTGTATGAGCCTCTAAGGTGGCCTCCTCTCCTCTGCCAGCAAAAATAAGACATTCTGCTCCTTGTTCCTCTCCATCCCGCGTCTCAGCATCACAATGGTCAAAAATCTGCCAGAAGCTGCAGCCAACAAATCCACTACGCTTTGTCCCTGTTTCCCCTTTTGGCTTTTGGACATGGCCCAAGAGAATTTATATAGAAAGGGGCCCACCAGCTTGTGCACACTGAAGCACTTGTTGCCTGTATTGTTGTTGTTTGAAAATTGTAAATTACATGGTCAGTAGGGTATCTGGGTTGTTTAAAAACAGTCTAAATGAATCCTAAGCAACACTTAAAAAAATATCTAGCACAGATGTGAGACATAGGATAAGAAAAAGCAAATACTGGCATGCAGAAACATGTCACAGAAACTTTCACACACAAAATCAGTGGTCAATTATTGCATGAACAGGCTTAAGACCAGCATTTGAACACACTTGTAAACACCATAATTAGATCATATTTGGATTTGTAAAGATCAGATAAACATCAGATTACCATACGTCAATTATGTAATTGGAAGCTGCTTCTCTCTTGCATGAATGCGCACCCGCTAGGCTCGTCAGCGGGAAATAACCCGGAATTAATTGTGATTATGTGATAATATGTCTCTATGTTCTGTGGTTGTAACTTTAGCTGCAATATAAATTGTTGCCAGGTCGCTCATGAATGTCGACAAAAACAGACAACTGTGTCTGTGTAAACCCTTAGTGGCTATAGACATAGCAGGGTACAGTACATACAAATAGAGGAAGAACAGTCGTAATTTGTGGTGTAAAAAAAAAGTAGCCATCACGCCGCTGCGACCTGTATTGTGTACCAACTCAAGATGCCGGTAATAAATTGAATATAGGGCAACCCTTGTGTCTGGCAGGTAATCATTTTGCTAATCACTTCTGCTGAGTCATGCCATCAGCTATTATTTATCACCATATCCACAAGACCCATAGCGTTTCCAATGTGTAACAATATTAAAGCGTACAGCACGTACCACACCCACTGGGCTGTTAATCCGTTCATGTCTGTGCTCGCTGTTACCGCTTTGCAACTTGCAGCCAAGTGGATTTGTGTGTATGTGGCATAGCAGGTGAAGTGGAAAAGGAAAACATTTACCCGAGCTGAAAGGAGAATAAACATCTTCTAGTGTTTTGGGAGGCACACAGCGTATGGCCAAAAACTGCATGGGAAAAAAATCGCCACCATCAATTTATTTCACTGGAAATAAAATAAAATAAAAAGAACAACAAAGAATATAATTACAAACGATACTATAGAACATATTTAAGCAAAGTTGATAAATCATGTCAGTGACCCTTTTAAAACCCAAGCTTCCACTTTTCCACATAAATAATGTCTAATTTTGGACGGTATTTGTTATTCCTGGGACATGTGATCATTCCCCTGATTGCAGGGGAAAGAAAAAAATACGACATAAAAATGTTGTTTGGCTCAACTGGGAAATGGAAACCTGAATGTTCTACAAACTTTTGCCTTCGCATAATCAGAAGAAACAGATCTTATCTGTTATTACTTCAACATAACACTCCAAATCACAAAATTTGTGGTACTTTTGACATGAGAACACAATGATTACTGCAAAACAATTCTCTTAGAATACAATATAATACAATCTACACTGGAGACCACTAATCCAATGAGAGCCATATTCAATGACCTAACTGAGAAAATAATGGTCAGTTTTGATTGACAGGGTATCACATTTAACAATGTTTATTATTCTTGTTGTAGTTTGCATCGGCGCAGAACTCTAATGCATCATACTGAGCGATAGAAAAATATTCAAGTTACTGTACATGTTATGCGTAGAGATACTGCTCACTGGCATGAGTGTATTGAGTAGAAGAAGTTCACTATATTGATCCCTGTTGGAAACGTCTATGCAGCATGCGCACTGTGGACATATAAACATTTATGAGCCTGCTTGCGTCCTCCTGAACGGACCAGCTGAGAAAACAACACTTTCTCCGTAACCGGCGAAGGGAAAATATCTGAAAACAATAGAATTTCAGCGCTCACATCCCATAACTGTCATTTAGTTTGTCCCTACGCGGCTGTCACACCTACTCCTCGTTCCATAAACCACTGCATGAGAAGGCTTTAACATGCAGTCCACCACTGATTTATGACCAATCATAAAAAGTTGGAGTGATGCTGGTGTGTAGCCTGTGAGTCTTTTCAACAGAAAAAGCAAAGGTTTATTTCACACAGGACAAATATGCTCAAGGCTGCAATCGAGCCATATCTACTTCCGTAATGTTAGGTATATGGCAAAAAGCCATACGGTTAATGTATGGCCAAATAATTCACAAAGTTTGCCCGTCTATCATTCTGTGGACTCGAGTGCCCAAGCAAAGAATACCACATGTCGGTGACTCACTGCCCATGCATTTTTTTATTGAGTAGGACTGCAAAATAACCCACCATGGGTTCAAAGTAAATTGCAAGTGCCAGCCCTTTGATGAAGAAGGTGAGAAACACTACTGAATTAAAGAAAGAACTGAAAGGCCTTCCTCCACACAGCATTCTTAAGTGATTAAATTCAGTTCAATTCAATTCTAAAAACTTTTTTGTCCCTGGGGGGGCAATTCACGGTAAAGGTAAATGTGATGTTCAATGCTCAATGTGTTAAATGTGTTTCTCATAGTATATTTGGGTGTCTGGACGGGATTAATGGGATTTCTGTTATTTCTAAAGGCAATAAGTGCCTATTAATATTCTCAAAATGATCAGTTTTTTACTCATTGAAAAATGCTTCTCTTCTTTAATCAAGCCCGGTTGATGTCACGCCCCTGAGAGCCATATACCCCACTGTGATTGGTGGGTACGTCAGCTCCGCACACAACACTGTAAAAAGTGTCATTCATATACAGTAAAACTCAAGGGCCGCACTAACATTAAACTTTCATATTAAGGTGGATGCCACAAATTATAGGCTCCAAGTTTGAGACCCCCGTCTTAAGGGAAAAATTGCTTTGTTTGTTGTATGAGTTGGTTGGAACAGATACAAGAAACAACAGAGGTAAGAGTGTACTTATTTGTATATAAGTTTTGCTTGTTTGCAGTGTGTCTTTTTTTTACAGCATACAATTGTTGTCTGCTGTAGCGCTTCATAGTGACGATTAAACATACAGTTTAGGTTCTCGAAGAAGCAAGTTTTTCCAAGTTTTTCCATTTGTAGGACGGTAAGCATGCAAGACCGAAGATCCAGCTGGTAAGTAATATTAAAGCTTTGAAAGTATACAAAAATGGTGAGTCAATGTCATTTTGTCCTATAAACCCACTGTACCCAACCTTTGTACAAGGAATTGATTTGAACTTTGACGACCATCAGAGAAGATCATGTCCCCCATACAGAGGGTTGTGTCAGGAAGGGAATCCGACGTAAACTCTTGCCAAATCAAAACATGCAAACCCAACAGAAGAAAACCGATTTGCTGTGGCGACCCCTAAAGGGATAACCCGAACGGGAAAGAAGAAGAAGATACAAACATGACTTCTTCTTTCACACACACTGTCCTCATTATCTGCCTTATTCCCAGTCCCACTACCCTGCCAACAACAACTCCGCAACCAAAATACGATGATAATATGCAATAAATCACAACTAATCATCTTGGATCAAACGAGCCAAACTAAATCATCAGTTGATAGTGCTTTATATGTCAGAACACATTTTTATGACTTTCAGTTAAGATTCCAAGCATTGGTTTTTTACGAAGCTAACCAGTATGTACAATCATGTACAGAATGTGAAAAGGGAAGTTAGATTTCATCCGCTCTGGTATATTCCACGACACATTTGCAAGTGATTATTTTATTAAATGCTGAAACATAAAAGCCAGCAAAAAATGTATCCGTATTATTGACACATTAAAATGATTTGCTGAATTGACATCACTCAAGGATACAGCAACGCTACACTGTATTGTACCTGATTCCGCACAGAGACTGAATATGTGACCGTGGACTGTCAGAATGGAAAAATTCATGTAACTCTGAGAAGCCTTAAATAAAAACTTCTGACCTTCACCTGATGTTTAAAAAGCCTGAGCTGAATTGTGATGACAGAATTACTGACACATAAAGCACATAAAATCCTTTTACCATTCGGCTACTAGTTGGATGTCAAATGTCAGGGAATGCTGAGGAAAGTTCCCCGGAATTAGTTGGAATAGTAGAGAGTTTTTTTCTGAATCAAAATGGTAAAACCTTATTTTTATGTGTTGCCTCTGTAAGGCACGGACACTCCAGTAAAATGACAAATAGTGACTGTCATTACTATTTTTACTACTTTAACAATTATAATTGTATTGCTACTTATTGAGAAGATGTGCACAGTTTAATAGCATCACAATTATATTAAGCATTAAGCATGCATTTTCATTAAAAAAGGTGCATTGACAGGTTAAACAATATACTGTATCATACTATTTAACTTACTGACATACAGTAAAACTCTACATTATTGTTTGAAATTGTGTAAAAAGTGGCAAAACATGCAGTCTGATAAAATAATAATAATACACAATAACAACAACAATAAAAAAGTCGCCACAAATAGGTATAGGTATATATAGCAAATAGTCACGAGGTTGCTGCAATTGGTCAGGTCTAGGTTTAGCAACACTATGTGCTCAAAGAATGAGGTCAGCTGACCACCTGAATATACTGAATGACCAGCTTATTCCATCTTCCCTGATGGCACGGACATCTTCCAAGATGATAATGCCAGGATTCATCGGGCTCAAATTGTGAAAGAGTGGTTCAGGGAGCAAGAGACATCATTTTCACACATGGAGTCCAGACCTTAATCTCACTGAGAAGCGTGGGGATGTGCTGGAGAAGGTTTTGCACAGCGGTCAGACTCTACCATCATCAATGCAAGATAGAAAATCAATGCAACACTGGATGGAAATAAATATTGTTACGCTGCAGAGGCTTACCGAAACAATGCCACCGTGAATGCGTGTAATCAAAGGTAAGTTCCAACGAAATATTAGCGTGTGTGACCTTTTTTTTGGCCAGGCACTGCATATTAAAATTAGGGATGTCCAATGTTGGCTTTTTTCCTGCTATCTTATACACTAAAATTGTCCAACTCTCAATTTCTGATTCCAATATCAACCAATACGTGTAACATCACTTTTCTCTGGTTGTGGAATTACCAAATACCGTGTCTTGTTGTTAAGCTAATGTATAAAGCATCAGCAGTTGCTTCTCGACGTGGCTGTAGACAACACTGTATAAGTCAGGTAAGCAGACATCAGAGAAATACTTGCAATTGGGCATGGTAAAGCGTGGCTCGAGGAACTCCACAAAGTATGGTGAATCCGACGTCCAGCAATAGAAAAGGACTGGTTATCCAGTGGGATACTCCATGATTTTCCAATTGTTGGTTTTTGCCCTGGAATTGGTATCACTGAAGAAAGAATTCCTGGCTCCCCCTCGCTTAACCAACGCTTTGCAGTCACTGCAAATCACAAGTTTAATATCCAAAGGAAACGATACAGACATAACGTTAGTCAAGAGCGAGAACGCATGCTTGTTACTAACTCCCTGCAGTTGTTCCCATGCTTCAGACGGAGTTTTATATGGAAACACAGGAGTACCAGAGTTCAAAGGAAATACATGTGGAAATATTGCTTTTTCTGTATTGTCTTCGTATTTTCCATGTTGTTGTTGCTTTTCCTGTTTTGTCTTTGTCTTTTCCATTTGCTTTTTTTCATTGCATTTACCGGATGGCTGAAGCGGGTGACGTTAAGACTTTTGTGCAAAGTATGTGCATGGTGGCATGATAGTGACGTTACTTCCCGTCCGTGACATTTCTTCCGGTCGCCCATGTAAAGAGCTACGTCTAAACATAGCTACTCCAAGCAGGAATCATGTGAACAGATATAGACCAGTCTCCCTGTCAGAATGACCAGCCCAAAGCAAAGGCTGTGGTTTTGCCTTTGCTAGAAGTCGCCAGCTTGAGATATGCTGTACATTTATTGTAAAATGTGCCAATCTATGTATTTGACATCATTTTTAAAGTTGCAAAGAGTACATTTGTAATACAGGAAGTGAACAAATGTATTAAAATGGATCGGAAATAGGTGGAGGGTAGGATTAAATAAGCGTTGCTTCTTCTTATTCTTTTTGGAAGTGTGGAACTGTGAATTGAATTATGTGATGTATTCCAATGTAACTTTTATGCATGTTCAAATAAATTAAACCAATACCATAAAATCGGTTACATGAACTAAAAAACGAATACAGTAAAAGACGCATTCAAAAACGCTGGTCTCAAACGCCAATGGTGATTGCCAGAACAACAGGCTTTAATTGCAGGTTTGAATTATCCCACGACAGGCACAATAATCCCTAATAAACACACAAGTTAGTAAAGAAGTTTTATAATCTCTCACTACGACAACATTTGGTTTACAATTAAATAACCTTACTTCGTGGTTAGTCGCTCGTCAATTGACACTCAACCAATTGACCGCACTAATCAAGGGGTTACTGTAAACAGTGCAAACAAAGATACTATAGCTATAATGAATTAGAGCCAAACAGCATTCATATTTATAATAAACTTATCTGCAACGCTAAGAGAGATTCCAGCTTACTCCAAACTCTATATGGGCAAAGGACCTTTTGAGTCATGTTTGTGGCAATAAAAGCATTTTTCATAGTTATGGCAATACATGTTGTATTTCAGTAAACTTGGCTCCTGGGAAGAAACCACATTTCTAATATGGAGCTCAACCTGAAAAGGTTTTGGGGAAACCCCCAGTTTATTCGGTAAAATGACTAGCAAAAACTATTTTTTGCTTAAAATGAAAAAAAATAAGTGGAAAGCAGACAGAACAAAAACATACATGCCAGGATCTTTCCCAGTAGCCACAGTCATTAGCTTTACCACACACACAGTGGCCAGATGTGGAGCCTATCCCAGCTGATATCAGGCAAAAGGCAGGGATTTATAAAGCAAGGACAAGTACTTAAGTTAAATAAAAGAAAAGAATGCATAACCAATGGATTAAAATACATACTTTTCAAGAGTTTGCGTTTGCAGGCGTAGTCTCTCAATTCGAAATGGAGTTCTAAATTCCCTTAGCCACTATATCTCACAGCCTCACTGGGAAGGACGTCCTATATCTCTTTTAATTAGTTCCAAACCCAACCATGATAAGCAAATTTCCACAAAGTAGGATTCTTTATATAAAAAAAAATTAATATGTTAGAGCATAAAAAAACATGCTTACAACCTTCTAAACAAGGTTTTGAAATTGTTTAACTTTGGCCTCTGTATTAACACCACTATAGTTGCCTTTACATTTAAATTGCCCAAATTAGTCGGCCAATTTGAGAGTAAATAAGCCATTTAAGACATAAATAAGACTCATGCTTGTGTGTTGCTATAAATGTGTTCCCTAGGTGAGCTGAGTGAGTGGCAAGTATTTATGATCTAGACGCTCTTACATGCTAAACAGATTTGCTCTACCAGGGAAAAGTATAAAATAATCTTCCCTGTCACAGATGTTATTACTTATTTAATTTTCATGTTTATTTTTATCCAAATTTGGGGCGGCTGGACCAGAGCGGGAGGAGATAGAGAAGAAGAGAAGACAGACAGGGAGAGCGGGAAGAAATGGGGGACAAAACAGAGCGCGACAAAAACACCCGCAAGAACAATAACAAAACAACCGAGACAAATCAGACTTCATCAGCAAATGACGGTAGTAAAGCCCTCAATGGAAGTAACAAAATAATATAATAACAATAACAGCCACAGTGATAATATTGTATTGAAACAGTCATACTTATTAATGGTAATGGCAGCAATGAGGATATTAACCATAACATTAAAAAAGGGACAATTGACAATAACTGTTTAGTAATTGTATTGCAGACAAATAACTCAGTCAGTTATGTGGGGAAGTACGTAAGTACTGTGAGTGCGTATATTTATGCGTGAACAGGTATTCCTGTAGGTGTGCAAGCGTGCATGCACACCTACATGAATGCCTTATGTTTGTATTTTACTTCATTTAACCATTATTATGCTTGGAAATGCTTAATTTAGGCAAAAAAAATACATAACATTTAGGCAGAAAATACGTAACATAAGCCTAAAAATGCGTATAGGCCGTATTTAACAACAAAACAGCAGTTGTATTATAATTTTGAAAAGCCATGCCGGAGTGAAGGCGCAAAATTCAAAGCGTGACGTGGTGAAGGAGGATCGTACAACATAATACAATTCTAAGCTTTAAACGTTGAATGCCTTTGCTGTTGCTGAAGTGCAACATGTAACATGCATCACAGACAATTCATCAAGGTTTGCATGTTCGTAATTTGGCTCATTTACTCATCTCTTTAAACGGGTGACCTTGGGGGTGGGAGGGCAAGGGTGTGGGGTACGCTGTAGAAGAACTGCACGCATGACAGATAAATAATCCACCCAAATGAGAGTACTTTGGGACAGAATGTGTGCTAACCTGGGCGAGCGGCCAAGTCATACAGCCAAAGGGGGGCAAAGGGGAAAGCTGGGGTTGAAATACAGTCTATGGATTGGTAAGCAGAGTGTGTGTGTGTGTGTGTGTGTGTGTGTGTGTGTGTGTGTTAGATGGGTTTTCTCATTAGCATACAGAAAGAGGCACAACTAAGAAGCTAGGTGGGGATCTTGGAATTGTGTGTGGGTTTCCTTTCTATGGGATTAGTGTCTGCTTCCACGGCAACACAGAGTCACCTGTTTAATGGCGCTTAACGTTAAAACCAACATGCTGCACACATTTACGGAGTATAGTGCAGGGTGCATCCAGCAATCTTTTCTTGCACACACACACACACACACACACACACACACAGCCCTTCTGGGTGCTGTTTTTCAGTGCAACGCTTAGTACTGCCAAGTCACACAGCTTGTACAGCAGGGAGGTCCACAAAGCTAGAGGGAGATGGTACGTGACAGAGAGCATGCTGTGCATGGATGTTTGTATGAGTTTGTGTGGAAATTGAAACAGGCCGTGTGACCGATTAGATCGATCTATACATACCGAATGTACGGTATACGATGATGACTGACAGTATGCTCTGACGTGTTTGTTTTTGTGGGAGGAAAAGGACTTACAGCACACTAACAGACAGAAGGAACATCTGATATCCATATGTTCATTTGGATTAAACCATTTGAATCAGGTTTGCGGCATTCCCTTCCAGTGGAATGCCGTCTAAGTAGCAGTCTATAAAAGCAAAACAAGAAAGACGCAGACAACATTTGTCAACTCTTTGTTGACTTGATCTGATGTACTGTATACTTTGCACCAAGACAAGAGGAGAGGAGACACGAGTTGATTTGTGCATCAATGCAATTTGGTGTAACTCTGAAAGTGATGTCTTTTCACTGTATCTCAGAGGAAATGATTTATTAGGCCGTGGCCCAGTTGGGATGGCTCCGACATGGAATAGGAAGCCACTCATTCCAGGCTCCTGCTTTTGGAGCGCACACCGAGACGTAAAGATGATGGGAAGCAGCGGTGAAGGCCACTCACTAGAAGGACGATTTAAAATGAAAGCGGTGGATGCAGAGACAGAATGAGCTGGGGGACCGCTGGGATGAGGACCGTGGGAGAGGGAAGGCATCTGTACTTTTGAGTACAATGGCTCCCAGACAAGCTTCGATTTCCTGGAACACCATGGGACATCTCAGCACGGAAGAGAATAAAATAACGCAGTCAGGTCATCCTGCAAACATCTTCGTCTGATGTTTGTCCAGTCTCAGTGCTGTGGTTTTGCTGGAACATTACTCAAAATACATATTTTGGTCTAATTAACTCTCCATAGAGCATTCCTTCCAATACCTGGAAATACTTTTGTGGCTGTACTTCTTTAAGAAAATTTCATAATGCTTTTGGCCACGGTTAGATATGTTTTGTTGTTTTTTTTGCATTTCTATAATAACCATAGAGAATATAACTATGTATATTTGGGTTTGTCACTTAGTCCTGGTCCATGAAAAATAGCAAACAGTTGGGCAGTGCCATTATGATTCTAGGGAGTGGACAATTCCATTGTAGTGACTTAAAGGGTGAAAAACACACCACCTTTGTCCAAACCATCAACAAAGTTCACGTCTCTTCTACAAGGTTCTGTGGAAATCCGTTTTGCAATTTTCACGCAATAATGCTATTTGTATTTGTCAAACGAGTGATGGCCTTTTGCACTGAATCATTACATCAAATTTTCCAGAAATGTTGTCTATGAGATTTAAATCAGGGGAACATGCAGGATGGTCCAAAAGAGTGATGTTCTTCTCCCTGTAGAAGTCCTTCGTCAAGCGAGCATTGTGAACTGCAGAGTTGTCCTGCTGAAAAACCCAGCTGGTACCACACAGACGAGGGTCCTCAGTCATGAGGGATGCCCGCTGCAACATCTGCATGTAGCCAGCCGCCGTTTACACTTTGCCAGGGAGCATCAAACATGGGACATTGAAAGGTGGAAAAAAGTTTTATTCTCTGATGAGAAAACATGTAACCTTGACGATCCCGATGGCTTCCAATGTTACTGGCATGATAAGGAGATTGGTGGTGCAGGGTCGTCAGATTTATTTGTTCTGGTTTAGAGAGTTTTTTGTCACTTTTGACCGATGCTCAGCCTATTTCACTTTAATTGTTGTTTTCAATAAATTACTTGACATAAAGTGCTTTATGTCACACTCCCCCTTCTTGCTTTTGCATATTGTAGCTCTACCTAAAACCTCATTATTCATTATCCAAATGTGCAAAAGGTCAATTCTAGCCAAAATGAGGAAACCGTCAGCCCATCTGTATGTCCTAATTTCCTGATCTTCACTTTTTACAATGTCATTGTGAAATGTTGATCTGCTACTTCCCTGCAATGTCGTGTTCTAAAGTGATCCACCACCATGACAGGAGATAAGGAGCATCTGACTTACTGCTGTGAGGAATGTGTGGCTTCAACAGGGAGAGGAAATTTGAAGACACTCTTTTCTTGGAAGATTTTAAAGGTGGGAGGACAGCGAGAGAAAACAAAGATAAGAAAAAGGGGCCTGGATTATTTATTATGCCTCATTACACAAGCCCACTCTCATTGTGTGATAAATGTGAGACTGGCGGAGAGGGAAAATGCCAAAAGCAATAGCCCACAGTCATATGGTGAAATGGTGTGTGGCATTGTGGGTGTGACCTTGTGCCTCGGTGCGAGCTCGTAATAAAGGCAGCACTTACTGAATTAAATAAGTGTCAGTGAACTATTGGTCTGGAAATACGACAACCACATACCAACCACATCTGTCACCATTTTGCTAAAAACAAAAACAACATGTGTGTGTTCCAGCACATACAAAGCTACGTTTACATCTATACAAAAACCATACGAGAGGTCAAGTAGTAGCTCATGCCAAAGATGTTTGATTGGTTTGAGGTCAGGGCTCTCAAGTTCTAGTCCTCAAGGACAAATCTCAAACACGGACTGATTTTTGAAATAAATAAGAGACATGTCCCAAGATTTTTGTCCATTTAGCGGTGTTGTAGTGTAGGGCATGGTCAACTGCAACTTTACTATTAGTAGTGGAGTCGAAGTGTACATATTGCTTATATTAATAGGTCTGATTGTGAAAATGTGTTTATTTCCATGCAATTACTTTCTTCGGGCCTCTGATTGGCTACAATTGACTGACAAGTAAAGGCTATGGTGGATTTGGCATGCTCATGGCCATGTCCACGTGGATATTTTCAAATAGGCATGTATTCATAAAAATAAAAACAACATACACACGAGGAGCTCGGCCATCCGGGAGGAGCTCAGAGTAGAGCCGCTGCTCCTTCACATCGAGAGGAGCCAGTTGAGGTGGCTCGGGCATCTAGTCCGGATGCCTCCCGGGCGCCTCCCTGGTGAGGTGTTTCGGGCATGCCCAGTCGGGAGAAGGCCCCCGGGAAGACCTAGGACACGCTGGAGGGACTATGTCTCACAGCTGGCCTGGGAACGCCTTGGTGTCCTCCCGATGGAGCTGGAAGAGGTCGCTGGGGACCGGGAAGTCTGGACTTCCCTACTGAAGCTGCTGCCCCCGCGACCCGGACCCGGATAAGCGGTGGAAAATGGATGGATGGATACACACACACATTCATCGGCCAATGTGCACATTTGTCCATTTTGGCCAAAAGCTGCCACAGCTGACTTGGCAACTTATTAACTTATAACGCAGTACTCGACATAGTGAGAGCTATCTTTAAAATCAGTGCTCACTTATATACACTTTTTGAAGTCCATTTGAAGAGTAGTTGCTGTGTATCCCATTATAGAATCAGACCCGAGGTGATGACTTTTCCATTTTGTTCCTCTGGGTAATAAAGACACTCTTCAGAGTCGAAATGTGTCGCCTTCTTTGGTGGACACGATCTTGGTCATAAATTTTGACTCAAATTAGAAAGTTTGCTTGAAGGTGTCACTTGGACATCAGGACACGCAGCTCAGGAAGGGAAGCCCATTAAAGAGATGGTTCTGATTGGAGCCTGGAGGACTGCCATGATGTCACTGACACATAGTTGATCTTCATTGGGCGGTGATCCCTTTCCTGCTACGTTGTCCAGCAGTTGAAATGTTAACGTTTCCCCAACTGTGGACTGTGCTCTACAGTATTAAAGACTACTCTGCATCTGAGAAATCTGTTCTTACAGAGCAGTACTGTATACACAGCAGACAAAAGGGCTCTTCTTTTGACAGTCTGCAGATTTATTAATGGAAAACCATGTTGGGCCTTCAGCGGGACAATGTAATGTCTAGTGACGCACAAAATGTAACAGTCCTAATAAATCACCCACACGTCGGGCCTCTTTTCGGGTGGAGAGTTCAGCAGCAGACAACAAGTGACTGACGAGAGTGGAAGAGAAGTGGCTCCTGCAATCAGGGAAACACACACTCCTGCTCAAGCGTTTGGAAATGTTTCTGTCACGTTCTGTGTATTTGTGCGTGACAGTATGTTTTAGTTTCGAGGATTATGCCTGTGTTCTTGTTGTTTTCCTATTTTTCGTATGTTTCCCCCCCCCCTTCCCAGATCGGTCTTTTCTTATAATTATGCGCACCTGCTTCTCGTTTAGCTCTGGTTATTGAAGTTCAGGTGTGCGCACTCGTGTTTGGTGGGATCATTGTTTATTGTTAGTTGTTGCGAGTCATTTTTGGTGTGGACCTTGCTGCCGCTGCCCCGCAGCCTTACTATTAAAGAAACTTCTGTTCCTCACCGGCTTTGCGTCCTGCTCTCTGCATCCTCGTGGTCGACAACACCATGCCGAGAAGACGGTACCTTGACAGTTTCCGTTTAAACCTCTCGGCGTGAAAGTGGAAAGCCGCCTGCTACGCGTTAAACAAAGTCAAGCTGTCCCACTGGTGCTGCCAAGCTCATTGTCAGAGCTTTTTCTCGAAGAGGAGCCGTTCTTCTTGAAGTAACGCTGCAGTGATACACTGAGCAGATTACGTCCTCCCAACTTGTCCGTAAACAAAAACCACATGCTGGTGCTTTATAATAAAATCATGACGATGACCACGAGCCTAATGTGAATCAGGATGTGACCCAAGCTGTATGCAGCCGTGCTGTCATTGCTTTCTCCAATTAGCCTCCTTTTTCCGACTTGCATGTCCCTGTACACTTTACTTAAACACGCTCAGCTTTTTACAGCAACTGTAATCAATCCGGTATCCAATGTGAATAAAGATAAAATGCAATATAATACACCGCATTAGAACTAAAACCATTAGTTGTGTATAGTATAATGTCTTCAATCAGCACCCTGAGGTGTACCATGTTAACACAAATAATCCAGTACCTATTCAGCCTCCAAGGTATTTTTCTTCATGCACTGCTCAAAAAAATAGAGGAACACTTTTTAATCAGAGTATAGTAACCTATCAGTCAAACTTCTGGAATATTGAGCTGGTCAGTTAAGTAGCAGAGGGGGTTGTTAATCAATTTCAGCTGCTTTGTTGTTAATGAAATCAACAACAGGTGCATCAGAGGAGCAACAAAGAGACAGACCCCAAAACGGGAATGGTTTTCCAGGTTGAGGCCACTGACTCCTCATCTCTTTTGGCTGATTTTGTACTGACTGACTTTCTACTGCTGCAGTTTTTCATTTGGCTTGGATCAACATCTGTTGATAGCATGGTGCGGTACCTGGACACTACAGAGGTTGCACAAGTAGTCCAACTCCTCCAGGATGGCACATCAATACGTACCATTGCAAGAAGGTTTGCTGTGTCTCCCAGCACAGTCTCAACAACATGGAGGAGATTCCAGGAGACAGGTAGTTACTCCAGGAGAGCTGGACAGGACCGTAGAAGGTCCTTAAACCCTCAGCAGGCTCGGTATCTGCTCCTTTATGCAAGGAGGAACAGGATGAGCACTGCAGGAGCCCTACAAAATAACCTCCAGCAGGCCACAGGTGTGGATGTTTCTGACCAAACAATCAGAAACAGTCTCCATGAGGGTGGCCTGAAGGCCCGACGTCTGTAGTGTAAACCACCAGACTATACTACTGTAGACTACTGGTGTAGACTGGTGTAGACTGCTGGTGTAGACCACCAGATTTGGCAACTACGCCACTATGCTCTTCACCGATGAGAGCAAGTTCAACCTGAGCACATGCTATAGACGTGAAAGGGTCTGGAGATGCCGTGGAGAACGTTATGCTGCCTGCAACATCATTCAGCATGACCGGTTTGGTGATGGGTCAGTGATGGTCTGGGGAGGCAGACCCCTAGAAGGACGCACAGACCTCTACAGGTTAGATAATGGACCCATTAACAGAACCTACGCAACTGCTGTGGGACCTGGGTTCCTCCTGCTCCACAAAAATGCCCAACCTCATGTGGCTAGAGTATGCAGGACGTTCCTGGAGGATGAAGGAATTAATACCATTGACTGGCCCCCACGTTCACCTGATATAAACCCAATAGAACAACTCTGGGACATTATGTTTAGGTCCATCCTGCGCCGCCAGGTTGCTCCTCAGACTGTCCAGGAGCTCGGTGATACCCTGGTCCAGATCTGGGAGGAGATCCCACAGGACACCATCCGTAGTCTCATTAGGAGCATGGCCCGACGTTGTCAGGCATGCGTACAAGCACGTGGGGGCCACACAAACTGCTCATTTTGAGTTGCTACAAGGACATTTTGGCAAAACGGACCCGTCTGCTGCATAATGTTTTCATTTTTGGAGTGTCTTTGATTTCCCCCTCTATAGGGTGATCATTTTTAATTCAAACAAATTATGTGGCATCATTTTGTTACTAATACATCACCTACATATTATCAGGAAACATATTCAAGATCATTTTCCCCTTGTTTAGATCTGATGTGTTTTCAAAGTATTCCTCTAATCTTTGAAATAAATTTCTAAATAAATGCAATTTCTCTCTTCATTACCGTTTTTTTTGATCGATGCGACTTTACAGTCATTTATTGCAGTTAATTGGAATGTGAATTTGAAGTGAAAATGCCAAATACTACATTGGAATTTATTTTCTATAGCAAACCTTAAAATCTCCATTGTGTGATTCTTAGATGGAAACACGTTTTGCTCAGTGTTACCATTTTAATTCATGTGTACATTGGCCATTGATAATGTATATATACATTTTCTGAACTGATTTATTTAACGTATGGGATATGTGTTTGAAATGATGTTTGTTCAAGTGATTTATGATTATTTGCCTTACAAAATGCACATTAGAAATCATCAAAGACAATGTTTACAATGAAAACGCAGTACATATGAAACAGCGCCGATCCCTATGGAGATCATGCGTGTTGTTTGTGGTCGATAAAAGGCCCGATCAACTCTTTTTGTGAGGTCTGAACTGAGATTATGTGACAAATGAGTGTGAGAGTAATACTCCAATTTCCTGACATCACTTCTTGTAATCATTTGGATAAAGTGTCCCAGAACAGATGACTGGCACCAAATTTGATGTTATCCAGACAAATGTTTACCTGTTGACAGCAATGTGCACGTCCATGTGTTGCGTTGTGTAACCATCTTTCAGTAAAAGTGGCTGCAGACAGAGGAGGAAAAAAAGGGAAAGGAAACAAAGAGGTGGGAAGGAGAAGTTAAGGTCGCTGGATATCATCAGCAGGGAGACACTTTACGTAAGACGCGGGGTGTAATCTGCAAAACAGCAAAGGGAAGGCGGTCGGTGATCTTTCTCCTTGCAGCGGAGGTCATGCAAGGCTCTTCACAGGGAAACAATAAAGACACAAGTCTAAAGAATCTCAAAAAGAAACACATGGCTCCACAATGTAGTGATTCATCCCAATTAAGGAGATGTAGGCCTATACGATGCATAGGCCTAACACTCCATCTATCAGACGGCTGACTGGGGTCTCACATCTCCCGCAGGTTCAATTTGTCTGCTGAATATCGCACTCTGACACACACTTAAATCGGTACGTTATTCTTAAATGCACACGGAGCGCCACACTAGCCATCCCCATTTGCTCAGTGATTGAAGCGATGGCTTTAGCAGGGCGGCTTTTTCACCCTTACATATTCAGCTAAGTCTGTCTGCCACATTTATCACAAAGGGGTCACTGCGTGTGTGCGTGTGCGTGCGTGTGTGTGTGTGTGTGTGCATTGGGAAGAGCTGTCTGAAGCAGGACAGATTTGGCAATATGTTGTTTGTTTTATTAAGATTGTTTGCTCCGACTACAAGTTTCACATGATAAATAGTAGTCCTGGAAAACAATTAAGCACTATATGAAGAAAAGTTTTGAGGCGTACCACATAGGTCGGACCGACACCGAGCCATTCGTCCTTTGCTGGTGAGGTTCCCCCTCCCTCTCGAACCTCCTAGATTGCACCCGCACTCTCGTTTGTTTGTTCATTCTATTCTGCTGGATTACTGCAAGCTCTCTGACTTTCTTATTTATTATTTCCAGTCTCATTATTTTGTTGTTTTAATTTGTTATTTTGTGGAAGGTGGCGGCTGTCAATAAATACACGTGGGAGGCGCAATCAAATTCATTAAAAGAAGTTACGCACGCCATTGCAGTCATGTGTGAGCGAGAGTGATGTGTGTTGACCTGGAGTACTTGTGCGTCTAATGTTCTCCCCTGCACAGACTGACTACTATACTGTATTTTTACCCCTTTCTTTCACCCCATATTTGCTCACAAATGCTGATACTATGTGGGAATGCATAAAGGTAAGATCTGCTGACCTTATTGAGTGCTAATGTGTATATTTGTTTGGTGCTCAACCCCTCTAAAAAACAAAAGTCCATGCTCATACTGGTGGATGGTGGTTGTGTATTCATTTGGCCCTGTTTAATTTCATGCTGTTCCTTTCATAACTTTACAAAAGACATGATAAATAAGATATTTCCAGCCATTTTCATCTTCAGGTGTGGTCGTCACATTGATAGCCCATAGCAGCTTTTAGATTCGGTTAGATGAGATATGATGAGATTCAACTTTATTGTCACTACACGAAATGCCACGATGCCACGAAATGCCACGATGCCACGAAATGCGGTTTAGGTCTAACTAGAAGTGCAATAAGCAGCAAAGGTGCAGGATATGGGTATTAAAGTAAAGTTATATAAATTATAAAATGCAAAAGAAAGAAATAATCAATATTTGTAATATTTACAGATGAATGTACTATGAACATAATATGCAGGTTGGTATTGACTATATTCAGAGATTTACAAAGTTGAAAAAAATGTACAGGTTGATATTAGTATATGAATATGAAAAAAGATCGAAACACTAGACATATTATTAATATAATTTGAAATTTACAAATACATAAGTACAGATGTATATGCTGAATTTTACAAATGCATATGGTTGGTTATGTACATTTACAAGTGGGTAAGTACAATATAGTGCAATTATTATTGGCAATGTTAAATAGTGCAGTAATAATAGGGAGAGTGTATGCGGTGTATGAGGGGGGTAAATAAATCAGTGTGGGGCAGAGTTCAACAGGGAGACAGCAAACCATATTTTGGTTTGCAGTTCAAAGAGAGACGGCTCGCTTCTAAAGAACCCTTAGTTGTTTACGACAAAAACAATACTCCGGTCTCTGGCAGGCGACATAATTCATGATAACTCAAATTACAGCTACAGTGGATAAAAATAACTTTGGTCTTGTTGTGAGAGTCATCTGCCAGCGCTTTGAAAATAAATTTACCAATCAAAACTGCCTTTTTGTCCATTTCGGCTCAATATTTAATCCCGCTTGTGGCTACAGAGTCGCTGGTGCTTCATCAACATACGGTGTGGGCCGAGGGTCAAACAGGACGTGTGCATGTTAATCAAAAACTACTGCCGTTAAGGCAGGGGTCGGCAACCTGTAGCATCAAAAGAGCCATTTTGGCCCATTTTCACCAAATGAAAACCCACTTGGAACCACGAAACCTATTTGACCACTAAATTGCAGGTTTTGAAGGAACACAGAGCGCGTCAGATGAGACGGCGTAGTGACTACACGGAAATATAAATCTGAAGCCACAGCAGATGGATACATGAGCCCCTGCGTTAAGGGAAACTAAAAACTAAATAAAGCATTAACTTTGAAAGGCCTAATAAAGACACAAAGATTTGTCTTAAAATATACCTATAAATCTTTTATAATACACAGTATCTAAGGTGGAAAGCCTTAAAGTAAATAGGCAAAGGAAGTAGATAAGGCAAAAACAATGCGCTGGAATTGTTGATGCAACTGTTAATGTTGACATCCCCATAGACAAGCCAGCATTTGACAAATAATATGAACTGCCTGTGAAAAAACACGTCACCAGTAAAAGTGGACATTTTAAGGGAAATACTGCATCATCAAATTGTGTTTCCTGGCAATGCCCCACCCCCACATACATTGGAAATTAGTTAGTCCGTTTTCATGGCATAGTCCCACTAACTAATACTGTAAGCTACTATAAAACAATATCCTTTTTGGGTGACGTAATTCATCAATCAATTAGAGGCTGCATACTTGCCTCTTACATCTCTATGAATTCTAATTTTTATCTTAACAGGACATTTTGTACTATCCTTTCGACTCCACTTCCTGGTGACACTGTAGGTGTGTCCCAATACTTTCGCATCAGAGATAAGCACCAGAGAATGTTGCAGAGGAGCTGCAATAACAACATACTGTTTATTTACAACTGCTAACCAGTTACAGGCCTCCTCAACAAGCTCAAACGGCTCCCTGCGGACACACCAAGGATGTGCTCCCTTGTCATCAGGGGTCACAGAGGAGGTGACCCAGGACGCCAATAACCAGCAGCATGGGATCCAACGCAGTGGGAGCACTGGAAAAGCAGAGGCTTCCTATGGCAAAGGTGGAGGCCCTTTTCAATGTTTTAAAGAGGTCTCTCTACCGCTTAAGAACCACAATAATTTGTGTGGAATAGCATCAATTTCAACAACTGAACAGTTTGTTGCAGACTGACTCAAACAAGAAGCAATATTCTGGATGACAATGATTTTGGAAGCCAGTAGGTGGCAACCTCTCAGCTGCTCACAGGGAGCACCTGTGTGGGGGACTGGAGGGGTTCAAATTGCAAGCAGTCGATGCGTTCATCACATTGTTATGTCCGATGCTCGCAACAGTAATCAGAATCGAATCAGTACATGCTGTATGAGGATATGTGAAAGAAAGAAATGATCAAATTGTATCAGAACTGATGAGTGGGATGCGGTTTGCTCAGGTGTGCCCCTCATCAACAATCTGAAAATGATTATGCTTCAAATACTTTTTCTCAGCTCAGATGGGCGAACATTGGCTTCTCAACACAATGCATTTATTGTTGGTCTTATCTATACCTGTCTGGGTTGTTTGTCTGCGGATTTTCATTTCCTCCCGATAGGATGGATCCAGGACAACAGAGAAAATTCATCCATCCCTGAGGAGGATATTACAGCCCAGTTTAAGGTAACACACATGCACACAAGATACCTCACACATGGGCATACTAACTCACATTAATGTGAATAAGAATGGAGAATAAACTATTAGTGTTTATACACTGAAAACACACGTGCATTATACAAAATGCACATAAAATACATGTAATACTAATTAATTTAACTTCACTATTTGGGTACTATGTGCTTAGTATTGTTTTTGTTTGTTTGTTTTTTACAGTAGTGGGACTGCAGTGAGAGAATAACAACCACTTGCTTTTTTTCTGGGGACCGTCATTAATTACTATTTTGGCAAAGAAAAATGCAAATAACAAAAAAAAATCCATCCATTCAGCAATTTTCTACGCCGCTTATCCTCATTCCCTATCACAGCTGAATTCGGGCGGGAGGCGGAGTGCACCTTGGAACGGTTGGCCGGTCAATCGCAGTAACAGAAAAATCTCCTGTTCCCGACTACGTCAGGAAAAGTCTTTACATTTTCTTTAGCCGTTTTGAGAAAATAAGGTTTGGAAAGTCTCCAGATGCCGCACGGTGGCTGAGTGGTTAGCACATTGGCCACACAGTCAGGAGATCTGGAAGACCAGGGTTCAAATCTCCGTTGGGCATCTCTGTGTGGAGTTTGCATGTTCTCCCTGTGCGTGCGTGGGTTTTCTCCGGGTACTCTGGTTTCCTCCCACATTCCAAAAACATGCATGTTAGGTTAATTGGCGACTCTAAATTGTCCATCGGTATGAATGTGAGTGTGAATGTTTGTTTGTCTATATGTGCCCTGCGATTGACTGGCGACCAGTCCAGGGTGTACCCCGCCTCAAGCCCAAAGTCAGCTGGGATAGGCTCCAACATCCCCGAGACCCTAATGAGGATAAGCGGTACAGAAAATGAATGAATGAATGAAGTCTCCAGATTTAGCAAGAAAATCGCCAAATTGGCAACACTGGGCTGTACATGAGACGGGAAGCCATTCACAGTTAGAGAACCAAAATATCACAGCATCTATTCTCCTAATTAAAAGAAATAAACAGGGAATGAGTCCGAAAATAAAAGTCTCTCTTTGCAGAGACAGTCCAGAACAGGATCAATAGAATGTTATTGATGACAATTCGGTGCAGAAATAAGCGGTATTGAGCAAACAACACTGATATGCGGATATATGAAGTCTGATTGGCTTTTTTATCTTAAAGGTGGCTACATTTTCTTAATTACACAGATCAGTTCAGTGTTTAAATTAGCTCGGAGTAGGCCTACACGTGTTTGTTGAATTGTGCGCTTCTAACAGGTAACTATACAAAACATTACCATTTTTTCAAGTTTATAAGTTCTGTATTGTTTGGGGGCTCCGGAAGAGGAGACAAAGTCCCTCTTTTGATGGTAAAGGTCGCCGACCCCTGGTCTAGACAAAGACCTGTGACTCACTTTTGGGTCATGACCCACCAGGACTCTCCCTCCCTTACACTCTGAAGTGAAAAGAAACTGTCAAATTTATGACCATACTGTATTTAAGTCAATAATATGCTTTTTTTTTTAAACAAATTCAGACTTCTTCCTAATAAAACAAGACAAATGATTGAAGTTGGGCTTAATGATATTTCAGGTGATAAAACACATCTTAGCAATTTTGTATTCCAGTAAGCGTAAACAGAGCAAAATATGGAAAGTATGCTGAACATACGGATGTCCCTGAAAGAAATATTGTTTTTTAAAGAAGATTGGCCGCCGTGTCTGACGACGGAACGGTGGCGGAGAGGCGCGTTGTGATTGGTCCACTGCGGTGGGTGTTTCCGCATTCCGCACCGAGCTGTCAGCAGAAGCTCAACTTGCAAGAGGACGGTCGCGTGTGAGAAGGAACCTTCCTCCGGGGACCAGCGGTGCGAATCCCGGCGGGAGAGATGCCGTACATGCTCATCAGCACGCAGATCAGACTGGTGCGTACATTTAAGGCTGCTTATGTCCGGTGTGCGCTTTCTCGGTGAGGGTGGAGCTGCAAGGCCCGCTTTTTTTGAACGCGCGTATGCCAACATCGCAGCTGCAAATCAACGCTGGTCGTCAGGAGTATGTTACAGAAATGCAGGGACCTGTAATTTGCAGGAAGAAAAAAACTAATAGAAAATGTGTTTAAACAAATCTAAAATATGTACTGTATATATTTATAAAATGTTGTACATTCACTTGGGTAGATAGGATTGCTTACTTTGCGGTTGTCTATTATTGTATACTTGCATAAATGTATGCATCAACATTAACTGTAAGCATGTCAGAAAAAGTCATTTTTATTAAAAGATAATGTTTCCTTTTAGTACGCCTTGTTTTTTGTGTTACCTGCACTAGTCAAGCAACATAACTGGGTTGCCTGAGAATCGGATCATCTATTTATAGGTGGTCCACTTATTGGATTGGATTGGGATGCACCCCCGCCAGACACGTGCTGGTGTAACCAAACATGAGTTGGACACTCACAGACAACACAGCAAACAAAGTCAAAATGTGTTGTCTTTCAGGAGAACGGGCCAACCAATGTGGGAGATGAGCATTCGGATCCAGCTGTCATGAATTACTTGGGAGCGACAAAAACAACCATGTTGGGAAACAATTTGTGAGTACTGATTAGCGCTCCGCTATGGTCACAGGTGGACTTTAAAAGGCACCTGCAGTATAGTTTGGCACAATATCTTTTACTGCACAAAATGACAAACGTATTCATTCATTTTCTATGCCGCTTATCCTCATTAGGGTCGCGGGTATGCTGGAGCCTATCCCAGCTAGCTTTGGTCTAAAGGCGGGGTACACCCTGGACTGGTCGCCAGCCAATCGCAGGGCACATATAGACAAACAAACATCCACACTCACATCATGGTGTAATTATAATTGGAGGATACACCATCCCACCGAGGGCCAACAAAGTCTAATGGCTTATTTTCAGGTGCTCTGTAAACGTGATCATGCAATGCCAAATTTCCATATAGTCAAAATAATGTTACTTTCATTTTAAACAAACATGTCCATTCTGTCATCAGAGAAAAGCCACAAGAAAGCTTAGGATCTCCTATGTGGATAGAGGGAGAAGGCTTTTGCACATTTTGAAGAAGCTGGTCAATGTAATGGGAAACAGATTGGGAGTGTTGTCATTGGCAAAAAGATTTAAACGCTGCTGGGAAATGCATGAAGGTGCGGACGGGAGGGAACAAACAGCAGAACAATTAACAAGATTCAACCCTCAAAACAACTGAAAGTTGGAGACAGTCTCTCCATCTGTAGACAGTAGATTGTAACGATGTGTGTTTATCCCACTTAGTTCTGAGTACCACGTGGACGAGCCTCCTCGCCTGGTGTTGGACAAGCTGGAGAAGATCGGCTACCACGTGCTGACAATGACTGGGGTGGGGCAGACGCTAGTGTGGTGCCTTCACAAGGAGATAGAGTGATGAAAAACGGTTGTGTATGGAAATTGGTCCTGTACAAATCTATTTTGTGCCGTTTACTTATTGTGATGGGGAGTGCCACATAGTTTTACTATCCATGTGTAACGGAATACAAACACTTGTGCTTTGTATGTGTGTGTATCTGCAGCAATGTTGACAAGTGATTTTATTTGCAAATGTGTCAAATGGTAAAATTAAACATGTCAAAATGTGAATTAGTAGCTGACTTAATAAAGTAGCCTGTACAAGATATTTGAACAGCCTGTACAGGAAACCTGTAGTGATCTCAAAATGCTGTCCTGTTTTACGTCAATAACATCCTGGGAATTTGGATTTGTGGGATTTTTTGTCCATTCACACAATGGAATATTTGATATTTCTATTGTAGGTAAGCCCAAAGGTGTTTGGTGGGCATGTCCTTATTTGTGCACTGGGAGAACAGTCACATTGGAACAGAAAAGGCCTTTTTCAAACGACACAAATGATGTCCACAATGGTTATATTTTGTAGAAGTTTAACTGTAGGTATCCCACGAATCGATAGGTAACTCGGTAGTAAGGTTTGGTACATTTTCAGTTGCCATCTTGCAATCTACTGGCAGGTAATTCCTTAACAAATGAAATTCTCAAATAGAAAAGAAATGCGCATGCAAAATGTCGTCCTCTTTTTGCACTACTTAGGTTTGTGGAAGTGCACCGCTACAGTTCACTTAAACTGTGTATCGAGTGGAATACATGTATTCATACCGCCTCTAAAATCGGGGGTAGGAGCCCAACCGCAGACAATTTAGTAGTTGTCATGTCAGGATAAGTGATTCCAATTGGTTTGACGCGGCAAGGCACCAATTTGATTAGCTATTTTATGCCAGAGGGCGTTAACATTTATCCGGGCCTGGGACCAGCAGCTCCAACGGCTGGATGTTGAAGCACTGCATGAAAGACAGCAGCTTGTATCACCGTACTACCAATCCCATTGTATCTCACTGCCGGAGAAGGATGCAAAGTAAAGAGGCTGAGTGTGAGAACCACCAAAGGCACAATGGCGCATCACATCTGGCCAAAGCTGGCATCCACTGGCATCTTCTGCAGAGGTAGCGTGAGTAGGTCAGAAAGGAAGAAGATGCCTGGAAAATTATCAAGGTTGTGTTGGTATTGTTGACATGAAAGACTGAGTCAACAAACTCATTCTACCATCCTGTTTCGCATGCAGCACAAGCGACCGGGCTGGTGAGGAAGGGCTTTTCTGAAGTTGTATATCGTCTTCTGTCATTTCAAAGTATTATTTTTGTGTTTCTCGGGTTTTGTCTGCATACAAACAAAGCCTTGTGATGAGGGGCTAGAGAGGAGGAGCAGACGTTCCACAGCTGGACGTTGTGTAACCAAGACACAGAGCAGAGAAGGGAGTGGCAAGGATAAGCTGGATGCTGTGAAGGTGGCATGTGGCTCATAAATAACACAATATCTGTAGAAAAAGCTACTACACAGGCTTTCTTATGCCATAACACCTAAAACTGATGAGAAAATATGATTTTAAATCAAAATTACACCTTATATGCAGGTAGAATTGCTGGATTGGTTCCCATTATGTCGATTGCCAAGATTACGTGTGGGCCGATTACGTGTCCCAGCGTAAAAGTCACTTTGGTGATGTTATATGACAACAGTCAGCTGACATTAAGACCCCACCTGATTTGGCAAAGTCAGTGGTGAACTTTGACACTGTGAAAGGGACGCACCAATCATTAGTATTAAGTATAGTCATTTCAATGTTTACCGGTTAGATTTTATATACAGTATATGTTATGTTTTCCTGTTTTTAGGTGGGTTATTCTCCTGAAATGTGTGACATAGAAGTGAAAAATGAAGTTATTTTCCAACCAATCTGAATTTTGTATTACTTGCATCAGTTTATGAAGAAAATACCAGATTTGGGTATATAATATTATAAACATAATAATGGGTATATAATTTGGGTAATACTATAACTTATTAAATATACTCAATATATACATTCTCTATGTTTATTGTAGGAGGTAGTTCTTTGGGTCTTGGTTATTTTAAAAGTAGCTCACAAGCTGAAAAAGTGTTGAGCACCCCTGTGCTAGAAACAATCACCAGTATTTATTGAACAGTATGTTTATTAATGTGATTGTTGCTTAAAGTGTTGTAGAACTAATTGCATTGCATTGTACCAAGACCTGTTCCTAAAATCATTTTTACAAAGTAAAGGTCCACATTCCTGCAGAGTACAACCAACATATTAATACGTCTCTGGCAGAATCAGTCAGTGCTGCCAGTCCCCAATTCCACCTCAATATGAAACAGCGTTTTTAAAATGTGAGACACAAACACGGAAAGCATGCCGGGCCTCTAGGCCTCTGGTGCATGTTCACTTTTCATTACGCGGGGCGGCAAAAAATCTGGTAAAAATGTCCTAAAAATGGTCTTGATGGCTGATTCGTGGGGGAGAAAATAATTTCAGTCACATCGCATGGACTGTGGCTTGGACCAATAAACATCTCAGCTGCTTTCACTGAGTTACTGGACAAGTACTAATCTGGACTTTAGGATTTTAGCTACATTAAGGAGTCAGAAATAATGATTGTGTGTAATATTTCAACAAAGACTAAATTGGAGCTGGATGTAAATTTTATTAAATATGTAACCGATGTTTTTATGCTCGTAGATGACGTTAAATGAATTAGAATGTGCCTGAAACTGAGTAAAATGTTTCGGTCCAGCTTATGTAAACACAGTTATTTAGTAGTAGATGTAAATCTCTTTGTGATAGACGGTTTGATTCAAATCTAGATACACAGGTTAAGATGCGATTCAAAAACTATATATTTTAACGGTTTGATATGATTAGATGCAGTATACAAACAATACGATTCAATTATGTGTTGTTTAAATTATATTAACATTTTAAAATTAAGATGCCAAGTACATGAAAATGGCATTCTGGAAGTATTTTCTTTTTTTTTTTTTTGTCTTGTCCAGCATCATAACAGCTGAATGGGAGTCAAGCAGTCAAATGCTGAGCAAACTTTCTTTGCCAAGGGAGACTTCATAATCCAAATGAGTCTCCCTTGACATTTGACTGCGTTTATTATGAATTTTGTTGCGCCACATTTTGATGACGGACCTGACCTGAAAAGGAACGGGTGGGGGGTGTAGTGGGGGATATAAGAAAGGGTGCAGAAGAACCTCACAAACCATATTTCAACCATATTATAAACAACCATGATAATCACAATTTCAGCAAGAACCAGAACAGTTACAGAGCAAAATGAGCAAAAATACAGGGGAAAGAAAAATAATAATAATAATGATAATGCTAATATATATACACACATACATACACACACACACATGTATATATATATATACACACACACATATATGTATATATACATACATATACACATATTCGTACACATATACATACACATACTGTGCACGTACACATATCCATGCAGTACATACATATATGCACACACATACAGTGTGCATATATACGTATACACACATACATACATATTTACTAATAATGATAAACATACAAGAAAAACAACGAGAAAAGAAACAGAACCTCTTGAACAATGACCATCCAGATGACACGTGCAACAAATCTACATTAAATCTACATTAGTCTGCAGTGACAGGATAACTACATCAGAGTGAAACAGAGAATGAGGAGATGTTCGTGGTGAACACAGCCATGCATCCCAAACCACACTCCCTCCAAAAGCGAGAGTCCGACTAGGAAGACGCCGGAGCACGGCCCCCCAGTAGGCTCCCTACAGAGGGGAAGGCCCGACCCCCGGCCCCCCAAGAGGGGTGGGGGGGGTGGGGGGGGGGGGCGAGTCCACTCCGAAGAGGTGCAAGAAAGACCCAGCCGGACGCCACTCGGCAGCCAAGCAAGGGCCCCAGGGGGGGCCCGGGCGCCAACCGTCTGGCAGTATTTTCTAATGTAAAAGAGCACATCATACTGCATACCCGGGCATGTTGTAAGGCACTGGCAAAAAGTCAACAGAATAACATGTTACATCTATATTTTTATACCCAATAAATTTGGACTTGGAACTAACTAAACTAATCCATCCATCAATTTTCTTCCACTTATCCAAGTTCGGGTCGGGTCATTACCTAAGTTCGGTTGTATACTGTGTGCAATGACAATAATCATCTATCTATCCACATAAAGCATAACAATGGAAAAACACAAGTCTTAACCTTCAGTCCAATTAATAATACAAAATAATTAGTGTACATTCCTTTAAATAATGCAACGTTTCAAAGTAATGAAGTTACAAAGCAGAAAAGTTATCATACTCACGTCAGTTGGTCGGGCTGCACCGTTCTTAATCCAAAGACGTTCCAAACTTTGGACTATATAGGCTACATTGGTTCTCCTGACACCCGCAGCTCCAGCGAGGCAGGTGGCTCACACCGCTAGCCAGATCGATTAATCTAAAAATGTGTAGATGATTATGATCGATACAAGTAACTTACCGTTGAATCGGAATCATCATATCCACAAACCGGATATTCGGTCGAATCAGTTTATCGTTAACATTCCAGTTATTTAGGCATCAATACAGTACAGCTGCACAAGACTTGATGCAGCATAATCGTACCAGCGCCCTGAGTGTAATCTTTGGGACCACAATGACTTAACTCTGAATCCTACCAGCACCTTCACTTCTTCGCTAAAGCAGAAACACAGCACGCCAATTAAGATGATGGACATCCTTTAATGGTTAAAGATTTATTTGCATGATTAGACACAAAACAACAAAGCAAATAATGAAAGTAAACCTTAAAACAGGTGTTCCGTTTACTGGCCAGGGGCTGGTACCGAGCCAGGCCCTCCAGCATTAAGACATGGCTTCTTCTTCCTCATCCTCCTTCTGCATTTGTTCAATGAGTCGTTGCCGCTCAGCTGCCTGCCTCATCTTCATCATCACCACACTTTCATAGTCACGCTCATTGGATAGAGAGCCCTGGGTATGAAAAACAGATACACCTGGTGACCCATAGCAGTGTATTAACCATATTTGCTTTCGTTATGACGACTGTTCCATTAAGACAGTGGTTCTCAAATAGTGGGGTGGGCCCCTCTAGGGGGTCGCAGTGAACTGTCAGGGGGCGTGAGAATCAGAGAGTACTTTCAGTGTTTGCCTGTTGACTCTTAAATACTCCTCACAGCTCTCCATTCTGTTGCATTTTCCTGGTTTCAATTTCAAGTTCAGTTTGTACAATACAGATATATAAATAGATAGTATCAGTTGTCAATAGTATTTCAAATGGAGGGCGCAACAACATTTTTGGGCCCTGGGGGGGCGTGACAAATAACTGAGAACCACTGCATTAAGACATTGACATGATCTTAAGTTGCTTGTTTTGAACAAACTCACGATAACAGAGAGAAACAGAAGAAGGAATACAACCACCATAATTGCATGTTTGATTTCACTGTTCTGCAGACCCTCGTCTCAAGCAGCATCACCATGACTGCAGGCAGGGTGAACTTGCATGAGACACCAGCCTGCAGAGTAAGTATGACAGGGTAATTCTGAATGCCGGAGGTCATTATTTCCCAAAAATGGGGGCCTGAATTAGGCCTATGCATGAATGCATTGTGACCCTTGGGACTAGAATAGACAAGAGATTCTCCTTGCAGCAGACGAATCGGTAAGGGCGGCAAATGGCTAATGGCAAATCAAGCAGAGCGAAATGCGGGCCAGATGTCTTACGGCACACGTGCCGTCAGATGCCACACATAAGAACGCACACACAACATGGCGTACAAAAATGAACTATAGAGCAGATGCTTTTAAAAGGATGTAATTACTGTGCACAAATTACTGTCTTTTTAGAGTTCTTAGGCCAAGTACCCTCAGAGAAAGCCATTGTTTTACATGATCATATCCAGATCGTCTGTGAGGCCAAGGAAGTGTCTCTTTAACAAGACATTGTACTCCAGGAGAGATCAAGTGAGCCTGTGCATGAAAGTCTGGAGGGAGAGCAGGAGTGATCCGAAGAGAGGTAGGTTTTGTCAATGCACTCACAAAACTAAGGCATCTGGAAAGAATCACGGGGACTCCAGCATCCATGTGCTGAGAAAGAGGGTAAGTGTTGAGGAAAAGGAGAGGGTCGGTGAGGGGAAGTCCCCCCCACCCACCCCCTCACCATGCGGCCCCTGGACTGAGGAAAGCTGCTATTATCATTCCAGTAATGTGAGCTCAAGCCCTTGTCTGACACGTAACTATGAAGTATCACGCAAACACCATTAGATAGAATAAATAGCTCTTGCATCCTCAAATTAAACAGGACACAAGCAAGTATACAAGCAAGCTGGTGGAAATGCTCCTGCATCTTTGGCAATCATCGTTAAGTTCCACCCCGCCCTTGAAAGTTCATTATTGTGACGCGCAAGTATGAAAATGTATGACCTTTGTGTGACACATTTCTTGTAAGGATGAGTGATGTGTCCTCGCCCAGGGTGCTAACTAAAAATGTACACGTTCAGCAAGTGCATCACCCTGTAAACTCAACACTTGCTGTGCACATACAGTAATCTGCTTGTGCGTGTTGTAATAGTTCTGGGCCGCACAGAGTAGGAGACCACAAAACAAAAACAAGGGGTTCGTGTGCAAAGTCAAGTGAGGAGGGTACAAGGCCACCGCAGAAAGTTGGATGGCAATAAACGTACACACACACAGACACACGCACACGCACACACACACACACACACACACACACACACATATATATATGGTTAGAAACAAGCTGAGAATTAGCTCTTTGACATCAGCACTTGGCTAGGCCACGAAACAGCACACCCCAGGTTGACCCCGAGCCAGTAATGACATCATAAATACCTCCAGTGCTGTGGGTCTAACACACACACAAACACATACAGTCTGACACTACCTGTCAGACACAGCAGGAGACAGCTCGTTGTGCAGGTGGCCACTGTGCTCCCCCGGCACAAGTAGTCAGATCAACTGCACAATACACCATTTCGTTGCGTATGTGTTGTGAATACAAACTTGTCTGAGAACCAGTGAGTGAGCACGGAAGCAACTGAGCGAATAGAACAGAACTATAGAATATGTAGGAAAGTCAAGCTCAAGTGTCTAAAGTCCAGTTTGATCACACTTTTACTTTAATTCTTATTAATTAATTATTAAAAATTACTCCCCCAGTAAACAAAAGTGACTGAACTCACAACTTTAACTGTGCAAAAATTTCAATTAACATTTTTATGTATGCCTACAGAAGTGTAAGTTACAGTAAATTACCAGTTATTGACAGCGCCATCATAAGTGTGGTTTGAATTGGAAATTTTAATCGTAGTTAAATTGTTTCATTATAAACATTGTTCGGCATCTTATTTTTGTATGAGATACAAATGTTAAAAAGTATGTTTAAATGTTGCTAAAACAGTTAATAAAAGGTTTTGTCATTTAATGATTCCAATTTCTCTTGGAGATGAATGAAGTATCTGTCTATCTAGATCTCTTTCTAATCTTCCCTTATTTTCTCATGCAAAACGTATTTTGAAATCAAAACAAATAGGTGGTAGAACTGCATCCCCGATTTTCTTTAATTATTTTTTTCTTTTTAAAGCTGGAAAAATCTAGGATTAAAATGTGACACTGTCAACAAACTGTCAACAGGAGCCAGCAGCATTGTTGTCAGCATTGTTTTCCTCACAGATTTCCACTTCAACTGAAACAAAGTGCCACTGATTAAATATTACACACTTATTGTGTCCTAATTCTGCAGCCCAAAAGTTAGTCAGGTGGTATTTGACAATAGATTACTCATTAAAGTCATCAAATATTTAAAACTCCTAAATTCACCGAGCCAAGAACAAACTTCAGAGGCGTAGCTGCCTCCGGATGAAACGGCTGAGATGTGAGACCAGGCAAACGTCTTTGCTTTCTAATACACTTGGGGGAATTTAATCAAGGAACTATTTATTTGGTGGCGTGTGTTGTCTTTCTAGAACTGTTTTATGAGATGTGAACCCTTATTTAGAGATCGCCTGCATGCATATGAGTGAGCATGTGTCCTGCTAAATTAAACAAACAGGCAGGTGGGGGTAACGTGCAGGCAACAAGGTGAACGTCTACAGACAAACCTCTAGAAATGGTAGAGGATTAATCATTACACATTATGAAACTCAGCAGACATTAAACCCCAAATGTCTGGTCAATTACAGTGTTTTTGTTAGTAAAGAACAAACACTACAGAGAGATTAGGCCCCAAATCTACTTCCTGCATTTAACCGTTTACATGCACATCTGAGAACATCTGGTTCTCGAGTAAAATTATAGCACAAGAACATCTTTGATAAGGCAGCAAAAAACAGCAATATTTTGCAGACTAGGTCTTAGTAAATACATACTGCATATCATTCACTGTAAAGTTACACAAAGCAGACGTTTTGAAGGCATGATGCACCATGCCACTTAGAAACAGGAGTTATTAATTTATTTGTCATGTTTCAATGAAACAAAACATTTCAAGGAGCGAAGCGCAACCTCATACAGGTAATTGCTGTTGCGTGCGGACTACTGATTTCCTAACAATGAGAAGAGTAAAAGGAAAAAATACATACGTACATGAAGACCTGTATGCACAGGGTTGCATGCAGTAACAGTATTGGACAGCAAAGGGGGCTTTGGACGGAGCTATTTGGAAACTGTTAAAGCAAAGGAAATAAACATTTGAAAAGAGAAATGGCAGCAGAGGGCTGAACTCCTGCTGCCCTGGCATTTCTCTGCGTGATGGATGGGCTCAGGAACCCCAGAATAGCAAGCTGTGGGGGTTTGGCTTCTTTAATATCCAACAATACATCGTTATAAAAGCAAAATTATGTCTTTCACATCATAGCCTTGCGGGAAAACCTCTCTAATTGCAACATATTTCACACTAAAGCAAATGCGGCTGTCAGACTGGTAAGAATGCACTCCCAACCTTGGAGATGTGAAGAAGAGGTCAGGCATTATAAGCAAAGGAAAGAAAAGATGGAATGAACGTTCCAAATAAACAAACGAGGTAGTGTCTGTTTATTCTGTGTTGCCATGTTAATATGACTACTTACATAGGTTAATGTGCAGAAAAACTAGCGGAACGTATCCACGCCGCATGTTGTTTACTTAAAATCTCTGGAGTTAATCTAAATATCATGATTTAATAATTACTAATGATTCCATGCCAGGAGACACAGCAATACATTCTCAGCTTACAATGACCACTCATTATTACTGCAAAAATGTTATGACCCACACAATATGTATAGTACATAGAATGTACAATAACCGTCAATGACAAGGGCGGCCTGAGACAACTTTTTCACGCAATCCAATTCCGACACTGCAGCCTTGAATATCATCCAATACCAAGCCCATATCTGTATCATACTGTACATACAGAGCAGGGTGGACAGAGGACGGAGAGAGCCTTCTCTGTTGCCTTACTTCCACAACATATCGGTGACACTCCTAACCTTACCACTTTCAAGACTAACTTAAAAACACACACGTACAAGGGCGGGTGGAGACAGTGGTTGGACCAAATTCCTCCTCATTCCTTGTCGTTTCATGCGGAGTGCAGGGAAACAGTTGCAGCCGTCAGGAAAAGAAGGCAACATATGAAAAAAATGCACTTCAGTAAGTACATATATATAAATCTTATATTATCTAAGCAACTTTATTTCGAGTTCAAATTTTATTTTTTAAAAATGTTTAATTTACTTTTACAGGAAGTAGTGAGGAGACTACACAATGCCCAAGATGACCCCATCAGCAAATATAATGCACAAACAGGGTGTGATAACATTTTTATTTGTGAGTTGTATTGAATTCTAAAAGTCTTCCATAATATGCCATCTTGAAGGACATTTTTCCCACCTAACCAGAGTTCCTTTGTTCTCTAGTGTATCTTCACCCCACAACACAAAAGTAAGAATGAGACTATTGTTACATTGTTCTTGTCCTGTATCTTTATATCTTGAGCTTCTTCTTTTTTATTATTATTTAAATATTTTTAAATTATTTTTATTAACTAAACCCTTTCCTTTATAGCCTACAGCAAAACATATTTTGAAAATGTTGAACAAAGTTTCAAGAACTCCGAGGACAGTCTTGGAGAGGAGAAGCGAGTGCAGGGCTGCAGCAGCAAAGAAACAAAGCAAGACAAGAGTAAGTGTATCTCCATGTTTTTCTTTGTCTCTGCCCTATCTAAATGTGTTCAGTGGTGCTGTGCTGCAGTGTAATACAACGGATCTTTATATCAGAGGAAGAAAACGCCATCTTGGATAGAAAGCCTGTGTGGGTCATCCGACCTCCACATCAAAGCTGCGAATTGACAGCGCTGTGCGAGGTGCTGCAACGACGACTTGAGATGGACTAAAAATATGTTGCACGTAATCACCAAAGAGATGCATTACATGCCTTCAACAGAATGTATATTTGTACATTTTAATAAGCTTTCACTTGTGTAGAGCTGTCTTCCAAGGTACTCAAAGTGCTGTTTTATTCTGCTTCTATGTTTGCTTCTATGTTTGCATTATGTCAATAGTGAATAGTTTCATACCTCTGCCAGTTTGATATGAGCATTTACCAGCTCCCGCATGACAGCAGGGATTAGCTTGAATACCCCTGCTTATGACTGGATACCTCAGAAGTATGTGGCTATATGCAGTGCCGGATACAGGTCTTTTTATGCAGCGCTGTTTTTAACAAATAACCCTTTTAAAACGTACATATTCGTAGTCAGTAATACATCACATTGCAATCTTTTGATCCTGTCTTTTGTATGCACTTTTAACAATTTGTTCTGAACTCTGCTTTTTGGTTATCACTTTCCACTGTTATTTTCTATTTTGGACACTTGTATTTGTTTGATTTTACAATGTAAAACAACTTTGAGTTTTTGAAAAGCGCTTTACAAATATAATGCATTATTATTATTAGACTTATTACTTGTTTAGTAGTGAGGGATGTTAGAATAGGCTTGATCAATTGACATGACTCAAACAGAGAGGTGAGGTTAAGGTCTGGACTCCATGTGTGAAAATTATGTCTCATGCTCGCTGAACCACTCTTCCACAATTTGAGACTGATGAATCCTGACATTGTCATCCTGGTATATGCCTGTGCCATCAGGGAAGAAAAAAATCTATTGATGGAATAACCTGGTCCATTCCATTTTCTTCCGCTTCCGGGTCGCGGGGGCAGCAGTCTCAGTAGGGAAGTCCAGACTTCCCGGTCTCCTGCGACTTCTTGCAGCTCCACCGGGAGGACACCAAGGCGTTCCCAGGCCAGCTGTGAGACATTGTCCCTCCAGCGTGTCCTAGGGCCAGCGTCTTCCCCAGGGCCTTCTCACTGCTAGGCATGCCCGAAACACCTCACCCGGGAGGAATCCGGACTCCATGCCCGAGCCACCTCAACTGGCTCCTCTCGATGTGAAGAAGCAGCGGTTCTACTCTGAGCTCCAACCGGATGGCCGAGCTCCTCACCCTCATCTCTTAAGGTGAGTCCAGCCACCCTACGGAGGAAACTCATTTCCGCCGCTTGTACCCGTGATCTCGTTCTTTTGGTCATGACCCATAACTCATGACCATAGGTGAGGGTGGGAACGTAGATCGATCAGTAAACAGAGAGCTTTGCCTTCCGGCTCAGCTCTCTCTTCACCACGACGGTCCGGTACAGCGACCGCATTACTGCGGAGGCTGCACCGATCCGTCTGTCGACCTTACACTCCAACCGTCCCTCACTTGTGAACAAGACCCCAAGAAACTTGAACTCCTCCACCAGAGGCAAGACCTCTTCTCCCAACCAGGAGGGTACAGTCCACCCGTTTCCGACTGAGAACCATGGCCTCGGATTTGGAGGTGCTGAGTCTCTTCCCAGAAGCTTCACACTCAGCTGCAAACTGCTCCAGTAAACGCTGAAGGTCCCAGCCGGATGAGGCCATAAGGACCACATCATCTGCAAATAGCAGAGAAGAGATCCTAAGGTCACCAAGCTGGACTCCCTCATCGCCTTGATTGCGCCTAGAAATTCTGTCCATGAATATTATGAACAGAATCGGTGACAAAGGGCAGCCTTGGCGGAGGCCAACGTTCACCGGAAAATGGCTCAACTTACTGCTGGCAATGCGAACCAGGTTCTTGCTTCGATTGTATAAGAACCGAATGGCACCTAGTAGCGGGCCACCTATCCCGTACTCCCGGAGAACCCTCCACAGGACACCATGAGGGACACGGTCGAATGCCCTTTCCAAGTCTACAAAACACATGAAGACCGGTTGGGCAAACTCCCACATACCCTGCAGTACCCTTGCACGGGTGTAAAGCTGGTCCAGTGTTCCGCGACCGGGACAAAAACCACATTGCAACTCCTGTACCCGAGGTTCGACTAACGGTCATACCCTTCTCTCCAGCACCCTGGAGTAGACTATTCCAGGGAGGCTGAGGACTGTGATACCCCTATAGTTGGAACACACCCGCTGGTCACCCTTTTTAAAAATGGGGACCACCACCCCGGTCTGCCAGTCCAGAGGTCAGGAATAACTTGGTCATTCAGTACATACAGCTGACCTCATTCGTTGAGCACATTGTGTTGCTCAACCTAGACCTGACCAACTGCAGCAACATACTATTTGCTTAGTTAAATCCGTGTAGCGACATTTTTTTGGCCATGCAGTGGATTTAACTTCCCCGGTTCTGTGCCACCACAGGAAACATAGGCATGACATCACCTACTCCATGCTAAACATGCTAGCAGATGCTGTTGTGATCATGTGGGCTCTGCACGCTAAGCAGTAGTGCTGATGGATAGAAGTGCTGGCGCGGGTGTGGAATAGACTGCTTGTATCCGAGATTTTCGATGCATGCCGATATAATCCAGTATTGTTTTTTGGGATGATATCTGATGGTGTGGCAAAAGCTGTAAGTTTTTTTTCAGAGCTCTTGTTGAAAGATAGAAAGAGACAAAAAAACTAAACATGCATTTACTCTTCGTAAATTGCAAATACGATTCACATGTCTCAGCAATAGTCTTGAAAGAAGCAACTTATTCAGAAAGATGCTAGTGGGCTGTCTTCAACAAAGAGAAGTCCATTCAGCGTCAAGTAATGCACTGAAATGGCATTCCAAACACCCAAAAATATGAACACAAAACATTTAAAGATTTTACATTTGTTAAATTGTAGTTTTATATGCAGAAAATGTTGGGGTAAAAATACACAAAATGTATAATATTTTAAATATTGACGTACAGTACTGTAATAGCATCCATCCATCCATCCATTTTCGATGCTGCTTATCCTCATTAGGGTTGCGGGGGTATGCTGAAGCTTATCCCAGCTGACTTTGGGCGAGAGGCGGGGTACACCCTGGACTGGTTGCCAGTCAATCGCAGTGCAGACAAACATTCACACTCAAATTCATACTTATGGGAAATTTAGAGTCGATACTGTAATACAAACTCAAAATTCCAAAGTGAAGCAAACATCTACAAATGACTACAAACACCAGGGGGCAATTGTGGTCATTGTAACTTTTCTACAGCTCTTTTGTGTAATGTAATGTTTTAATGTGTGTTTAAATTGCAGCTGCTTTGGTTCGTGTGGTTGCGGTGCCCATGAAAGGCACATAAAGAAAATGTTATTGGGATAGAGTAACTTCACCATACAAGCTTTCGGCTATGTTGTGAATAATTTTCAGTTGCTGAATTACATATCATTGACATCTAAATTGTCAGTGGCGTTGTGTATTGACATTCCATACTTGACTATATAAAGTAATACAATGTTGGGGGTAAATGTTCTTTCTCACGTACTTTGAACACTATCTACAGACCTCTGATTGTTGTTGTATACTTTAAACAAACTAACAAAATACCTGTACGTGTAAAAATTAAGTTTTGATGGGTTTGGTTTAGTTAAAATATTGCTGTCCAGGCGTAATGTCTCATATTAAAGGTGTCTTCTTTCAGTACATTGATATTTATTACTCAAGTGGATTTAATTGTATCCATATACATAAAAATATGACTTATTTCAGCTTCTTTAGGTTTAACTTGTCTCCTTCTTAGTATAAAAATTGCCCCCTCCCACCAACTTTGTTGTCTTCTCTTGTCAATTAAATGGTGTTAGGATGTGCGCCATGACACTCTACGGCCACCGGCGGCCTGGTAACGAAACATGGTACTTTTTTTTATTTCACGTGACTCGAAATGAAACATTTTGGCCGTAAATTTTCGACGTAAACTAAAAATACAATAATCGAGGTTCCACTGTACAGTTTTCCCTAGTTTATTCTGGTTTACTGGTTCCAGCCTCAACCGCGATAAGTGAATTTCCGCGAGGTAGGATTCAATATGAATAAATTTAATATAATCGTAGTTGCAACATAGTAAAACTGTTTATGACCCTCTAAAACCATTGTTTTAGATTATTAGAGCCCTATAGACATTAAATAACAATCCTATAGTCACCATTACACCCGTATTACCTTATATACATAGTAGACATGATAATAATTCATCATTACCATTGGTATAAATTGTAGTTTTGGCAGTATCGCGAACATAATGTGGGTTGATCACATGGCATTAAAAAAAGACATCCATTCTCACTATGATGTTTTTTACTTGACTGATATACTGGACTGCCAGTCTAATACATACACAGACATACACTCCGACATTACCGCAGGCTTTGTTTACATCACAATGTGCACCAACACAAGACGGTTGCTGCTTTTATCATAGCAATCTGATGAGCAAACTAGTTAGCCTCCAATTTACTTATTCTAAATTTAAGAATAGGGTTGAAACTGAGTGAGGAAGAAGGATTAAGTGAGAAGCCAAAATGTACCACTGCCACACAGAATGGGAGAAGAACCTTTTTTTCACTGTGCCATGTCAGATTTTTCATCCATGGCTGAAATAATTGAGGTAATGTCTCATTAATGTAACATTACTGATGCCTAGTAACGACTAGAATACTACATATGACTTGTCTTTGAATATTTTTTCACTAATAATGGGCCACAGTCAACAATGATCTTGGTACTGTTAATGTAGCACCTTCCTCGACTGGATGTTTTCTTGTCTTTTAGAAGTCATGTTTTCTATGTAATGTTAGCCTTTAAACAGTATCAACATACTGTACATCAGTGGTATTTCTCTTGTCTTGCTATTCGTTATTAAGTCCATTCATCTGTCCACTATGACAGCCCTGACCTGACCTGACTGAGTTGATTAGAGGCCACTGTTAGCTTTGTTTCACATTGTTGATTCTCAGCATAACGCTCAATAAGTTACATCAGGATTTTTGACTACAGGCAGATCAGTATGTCATGGGACCATCTTGCTACAGTGTCTGCACATCCTTTTGTAGAGTTTCATCTGAACCATTGTCAAACAACATCTCAGCCTTGAGTCATCACACAGATTACAGGCACTGATGAGAAATGCTCACTGGTTGTTTCTCATCTCAATTTTAATGGGATGAGATTACAAGGGATAACTAGTAGGAAAAAATACAATTGTTTGAGTGATGAACACAGAAACTAGGCAACTACTCAGCTGCTTAAGTGAACAGCTCTATTTTAAGCATTTGCAAATGTTTGTCTAGTCATGATCTTACCATACATTGAAGTAATTCATAAAATGTACAACAGAAACTTTCTGTTGTTGCCACCAAATAATGTTTCTTATGTAAAAGAGGTGAAAACATTAAAGTCGATCCAGTAGGAGGAGGTCGAGAATACACAAAAGAGCCAAAAGAAAAGCATCAGTTTGGGCTTCTTGCACCAGACAACGCAATAACTGGAAACAGTTTTGTCCTGTGACAACAAAAATACGCAGCATCCCAGATTTCAGACCCAACATAGCTGCATCAACCACACTGGCCACTATGGTGAGAAGGCTTATGCAGAAATCCAGTCAGGGCTAAAGGCATCGGTCCAGAAGCTACATAGCATGACAACAAACCTAACACACTAAACCCATCCTTGCTGAGATGGGAGCCATGTGATCTCATTCCCAAATACCTCAAATAACACTAGTTCTTTGGCTAGATTGCAGACCAGAGCATGAAAGCAATTCTGTGGTTATAGGTTGATGGAGGGAATGTGGGGGTTGAGAGGGGGGTGGGTGTTCATAAATGTTTTGTTTAACACTTAAGAAAATGTTACGATAATTTCATTTGCGTGAGTAATTGCGTGTGGGGTTCTGGCATCAGAGTGCGTGATGAGAAAACAAGAGGGGATCAGGCAGCAATGCCAATTGTTTGTTTGATCACTGTGAAAGACACCATTTGTCCGTCGTTTTAGCACCCTGCAAGCTTAATTTTAGTGAACAAGAGGACTGCATATGAATTAATTCATGGTTTTGTAAACAAGATCATACTATCAAAGCTGGTTGGTAATCCCAATCACTCAAATGAATAAAAATGTGACCTACATAAAGCTGCTGAAATTGCATTTGAACCAAAGTTGCAATTTCTGCCAGTACCAAATTAACAAAGGTTTTTACCCTGTCATTTAGAAAACAGGGTAAGGTTGTTATTTGGATACAATTTCCATTCCTGTATCAGTATAACATTCCAGAGGCAGGAGCCATGAGAATTGCAAGTGCAACCAGTTATCTCTTGCTCTTAGTTCTCTTGTGCAACCCTCACCGCCTGCACACACATGTCTGTGTGCAATACTGTGGATTACACAGGGAAGCGGTAGGCCTCCGGTCAGGCAGAAGGGCGTGTACAGTGGTATGACTTAGGGGCTTTGGACAAGCCAACAGCAGTCAGGAAATCAGGAAATCAGCAGAGCAGAGGGACAATGACATGGAGATTAGAGATCAGTTAACCCCCTCCACTGCCTAGCTGGCCTCTTTGCTCACTCACCATGACTTCCTGGTTTTTACAAAGGCCCGCGCACACGCTATGGCACACTTTGAAAAACAACTTTTTGCAGTACTCAAATCCAACCACTCTCACTCTCAAACACACAAGGCACTTGGCAGCAATTGCGTACTTCTGGCTATCTCAGGATCTGTAACATAATCAGCAGCTTCAAGGCTACACCCACTCCCTCCCACAGGTAAAGGGAACAGCCAAGTATCCGGCAGGACTTGCGTTGACACTCGTGACTAAACCAACTCAGACTGCAATTTGGATGATATCATCTGACGGCTGGCAACCAACCTTAAATGAATGAGTGTATAGTGAAGTCACAAATGCCGTTTACAAAACACCTTTACCTGGAGGCTTTGACGCGCTCGGACTCTGACCTCGGATGGTTTATCTCTCATGAGGTCAAAGACTTTCAACTGCAACACCTGAAGAGTTCCTCAGCGAAAATGAGAGTCGGCAGAAGGAAGGATTAGAAAAGATCAAAGACCAAACGGACTAAAAATCAAAAGGTAAATGCACATCTTCAACATATGAATGCAAAAATGGCGTTGTGTCACCGAGGAAAAACCCATTTTATCAAGATTGGATTATATCCCAAGGCTGTGCTCTGAGGTCTTGGAACAAGCCTTGTCATGTCAGAAAAGAGCTTGTCAGTGTTCAGGTAGGTCGCACAGCCAAGTTTAATGACAAAAACTAGTGTGCAAGCCTGGAAGTCAAATGTCCAGTATTTGCTCGGCAATATAGGTAAGAAATAATCCATGTCTTTGTTTTCTACTTTTAACGATACAACTAAAAGACATCTATAAGAAAGGGAGAGAAAAACCTATTAATTATTTACTTTTGAATGTTGGTTAATGTTTTCAAGAGTTGGATTCCACATCTCAAAAGGTAGATCATTCATGGCAGCATTTAGAGTGTTTCTTGGCCAATCTGCTTTAATGGGCTTCTCTAATTTAAACTTGGAAATGTCCAGCGTTTCCTGGACAGAAATTCATGGCTGAAACCCTAAGTCTCCTCCTTGGCCAAACTGACATCTTGAGGTAGGAATGCTGCTGTGTCCGCGCACTTCAATTTCCCGCTGCTACTAAAGTACCAATAAAACCTTTAAAGACCAACAAAACCTGTTTGCTGTAGTGGCTTACAAATTTACAAAGTGAGTGTTTCAAGTCACGAACACAGGTCTTATGTGGGCAAAGACCTGATTATCTAACGCACATACCAGTGTTCGTTTTACACAATGATTATTTTTCTTTCCAAATTTTGTTTGCTGCTGTTAGTTACATTGCGACCAATCCATTATTTGTCACATAAATCAAAAAGCATTACAAAATGCATTCAGGATTTTGAAAATGTGTTTATATTATTCATATAAGTCATGTGGTATAGGCTCCAGCATACCCGCGACCCTAATGAGGATAAGCGGCATAGAAAATGAATGAATGAAAACTCTATAATAAAGATTGAGTTATGTTTAAAATCACAACACAGTTAAACTTCCAAATAAATAAATTTGGTTCTGAGAATAACTTGTAAAATGAGTTTCAAAGAAAAACCATAAAACAGCTCCACCAGCATGCAAGATAAAAATATGTATTGCTACTTTTGCAGGAAAATACAATATACTACACCTGTTTTAAAGGAACAAATATATTTGAAAAGCAAATATTTAAGCATTGCAGCTTCAAAGCATGCTAGCAACACATCACAGCTGCCAAATACTGAATTTGGTTAAACCCAAATCAAATGAAAAAGGTGCAAGAGCTAAACAAAAGACGCCAATTCATTTTGAGCCAACTGACACCGGCCAACCTCATATCATGATAAGTAAAAATAACTAGCACAGAAGTAATCTAAAACAGACTGTTTATGTTGTTTTTATAAAAAAAGGCAGAACGTATTAAATGTTCACCCTTACAATTCATGTTTGTTGTTTTCTGTCTGTTGCAGATGGCAATGATTTACTATTTAGGTGTTTAATGTTGAACAAAGTCGGACATCCAAAAAGGCTGAAGGACTTCTGAGATCATTTTAATCAGGCATATAACAGCATTTACTTATTTATTAAAGACAATCAAGATGCCACTTAGCTCATCCTTACACAGAAAGTCAACCTCTGGTCGATGCTCAAGCAGAAACTCAAAGCGGAGAGAGGTGCTCTCAGTCAACATGATCAGTCTACCATTGGCCGATTTCCGCCATATTTCACATATTGGGAATGATGCTGATGGGGACAGCTTTGGAGACCTATCCTTCCTAAAAATGGGCCACAATCTCCTTTTACAGAGCTCCCAAAGTGAGCAAAATCTCTTCTTGGCCTGCTCTCCACCACCAAAACCCCCTCGTCTTAATTTAGAAGCAGAGGGATCAGAGAGCCCGGACTGGTCTGGGGGCCACCATGACAACATCTGCCATAAGAGGAACAAATGCAGCTCTATGCCACTGTTGGACAGCGAGGGAGCTGAGGAAGAAAAGTTTGAAATGGGGGACCAAAACCAAAGAAGAAAGAACATTACAACCAATCAGTCCTACAGCGCTGGATGGAACAACCTATGTTCCGACAGGGATGGAGACTCCACAATAACCGATGACAAAATTGAAGGGCAACACAAAGAGGAGGACAGTTGCTTTTCCTTTAGCCTTGACCTGGGTCCTTCCATCTTGGATGATGTTCTCCAGGTGATGGACAAACTACAACAATAAATAAAATAGATAGGAGTACAAAGACAAAAAATTATACGGGAGCAATCAACTATATTGTACAGCATTTTAATCAGCGTTCTCTATTCCTTAAGGTACACATTTCATAAATCTAAGTTCGTGACTTTTGAGGAAAAGCAAGTCCATGAACATGAAATACTGATAAATTAGCTAACAAGTTCACACACATAAACAGATGTCCCCAATGAGCATAACACATGTGTAAATTCATTATTTTGCTTGATTTCTCTGTATGGAGTTATTGATTGAATGTTCAACTTCAGAGTTGTACATTTTTACCTTCCTGTAGTTTGTTTGCTATTTGTACACCCCCCAAACCACACTGTACAATACTTGACGTCTGTTAAGGCTTAAGTAGTGTAGTGTTTAAGAAATGAAAAGTTGCAAGTAGAGTCCAAGGTCCTCAAGCTGTGATGTCTTTGCTCTGGGCCTGTTTGCCAATCCGTTGTGTGCAGAGGGCAATTTCTCCTTCGCACGCATCTCGGAGGCCCCACTTAAAGGTACCAAGGTACCCCCCATCTCTCATTCCTAACAATGTAGTGAAAACAAACACTAAGCTCTGCTTCCAATAAAAAACAGCGGTGGCAGATTTTGCAGTAGACCAAGCCAGGCCACAGGTCCAAGACCTTAGAAGAGTGGAAAAAACAGCTGGCTGTTTTCTTAGCTGTAAAGTCCAATGTACTGGTGAATGGCACACGAGAGGGAAAGTGGTAAATGGTAAAGTGATACTTCCACATATGCAGGGGGTGTTGAGGGCAAAGGACCAGATACATCAATTACTGCTGCAAACTCTTGATGACGATTTAAACACAACCTTCTGACCAAACAAACCAACATGTGAAAAATATATGATTAAAGATCACACTACACATACACTGTTGCCCACATGCAAAAGGAAGAGCAAATGTGGGAACAAATGGAATGAAGAGAAGATAGAGCTCCAGTCAGTTTCTTAGCATACAGTTCCAGGGAAGGCTCTGGGGTAACGCCACAATGAGCCACATACCACAGTGCCACAAGAGTCATTCACAAACCACGAGTGTCTTGCTGCTAGGCAAAAAACTTAGAATTCTATGCAGGTCCAACAGAAACAGTAGTGTTGCGGGCAAGTCTGCACTGTATCGGTTTGGATCACTCCTATTCTAAACTGGGTGTCATTGTCCCTGATTCTTTTATTCTAAATGAGAAAAACACATTGTGAAACATTTTTGTTTAAAAATGTACTGTTTTGTATTTTGGAGAAGTAAAAACATGCATATTTCAAATTCCAAGAAAGATGGTTTGTGGATACTACTGTTCTGAAAATTTAGAACCGTGGTCTTTGATGGCTAGGCATTTATCTAAAGATTTTTTAAAGACGCCATGTAAAGAAATTAGTCTTTAGCCCCTTTCTCATTGGCTGTAAAAGTCTTCGTGTAGCTGTTCTGTAGGAATGCCACTAACACAAAATTGGGGGATGAAATCAAACATAGGTGGAATGCCAACTGCGTATAAGGGGATTCCACAATGTTGGCAATGCAGTCTCTAGTTTGACAACTGATGTGAAAAAATCTGACAAGGATGGCACTGACATCGTTACCCATCGAGGTATACGATTATCTGAATGCTTGATATACTTTTACGGCTCTGAGGCTGCTATATTGCAAGATCTGTGAGTGTGTGTAGGTGCGTGTGTGTGTGTGTGGGGGGGGATTGAAAAGAGTTTTGTCTGACATACACTTAGGGAAATTTAAAAATCAGACTAACACTAAAATTACATAGCATACATACAAAGAAGGGTTCTGTGTCGTTACAAATAAGCTACTGCAGTAAGCGCAACTTGCAGTAGGCTTGCATGACTGTTTGAGAATGGAGAATAACACAAACTACAACTCAACAAGTGGTCAGCCACATGATTGATGGGAGAAGAGAGGGTCAAGGTGCTGCAGTCCAGTTATCACATCTGGTACTGCTTCTCTCCGTCCAAATATCTAAACTTGCTGTCACACAGAATACCAAAAGCACTATCATCTCTCTCTCATGTAACTTCTGATTTATTAGTTTTGTCAGTGACTAACTAAACACTAAAAATGTTGTTTTGGCAAATGAAAGACGTGTCCTTCTATTTTAATCACATCTCCCAGAACAACGTGATGCTACCAAAATATATTGCCGGGTTTCACATTAGCATGGGCATTTTGTCAAAGTGATATTGTTTGAGCTGTCTGTCAAGTCATGTCAGAACATTTTATAATACCAAAGCAATCCAAAACAGATATTTCTTGTTGTCATAGTCACAAAAAACAGGCTGTAACACAAAAATGTTGACATCTTGACCACACTAGAAATCACACCAAGTCTCTTTATAATCCACACTAATCTAAACCATTGTTTTCTTTCTATAAAATGGGACTTTTTTTCATTGAGGGCCATAGCATATACAATATAGTGACAGAAAGCAACGTGAAGAAAAATGTGTAGGAAACATAAGCAATATACTCCAAAACCATGTGAAACTGAATGCTTAAAAGCACTCCACCAACATGGTGGAAATGCTGTACTGAAAAGACATTATGCAGCACAAAATTGGGTCATAATGTTTTTTAGATAATGTGTAAATGGAAAAAAAACAAGCTTGTTGACTGCATTACCTTACATCCAAACAAAATCAAGATGAATTCTTGTTGGATTTCCTGCTTTCGCTATGAAAACACTGGAACACAATCAAAACATCAGAGCTAAGCAAGTAATGTGTTGCATTTAAATCTCCTTCTAAAATTAAATGATCCCTATTCCATACTACCATAATTTGTCTTTTTCCTGAATGTTTAGAAGAATAAATGGTACACGAGTTAGTCTTACCAACACTGGACTGAACTTACCGAACATTGATTGACTGATTTCTACTGTGCACTTTATTTGTATTGCTACAAGGTCAGCTTGTCTCATGCACTTGATGCTTTACATAAAATACATTTCCTTCAGACTTTAAGGACTAATTTGGGTGAAAGTGCCATTTTCAAGCACTAGCAATTTGACAGGCTGGAAAAACAGTCCCAGAGAGACTGAAATGCTGCATCTGGTTTGTGTCATGACAAGTCGGCAGTGCCTCTCCAGTTCTAGGGGGAAGAATCAAGCACGGACATGTGCAAACATAAATCTTTTACGATAGTAGAGGACACAGTGCATCCCTAATCAAAATGGATAGCAGACCTTGGTGCATTACATTTAGTAGGGACAAATCACACCATTTGATTAGTGTGATAATGAATAGATTTAAGTAAGATATCAGGTTCATTCAAAATGTTACAAAAGGTATGCTCAAGAATATAAAATGCTTAATACTTTATAATTACTGATGAAAAGAGACACATCTAAAACATATTTACTGTTTTAATTCACGACAAATAAAAGATTTCTATATAAGTTGGAAATGTTTCCCTTTCAATATTTTCATATATTGAATATCCATAGTAACATACACTGGTTGAAAGCAGCAGTGCATCTGTTTAATTGAGTCTTATCTGATTTCTGAAAAAGCACAACGATGACAGCAGCAGGCAGCAGATGTGATGTGTGTGTAAGCAGTGGGACCCTCCAGTGCTCCACTCCAGAGACTAAGTTACATTATTCATTACAAGCCTCTTGACGCTAAGGCAAAGTAGTCAAGGGAAATGTAAAGTCCCCATCATTGGGCCCCGAGCCCATCATCAAGGGGTAGAGAAAAACAGTAACTGACAATGACACTGAAGTCCTGTGTGTGCGTGTGTGTGCGTGTGTGTGTGTGCTCCCTGTAGAGAGTACTACATTTAGACTGATGAGGTTAGAGAAGCCATTCCTCACCAGAGATTCTCTTTGTGTGTTTGCAGCTGGCTGATGTAAAGGGGTGATTGTGGGATAAATAACAGGAGAGGGATCTGATTGTTTCATTTCAGATAATATCCAATGAGATGGGTCCTCAAAGGTTTAGGCCAGTGACCTTAAACCAGATGTGGATCAACATTATGTCATCTAGGGCCTCCTTAGTGAGAATACATTTCAGAGAGGACTAATATGAAAATCCCCCTTCCACGGTGTTGTTTTCAGTCTCAGGAGAAGCGTTAAAATGTATGAAGCAATCAGCTTTCCATATCTGTAAAGCAAACTAGGTTACTATAATAACATTTTCAAAGATTAGGCTAACAAGTCCCACTGAGCAGCCTGCGTTTTATAGGGATTCAGCCTGAATCTCCCACGACTGTGGGGGTCTGATGGGTGAAACTCAGTTTGTTAACTCTAATGATGCACAGAAGTGATAGGACACTTTATACAATAATTTTATGCACTTGGTGTGGGCAGGTAAATCTCTTTTTTTAATCCAATTAAAAAAACTAATATAAAGAACGTACTACTGCAAGATTCGACAGTTTGAAGGCGATGCAGTAAGAAAAATCTATAAAGATTGCATATTGCAGTTAAGTAATTTCCTCTCTCATCTCCACAGATATTGAAATTTAAATAATCAAAAATAGGGTTTCAGTTTCAGGGCCCATGCATGGGCCCAGTGCTACTATTTAATTTTATGTGCCAAGTAATTAGAAGCACAGTGAACCCTCAGGGTTACTAAATGAAGAGCAACATTCCTGGTGCCCTTCAGGTCAGCACCACTAATGACCAGCAAACCCAGAGGCTTCAAGCCAGTACTGGACCACGGCCTCTCTACTTCAAAGCAAATAAACGGAGGATCATTTCCCCAAAGAAAGCAAGAGGAGCACAAGGATGGCTGTGCTCTTTGCACCAACGATACTAAAATAAAACCACAGAAGTTTATATACCTCTTTTTGCGGGACAGTGTTTAGGAAATGTTGTTTGTGTTAGGAGGGGTATGCACAGGAAGATATTTCTAATAAAAAACTGGTGTACATCATAAGAAGTGGAGACAATTCTGAACATTTTCAGGTTACTGTATACAGTAGCTATACCTGTGTTGACATAAAATGAGATGCAGGAGCAACTTCTGGTTGTCCCTCGAGCCAGGAAATCTTCAATGGGTTTTCACTCCGGCCACTTTCATTCTTCACTGCCAGCTCCTAGATATCAAATACAGTATATTACATGTTGATATCATGTTTTGGAGGGGAATACAATGTCGTGGCTTCCATACATAAGACAAGGTAAAAGATAAAGACCAAAAAAGAACATATTGGAAAACTGGATGTATAATGTAAGTTTCTACTCTACTAGGGCTTGAGTAACAAACGCTATGTGACCAGCCCAAATCAAGAATGGAACCTGAAAATGGGAAGGCAGAGGCAACAAATAATGTGTCAATAATGTGTAGATACGAGTCAACTGGCAAAAATGTTTTGTGGGGTAAAACCACATGTTGTGGTCAGGAAGCAAAAAAAATAGTACATCATGTCAACAGAAGGCCCGTGGATGCAGACAGTGTGGAACAATGAGTAAAGCCCCACATACATCTGTTACAAAAACTCACCAACCAAACATGAGTTGATGGTACTTATCAGGGCTCTGGACTTAAGAACTAAATAGTTGCATTTTGCAAATAAAGTTTGAGACATTGCGAGTACATTTTTTATCTACTCTCGCATGTTCAACCAGTTAATTTTTAGATTTTATTATTATTGAATACTTTTTGTTGCTGACAGACTTTTGCTCCACAGCTCAGTCCAGTATTTGACAGTAATCCACAAATGAGCTAGTTTGCCAACTGATATTAACTGCAAAATAATAATAAGAAGAGGGGCCAATGTGTGTAGTGTGCTGTAGGGCCGAAAAAATGAAGAGGGCAGACGTCGTTTTCTAGTGTGTGGGGTGTTTATTGTGTGTGAATCAAATATAAAAAATAATTTTAAAATAAAAAAATCAGGAAAAAAACAAACTGAAAGTATGAAAAAAAGGAAGAAGAACTATTAAAACACTGCAGCCCGTACGTTGGTCTATAAACCACATCTACTAATATAAACTCTCGACTGACTGGATATCAAAAGTGCTGACGCTATAAACATCATAACATATAACACTCATCCATCAAGGTTATTCTGTTCCATACAGTTGTTTCCCATCCTCACTAAAGATTAAATTACCAGAAAACAAAACAAAACCCAATACATGGTATGTGATGACATCACCCGCGCTATAAACCAGGAAATACCTGGCGGCTCCTCCCCAAACATTCCAGAGGTGGAGGAAGTCAGAGGTGGGCAAAGTTTTTGACTTGCGGGATGCATTGACTTAACAAAATTGGCCGGGGGACCAGACGACATTTTTTAAACATGCACACAGTGTACGCTTATAATTCTGAATGTCCCCCTGCAATTAAGTATCATACAATCTGCTATATGTTCCTATGTCCCTTTTTTCAGGAGCACTTTAAACATTAGACCACATAATGAAAATAATAATAAAAATAATTTCATCTCAAAAAGGGGGGCACAGTTTGGGAACCACTGACATATACTGTATGATGATGATGATAATGGTTAAGTCATAAGATGATGATGCATGTTATGACTGTGGTTTATATGATGCCACCAAAAAGGCCTTTCAGATAGCAGGGCAGTTGCCATTTATTGTTTAAGTATTTTACAATAATATAGTGAAATATAGGACATGTGAATATTATGGTGTGCTCCCCTAAATTTTCTTGCTTGCAACCCTAAAATTTCAAGTTAGGGGCCACTGTGCTCCTAGTACAAAAGTTAGTCTGAAGCCCCGGGTTATGCAGACATGTATGAATCTAGATGCAAGGAAGTGTGAGTTTATGCAAATGTGTGCATTAGATAAAATAAATACAAACTGAAGAAAGGTTTGGTACTTACAGCTGCCCTCACAGTTGCAAATTCAACCACAGCGCTTCCTCTCTTCTTACTTGATATGATCACATTTAAAACATCTCCATACTATAAATGAACAAAGTAAAGACAAGAGCAAATAAATGCACAGTAAATTCATATTTCCTTTACATGTGTCAAATAAAACATTTAAAACACGAGTAAATTCAACTGAATATTGGCGTATAGGTTGGGCTTCAATCTGTAATTTGTAGGTTTCCTGTGTTTGGGTTGTGAGCCGGTACGGCAAAAGGATGGCAAAGGTCATTATAGCTGCTCCTTGGAAATAGACTACATTTTGCTGAATAAATGTCTATGTCACAAATACATAGATCAGACAGGAAACAGTGGTCAGAAAGAAGAACATCACCAATATCACCACTATACACTGACCTCTGAGATAGATGCTAAGAAGGCAGGCTGTACACACATTTTACGGTGTGATATTCAAACTAAAACCGCATGTGCTCAAATCAGTCCCTCCATCCATCAATTGGCCACATGTGAGCCAAAAGCAAAGTCTTGGTAGTAAAGTGAAGGAAGAAGTTGACCTTTCAGAACTAACGATGAAAATGCAGCTTTGTGGGAAATGGGAATGTCTACAAATGTAAATGCTCCAGAGTAAGCCAAGAATGACAAAATCAACTCTCAAAGGGGGTGGTTTATGAAATACAAAGTCCTGAACATAAAATCCTCAAACTCCCAAATAAAAGAAAACAATGGGGAGGTAATATTTTGAGCAGCACAAGGACACGTTGGCAAACAAGTCTTCGACATACCCTAGTTGTTTTACTTGAAACATTAACGGGCACCAATTACAGCTTGCCATGTCAAAAAAGCCATTTTTTTAAAATGAACTTTCTCAAAAAAAAAAGGCAACAGAATCATTTCCCACTGTCTTAACACAGTTCTCCCACTTGGTTTCAATCTGAGTGCATAACTGGGAGAAATTCCAACACCTTTTGCGCATATCATGATGTCAATGACACTTGCTCGATCCTCATTTCAGGCCGGCCTTTACCCCACCGATAGCTCATGAGAGGGATAGGAGAATAAGGTGGTGCATGAGTTGCATGAGAAGAGCACATTTCCTCCTAGCTCCCTTGGCACTGCTTAATCACCTGGTAAAAGGAGCATGAACAATGCCGTGCATGTCTTTAAAAGGCACAGCAACATTGCCCTCAGCACTTACACCGAAACAAAACTTAATGGGAAGACAAAATAAAAGTAAACTCATCCAGACCACAATTTTTTTTTTTCTGGTTTGTCAACGTGGTACGAATTATTTTGCCATTGTTCATTAAGTTACTATGTCGCTAATGAACAATGACGGTACAGAGAGGGGTACTAGAACTGGAATTAATCGATGTGTAACAAGGCTTTTATTGCGAATATTCAGAATCAGCTTTATTGGCCAAGTATGTTTACACAAAGAAAAAAATTGACTCCAAAATCAGTCGAGAAGTATTAAGAACAGGAACAGGAAGGCAGAAAAAGAAAAGTGACAATACTTTTAAGGGCACTATATTTAAGGGCGTTACCTTTAGATTTTGTGGCTCCAAGTGGGTTTTCATTTGGTGGAAAAATTGGCCAAAAAGCCTCTTTTGATGCTAAAGGTTGCCAACCCCTGGTCTAGCTCAATATTTTGCATACTTGCCTACAATATTTTATGCAGAGATCTTACAATGTTACTATATCTCCTAACCCTAAATTGTAACATGTGAAAGTGAGTAGCCGTGTAGTTTTACAATGTGACTTTTGATAGTTGTGCAATTGTAATCGCTCCTGGTTGGTGACTGTCAAAGCCCAAGCAAACATTTTTATTTCTTTTCATAAACATCTCTTTTAATCCACCCCCCAACACCGCCCTCCCCCATGATTCATACAATTTGTCATCTGTCAATACCTTTTGTAGAAGTTTAAAAATAAACTCTTGACAGTAGCCTCCATTTGTCACGTCATCTTTTTTACACTTCCACTTCAACTAAAAAGAGAGCAAAAACAAGACAACAACAAGTTAGTCAGGATGCCTCGTACAGTAAAGAAAAAAAAAAAAAGGTGTGATGATATCTTGTGAGCTGCAGGGCATATGTAGATCCACGGTATTAAGGTCAAGCACTTCACAAAGCAATTCAGAACTTGATGTTAGTCTGAATGGTGTCTTACATTATAAAGAAATACAGTTTATGTATTTTTCAAATCATTGATTACAAATTATTGTTTGATTGTTTTAGAGATTTAGGGTTAGAATCTCCATTGGGCATCTCTGTGTGGAGTTTGCATGTTCTCCCCGTGCGTGCAAGGGTTTTCTCCGGGTTCTCCTGTTTCCTCCCACATTCCAAAAACATGCATGTTAGGTTAATGGGCGACTCTAAATTGTCCATAGGTATGAATGTGAGTGTGAATGTTTGTCTGTCTATATGTGCCCTGGGATTGACTGGCGACCAGTCCAGGGTGTACCCCGCCTCCCGCCCAAAGCCAGCTGAGATAAACTCTAGCATACCCGCGACCCTTATGAGGATAAGCAGTATAGAAAATGAATGAATAAATGTTTTAGAGATGATTGGCAAAGCTTTCTCTGTAAAAGAGCAGTATCAACAAAACCAGTACGAGTTCCCAGGCTGCGCTGCTAAAAACAGATCTTGCACAACCTCTCCAATCAATCACAAAAGATTATGGCCCAGCAAATATCACACAAACATAAAACAGTATTATTAATGGCAAGCACAAAGTGCTGATTTTGATCCAGTTCTGCTTGCTGTCAAAGAAGAAACTGAATTTCTGGGAATTCGCATGTTTATGCAGCCTATTTCAGCCACAATAATGGTGCAAGTGAAAAATTAAGTATTTGCTTAATGTGATGTCTAAGGTTTCTGCTAAAAACTCTCTTGATTCTAAAGAAAATAAAATTGAGACATGACTGGGGACATGAAATAAAAAATAAACACCACATTGCAAAACATGGCATATCAGATAAGATGTGGCCAAAGAAATCTTGACCATGCACAAAATTCAGTATTCATCCATCCATTTTTTATGCCTATTATCCTCATTAGGGTCGCGGGTATGCTGGAGCCTATCCCAGCTGACTTCGAAGGGCAGGCATACAACCATTCACACTCACATTCATGACTATGGACAATTTAGAGTTGGCATTTAACCAAACATGCATGTTTTTTTGGAATGTGGGAAGAAACCAGAGTACCCGGAGAAAACCCACACACGGGAAGAATATGCAAACTCCACACAGAGATGCCCAATAGAGATTCGAACCCAGATCTCCTGACTGTGAGGCTAACATGCTACCGACTCATCCATTGTGTGGCTAAAATTCAATATGTCAAACAGAAATCAAGCTCCAAACACCTGAAACACAATTTAATAATGCTTAGTGTCCATGAAGATGACCCTTGACAAAGTCCACCATGGGGCTGCAATTTGATGTTACAACTAAAAAGAAAAATGTTAGGGAATCCCTGTCTGCACTTGTTTAAGTTGTTTAAATTTAAATTTAAATTACATTTTATGTTTAAAACATATTAGCTAACATCCCCAGCATCCGTTAGTAACCTAGACCAGGGGAATCAAACTCATCTTACCTGGGGGGCTGCTGGAGATCACATCTGGGTAATGCTGGGCCACATTAAGGTCACTGCGATTTCAGTGTTGGCTATTGTTTGCTCAATTAAAAATCCCCTACATTAATGCAAGCTGAAGTGCCTCTGACCACCTCTTGTGGGAAGCAAGTTCACAGCAATGTATTAAACGATAATAATATAAAATGCACCACCGGCCGCATTAACACTAAAGTTTGATGTCAAATAGTGGGCCACAAAAAATGATCCCAGGTTGTGAGTTTGAGATCCCTGGTCTAGGCCCTGTTCAATAAAAAGCCCTGTTGGAAAATGATTTAAAATAATTATTGTGAAATGTGTACAGTTCTACCCAGCTTCTACTCTGCAGGTTCATAATCATCTATCATCCTAGCCTCATATCAAACTACTACCTACACATATTTACCTTTAATTTTGGGGTGATGTTGCTCCTGGAACATCTCTCTACACCAGAGTCTGAAAAAAACATGATGAAAAGAGATGAGTTCATGATGATAAAAGTAAAGAAACATGCAAATACCATAAATATACCAGATTTTATTTTGGTATCAATTTAATATGCAGACCTAAATCATAGCGACTTCCGGTGAACAATAGTGAAGCTCAGGTTTAAACCTTTGAAACAGAAGATTCAAAACATCCAGCCGAAATAAAATATATGTAGCACCAATATGTAGATACTGTATACACCTCTGTGAGAAATTCACATCTTATCTATTTAACAGTGCTCACGTAAATTTATTATACATTTATTATAATTTTTTATAAATCATAAATTTGACAAGCAAAATAAAAATTGAACCAGAATTAATTACTTACTATAAAAATTCATTAACAACTTAATCATGTTTTATATTTCAATGTAATTAAAATTAAAAATGCTTTATGTTTTTCAACTGTGCTGGAGCAGGGTGTACATGGCTTCAGGTCAAATGTCTGAAGGCGTACGTGACTGTGAAAAGTTTGGGAACCACTAATCTACAGAGTGCTTCTTGAGAGAGAGCACTGCTCCAGACTTTGGGGGGCCTCAATGCGTGCAAGTTGAGGATGTGCTGACTACGCATGAGTAATTGCCCAGCCACAAAAAGAGGTTTAATCTTGTGCCAACACTCCCAACTTCCCTTACCTTCACACACATCCAAAGAATTGATTTACTGAACTACTTTTCCCTTGTGTCTCAAACATAGAAACACGGGGGGTTCATGCAAAAATATGATCATCAGGTCAGGTTTGATGTTTGAGTTTTGCATGTGTGTGTGATGTTTGGCTATGCCAAAATGTCTTGCTGCCAAGAAAATAAAAGTCTTTTACTTCCACGTGTTGCATCAAAATTCCCATATACATTTTGCTATTGTTTTTTGTGTGACTAATATCTGGTGAACCACAGGCTGTCAGAAGAAAACTGACAGCTTGACTGACAGTTAGATTATAAAGTATTACTCATATAAGAAGTAAAACAATTTTGCCACTGGGAACTCTTGCAGGCAAGAAAAAAATATATGGTGTTGAGCTGGTTAACCCGCAAACAAGCATACTGGATTAGGGTTATAAATTTACAATGAAAGTACTTCTCTGAGTGTAGTCTGTGTCCTGCTGTGCTTCTCTTTCTTTTTGGATCTGCTCCGCGATGAGCTTCTGTTCTTCCTCAAGCTGTCTGGAGCCCTCCTCCCTCAAACGAGCTATCTGGTGGAAAAAGACACACAATACAGAAATGTAACAACTTGGAGTATTGGAAAAATATGAATCTTCAGTCTTCATTTAACAACAGTATTAATCTATGTTTGTACCACAATTTTCCTAAGATTTCACAAGAATGGAGAAAAATTTCACAGTATATGAAGTTGTTTTGCAGGAAATTCAAACAGGTGATATTGTTAGGGTCGCGGGTATGCTGGAACCTATCCCAGCTGACTTCAGGGGAGCGGCAGGGTAAGCGGTATAGAAAATGGATGGATGGATGGATGGATATTGTTATCAGGTTCCCGAGATGTACAAAAAACCAAATCAGCTTTGCAAGGTATCAAAAATGTCACGTCATGCAACATCATAATCATATGGCAACGCAAAAGATGGAGCATCTGTGTATACCCCCAAGAGAGAATTTGACCATCCATCCATCCGTCCATCTTACCCTCAGATATGCCAAAAAAAAGGTTCACACCCAGATCTTTCAGACCTACTGACTGTGTGAACAACATGCTAAAGAATTTGCCCAAAAAAACAAAACAAATAGCACTTGGGTATGCTCTAGAGTGGTCATTAACATATTAAAATACCTTGTTACCTTGGGAAACGTCTGAGGTCTGGTCGTTACTGTGCTGCTATTACGATATGCATTTTCAGCCTCTATATTTGCTCTTTTAAGGATACCTCTCTCACCTCTTCTTCAAGTGTTCTTGTGATTTGCACTTCATCTTGGGTTTGAGCCTCTGCTTGTCGTTCCCTTGCTTCAAGGTCTGTCATGACCCAATTTAAGGAAGGAAGTTAGATAGTTTTCCACATAAAATATCATAAACCTCATTGAACACATCCAGATGATACGTGAATGCAAATGGTGTGTAATTACCACACTCAAACCAATTGTCAAGTTACACTAGGTTATTATCATGAGGAACTCACCTAGCTTAATCTTCTTTCTTTTGTCATCAAGTTTGCGGTTTCGTTCCTCTGCTTGTTTTTTGGCAGCACAAATCTTGTCATAGGCGGCCTAAAAACACCATTGTAAATGGCAGGATAAATGATTGTGCATCAGAGCCTGTGTGTATATGATGATTTGTACAAGAGGTCACTGTGGATCTACCTTGGCGGCAGCATCTGTAAGTACCTCCAGAGCCTGGGACAACTGGTGAAAGAGCTCAGCTATAGCAATGGGGAAAGAGAGGTAATAAGATGAAAACCTGAGACCCACTAAATCCATCCATCCATTCATCTTCTATTGCTTACGCCTAAGCAGAAAAGTCCAGACTTCCCTCTCCCTGGCCTCTACTACTCAGGGCAGATCCAGATATGTTCCCAGGCCAATTGAGAGACACAGTCTCCAACATGCCCTTGGTCTTCCCCGAGTCCTTGAGACACCTTATCTGGCTTCTCACAATGCACAAGAGCAGCTGTGCTATTCCGTGTTTCTCCCGGATGAGAGTCTATCTCACCTTATCTTTTAAAGTCTAAAGCCTAGCTACCTAACAAAGAAATTAATTTTGGCTGCTTTTACTCACAATCTTGTCCTTTTGGTCACTACCCAAACCCGCAGATGGCACTCAACACTTTTGTGGGCGAGAACCATGGCCTGAGACTTCGATCAGCTGATTCTCATCCTGGCCACTTCACAGTCGGCTGCAAACTGATCTAGTGAGAGTTGTAGGTCATAGCTCGATGAAGACAGCAAAAAGCAGAGACCGAATCCATGGCTTCTCGAAACTCTTCTCATTTACAAGTTTTTGCCTCAGAAACTGCCAAAGAAAGCCGCTAACCGTTTGGCCTACCGGTACCTGTCAGCTGCCACAAGAGTCCCATGAACCAAACAGGCCCGATAGGTGTCCTTCAACTTTATGGCATTCCTTACTACTGGTGTCCACCAACGGGTCCTGGGATAACCACCAAGGCACCGACCACGTATGGCCACAGTTCCAATCGCCTCGACAATGAAGACATGGAACATGGACCATTCGGATTCAATTCATAGACGCAAACAACAATCAGGACCCATCCCCACAACCAAAGGAGGAGGGAAACTACCTTCTCATTCACTGGGTTAAACTCCAATGCACAGGACGTGAGCCGGGGTGCAACAAGAATTGTCACCCTTGACCATCACCTAACACTACTAACAACGCCAGAGTGGAATAAAGTTCAGCCCCTTCACCACAATAAGATTCTATTCCATTCCGTTCTATTTTCCTCCGCTTAGCCGGGTCTGGGTCGCGGGAACAGCAGTCTCAGTAGGGAAGTCCAGACTTCGCGGTCTTTGGCCACCTCTTCCGCTTGTATTCACGACCTCATTCTTGCGTGAGGATGGGAACTTAGATAGCCCAATAAATAGAGAGCTTTGATTTCCGGCTCAGCTCTCTCTTCACCACGACAATCCGGTACAGCGAACCAAACGGAGGAACAGAGGAATCTAATTTTCGCCGCTTGTATCTGCGAACTCGTTCTTTCGGTCATGACCCATAACACATGATCATAGGTGAGGGTGAACGTAGATCGATCGATAAACAGAGAGCTTTGCCTTCCGGCTCAGCTCTCTCTTCACCACGAAGAGAGAGCTGCATTACTGCGGACGCTGCACCGATCTGCCTGTCGACCTCACGGTCATACCTTCCCTCACTCGTGAACAAGACCTCAAGATACTTGAACTCCTCCACCTGGCCCAAGACTTCATTCCCAAACCGGAGGGTACAATCCACTTTTTCCGACTGAGAACCATAGCCTTGGATTTGGAGGTGCTGAGTCTCATCCCAGAAGCTTCACACTCAGCTGCAAACTGCTCCAGTAAACACTTAATGTCACAGCCTCATAAGGCCATTAGGACCACATTGTCTGCAAATAGCAGAGACAAGATCCTAAGGGCACCAAACTGGACCCTCTCAACGCATTGACTGCGCCTAGAAAAACTGTCCATGAAGGTTAGGAGGCCAGCCTTGGGGAGGCCAACGTTCACCAGAAACAGGCTCTACTTACTGCTGGCAATGCGGATCATGCTCCTTCTCCAGTTGTACAAGGACCGAATGGTACGTAGTGCACCACCACTCCCATACTCCCGGAGCACCCATTAATGAACACCACAAGGGACGTGGTCAAATTCCAAGTCCACAAAGCACATGTAGACCGGTTGGGCAAACTTTCACATACTCTCCAGCACCCTTGCAAGAGTGTGGAGCTGGTCCAGTGTTCCGCAACCGGGACGAAAATTAAGTTGCACCTCCTGTAACCAAGGTTTGACTAACGGTCGTGCCCTTCTCTCCAGGACACTGGAATAGACTTTCCCAAGGAGGCTGAGGACGACCACCCTGAAATGCCAGTCAAGAGGTATTTTCCTGACTTCCATGCGATGTTAAAGACACGTGTCAGGAACTCAAAGTATTCCTTCCACCGACCGACTATATCCTCAGTCAAAGTAAGCAGGCCCCCGTCGTCCCCACTGTAAACAGTGTGAACCGGGAACTGCTTCCACTTTCCGAGATGTCGGACAGTTTGCCAGCACCTCTTTGAGGTTTTTGCCTCAACCACCTTCGAAGTCGCGTGCCACTTGGCTTGCCGATAGTCCCAGATATGAAATACTGGGAGGGGCTTCGCAGGCGAGCGCCTGGTGGTCGGGCCTTCACCCGTGGGGCCTGGCCAGGCACGACGTGAAAAAGCCACACACAATATCTACCCGCAGACCCACCACCTGCAGGGGCAATCATAATGGTCGGGTGCCATGCGATTTGGGCGGCGGTCAAGGGTGAGCGTTTGGGCAACCTGGTCTTCGGCGGCCAAATCTGGTTCTTGGGATATGGAATGTTACTTCGCTGGTGGGGAAGGAGCCTGTATTTGTGCGAGAGGTTGAGACGTTCCGATAAGATATTGTTAGACTCACCTTGACTCACAGTTTGAGCTCTGGAAGCAAATTCCTCGAGAGGGGCTGGACCTTGTTCTACCCTGGAGTTGCTGCAGGGGAAAGGCAGCGTGCTGGTGGTGGCTTATTAATAGTCCACATAACAAACAAACACCATGTTCGAACATAAGGATGTCCACAAGTGCAGTTGGCACCAAGGACACCATAGGTCGCGGGTTTATGATTGACTTTGTAGTTGTATCATCGAACCAGCGTCAGCATGTTCTGGACATGCAGGTGAAGAGAGGGGCTGAGCTGTCAACCGATCACCACCTGGTGATGATTTGGCTTAGATGGCAGGGAAGGATGCCATAAACAGGTTGTAGCTCACTATATCTACTTTGTTAAAAAAAAATAAAACTGTTCAATTTGTCATTTTGATGCATTCAATGATTTTTGAAAAAGAGACATTACATGGCTGAGATTGATGTCCTAACAACATCTTCAATGCCTCAACCTTGCAATGCTGCACAAGCCCAATCTTCTATTAGAGCGCCTAGAAGGGCCAATGCCGCAATCATCACTATCACACAATATTTCCACCGCCTCAGTTGTTATCTGACACACACACAAAAGCATACGAGACCACAAGTGCTCCCTATCATGCAACCGTCACGCTGCTGCAATAAACCAGCCAGGTTTAATTATTCTCTTATGGGAGGCCTGGTGAGATAATATGGTTACTTCCACTGGGGATTGGTAAATTCAAACTAACAGAAGGCTCTGGGGATTATACTGCCAGCAGAGCAGGTCAGGTTACCTACACTTATAAAATAAGATGGAATGAAATCCAACTGGGAGAGAACCTGCCATGCCTATGTGGCAGCTCAAACTGTCACAACGTAAGGGGGAGTTAAAGGGGGAAAATAGGGGTGAAAGTGGGTGCTGTCTTTAATGAAGAATGATGGCCCCAAACTCACCTCTCAAACACATGCAACCTTGCTTAGAGAGGCTGCACATCCTAGACTTGCTGCAGTCTTGTGAAATTGGGGCAAAGGCTGTCCATGTGTGGGTTCAAGTGCTGAGGCCCACCAAACCGCTTCTATTCCATTTCTGGGAAACCGACCCCCTGCTTTTACATTATCCCTCTCAAGGCCCAACCTCACCAATTTCCCCTTTTTTCCCCGCATGACATAATTAAGACTTTTCTGAGCCATCCAAAAGCCACATAAACCTCACTTGAAAACCTGACCTTTTTTTTCTAAATTGCCCTTATGACAAAAAAGATATACAGAGCTTTCTTTGTGTTTTATATATTTGCTGGTTTGTGTTTGTTCCAGACATCTCAAACAGCAAAGGCAGAATGTAATTTGGCTGATTCTGCCTTGCTCTAAAATTGGGAAGAACAAATATCCCACTCAAGTTTGTTTCTAGATATTAAAGGACCTTTGTCAAAACTAGGGTTGGGTGTCGTGTACAAAGACATGATACCAAGACCAAATCGGTATTTTTGAAATTGTGTCGGTGTTTAATTTATTGTGGCAGTGCGCCAATACCAAAAAAAGGCGCCACACCTTAAAAACTGACATTTTTTTAACACTTGATAACAGATATAAGTAATATATTGTATGAATGGATATACAGTTTATGCCATATAGATACATATGTAACTTATTATTACACATATTGACTAGTTAGTTTGATTAGTTAGTTGACTAGTTAGCTAGATTAGTTTGAAAACAATTTAAAATACCATAAAAAAGTTTCACTGCGCTAACCAGATATGCTACATGTCTTGTGCTGACTTTCACTTTGTTTCTTATTATCAGGAGAAAGAACATCAAAACATTTAAAAGACAGTCTGTAGTTCATACATTTCTTTTATATAATAGTGACATAAATACATTTTTAAATTTTTTTTATTTAAAGACAATTGATGATCTTATATATTAAGATAATTTTAGATATCTAAAATTGTATCAGACCAGATACCCTGAAAAAAAATCCAATTAAGACTCAAGTTCTGTTATGTGACTTAGAGGTTCTATAGGAAATGAAAACAAAACTCACCCGCTTTTGGGTTGTCTGGGTTCTTGTCTGGATGGCATGTCAGAGCTTTCTGTCGATAGGCTTTCTTGATCTATAAGAAGAGAAGAACCTTTAGACATTTTTTTCCCAATGAAAAATGTTCAGGACAAAAAAAACTGTTCACTTTGGCACAGGTGTTGGTCATGCAAAAGTACAATTTCTTTTCAGACCAATATTCTTAACCTTGGCTCACTTAAATGAATAAAAATTATAGTCCTACTGAAATAATGATGAGATTGGTTGCAGTCTGACAGGGAAGTACCTGGGTGGAATTTGGTCCATATTAAAATAAAAATCAGGGACTGTATTCTTTGGACACCCAAGCTGATTCTGTTTCACGTCCTTCTGAAGCATTAATGGAACCACTGCGGCACATTCCGCAGTAAACAACACACTCGAGGTTGGGTTTGCAAGATAGATGTGTGCCGAGTTGAAGCCTAGCACTAGTCCACCTTTTATACAAATCTAACATGACTGCCGCATAAAATTAATTAATACAAAAGGTTGGTAGCCAAAACTCAAATAATATAAAAAGGCCTACATTAACATAAATTAAATATGTTTTTTATCTCTGGGTCTGTGTCTGGAATGTTAACTATTCATTGGTCGAAGTAGCGTTTTTATTTTCTAAAGATAAAGCAGGGAGCTATGTAGTGACACAATGCACAATTTCTATGCAAGGTTTTAGCCCACAAAATTTCACTATAGTACTCTTCCACTGTGCTCAGTCAGCCATACCACTGCCCAGCATGTTTTCACATATCCCCTTTAGCATAAACTCATCTCCTGCCAGTATGTTAAAGATTACAGAAAATCAAGTACCTCTCATTAGTCCTTATCAGGACACATCTTACCCCCTTGGCATGTACGTAGTTCTTCCTTGTGCCTTGTTGAGCTGACTTTACTTAGGTGTGGGTAAGAGGGACAAATACAATTTCACTCTGGTATTACACTTCCTGTTTATTCTTGTATAGTTTGAATAATAAATAGCTCAAGACAAAGCCTTTGCGAGACCAGTCATCATTAAGGACTATTTAGTCTTGATGCTTGGTAAACATAGACGTCCTACAGTTCCAAACTGACACGCAAAGCTGCAGAACGGCACCAAACACATATGTTTATTGTTGTGCGAAGACTACTTGCCCTTTTAGCATCCCTCTGCATTTTTTTTCATTTTGCTCTTTGCTTCTTATAGTAACGCAGCTACAAATATGATTTTGGAACAATTAGTAAATTATTGCCTTTAAAATATTACTAGAAGGACGCTTGGGTAAAAACTTGGCCAAAGCACATACATTTCATTAGCTCAAACGAAACAGCACATCAAAATTTTATGGGGTTTTTTTTTTTTGGGGGGGGGAGGTTCAAGCAATTGTCCTGTTCAATCACTGACTGATCTACTGTTTTACCATATATTTTGTGTCCAGAAATGTTGGCAACAATGTGTTGTCTGGATAATAATGGGATTCATATGAAAAGCAGGCATACAAAACGGGAGGTGTTGTATGGTGCAGCAGTTTCACTAAAAAGGCCAAATTTTACAATTCCAGGTCTCTATACCTGCTGTAAACCTGGCAGATGTTCTTTATTTATTTATTAACATGTTATTTATTAACATTAGCTATAGTTTAACTTTAGCTAATGTCCTTGACCATGTAAGTGTGTGAACTGCAGACTTTCCAGAATAGCCACACATCTTGAAAATTTATCTTTTATTGAACCATTAAGGTCGCACGGTGGCCGAGTGGTTAGCATGTTGGCATGTGTGCCCAACATGCTAATCACTCTGGAGATCTGGAAGAATCGCCGTTGCGCATCTCTGTGTGGAGTTTGCATGTTCCCCCCATGCGTGTGTGGGTTTTCTCCGGGTACTCCGGTTTCCTCCCACATTCCAAAAACATGCATGTTAGGTTAATTGGCGACTCTAAATTGTCCATAGGTATGAATGTGAGTGTGAATGGTTGTTTGTCTGCCCTGCGATTGACTGGTCACCAGTCAATCTAAATCTAAATTGTCCATAAGAATGAATGGTTGTTTGTCTGCCCTGCGATTGACTGGTCACCAGTCAATCTAAATCTAATTAGTTGATTGAGAATGAATGGTTGTTTGTCTGCCTTTCGATTGAATGGCGACCAGTCCAGGGTGTACCCTGCATCCCAAAGCCAGTTGAGATAGGCTCCAGCATAGCCCCGCAACCCTAATGAAGATAAGCGGCATAAAGAATGGATTGAAGGATGAACTGTTAAACTCACTAATTACTGGAGCTGATTGTGCTAAAAATGTGAATGTGCATAGAATTAAGATCGTGACTTTCTGGGACATTTTCTTTTTGTTTGTGATGCAGCTGGATTAGTAACATTTTAAAATTGTAATTTAGAAATTAGATTGTGTGAATAGACACCACAGTTTTTTTTGTGAAGCTCTACATCTGTAATTAATTCCATAGTTTACTTTTGGTTGAGCAAACCAGCTCAATGTACATTGTGTTTATGTCTCTCATTTAAGTAATTCACAAGCAGAAGAAAAAAATCAGTGCAGGGAAGGCCAGCAAATTTTAAAGCAGACAAACAGTAGCTCAATGTAGCGGGCCTGGTGAAGAACAGACTCAGTGATGCCCCAAACCCAGCCTGCTTGAACCTCAACTGCATGTTCACATCTTGTCCTCATTAAAAGCGTCTTTGGCACCAATTACAGTTGACAAACTGGTCCTGGTAAATCCAGAACACACAGTCGGCAGGTCCCAGAGCCTGTGTAACTGATTACCTGCCTGATCTGCCATGGGCCCATCCTCCTTAATTAGAACACTCGTTGTTTACAGGGCTTTATTAGCTCGAGGACAATATTAACAGCCAGGAAGAACAGGGAGAAGGAAGAGAATGAAGGAAGGGTAAAGAAGAAAGAAAGAAAGAAAAGGGAAAATAAACAGAAGGATGTTTATTTCCTGTTTTCTGTTACTGCTGTTATCCCATTCATTTCAATAGTAAAACTGGAAGTTTGAGGAACTGGTACAAATATTGCAGTAGGCCAAAGAAAAATTGTCTGATAATTGTTTGAGAGTTCATGACCTCTATCACTGAGCCCACAGTCATGGTAACACAGGACGATAATTGTCCTACAAATTATTGCAGATAAACAGTGTTATCATTATTTTGAGACCATTTTTTCAATGTAATGATAATATACGGCATAATAATGTGAGTACACCATATCAAAAGCAATAAACTTTAATTTCACGAGTATTTATCATTGTAATTGAAATGTCAAGGGTTAAAATAAATTAAACAAACATAATAATAAATTAAATGAACAAAATGACAAGACAAATTATTTGTACAATGTATGCATGTACAAATTCTCCTCCGTGAATCACCACCTTATCGTGGTGGAGGGGTTTGAGTGCCCGAGTGATCCTAGGAGCTATGTTGTCATGGGCTTTATGCCCCTGGTAGGGTCGTCCAAGGCAAACAGGTTCTAGGTGACGGGCCAGACTAAGACTGATTCAGAAGACCCTAATGAAGAAGAATATCAAGAGGAGTGACCGCACCTCGTCCGGACGTGGGACACCGGGGCCTCACCCTGGAGCCAGGCCTGGGGCATGGGCTTGCAGGCGAGCGCCAGGTGGCCAGGCCTTAACCCATGGGTGAAGGCCTGGCCACCCACCCACCAAATCAAGAACATGAGAACTCCTGCCTGCAGACCCACCACCTGCAGGGGTTCCTGCAGGGGTTCCTTGAGAGGGGCTGGACCGTGTTCTACTCTGGAGTTGCTGCAGGAGAGAGGCAGCGAGCTGGGGTGAGCTTATTAGTAGCCCCCCGGCTTGTTGCCTCTGTGCTGGAGTCATCCCCGGTGAACGAGAGGGTTATTTCCCTACCCCTTCGGGCTGGGGAAAACATTCTGACTGTCGTTTGAGCGTACGCGCCGAACGGCAGTTCAGAGTACCTGGCCTTTTTGGAGTTTATCAGAGGGGTTCTAGAGAGCACCCCAGCTAATGACTACATAGTTCTACTGGGAGACTTCAACGCCCTTGTGGGCAATGACAGTGTGACTTGGAGGGGTGTGGTTGTGTGGAACGGCCTCCCTGACCTGAACCCGTGTGGTGTGTTGTTGCTGGACTTCTGTGCGAATCACAGTTTGACCATAACAAACACCATGTTCGAACATAAGGATGTCCATAAGTGCACTTGGCACCAGGACACCCTAGGTCGCAGTTCTATGATCGACTTTGTGGTCGTATCATCAAACCTGCGTCCACATGTTCTACGGACACACGGGTAAAGAGAGGGGCTGAGCTGTCAACTGACCACCACCTGGTGATGAGTTGGATTAGATGGCGGGGAAGGATGCCGGACAGACCTGGTAGACCCAAACGCGCAGTGAGGGTGTGATGGGAACGTCTGGCAGAGTCTCCCGTTCGTCGAGTCTTCAACTCTCATCTCTGGCAGACCTTCGCCTGCATCTCGAGGGAGGACCGGGATATTGAGTCCGAATGGGCCGTATTCTGTGCCTCCATTGCTGAGGCAGACAGTCGTAGTTGCGGCCGCAAGATGGTCGGTGCCAGTCGTGGCGGCAAGCCCAGAACCCAATGGTGGACACCGGGGGTTAGGGCTGCTGTCAAGCTGAAGAAGGAGTCCTATCAAGCATGGATGGCTTGCGGGACTCCCGAAGCAGCTGACAGGTACCGGCAGGCCAAGTGGCACGCGGCTTCGACGGTGGTCGAGGCAAAAACTCGGGTGTGGGAGGAGTTTGGTGAGGCTATGGAGCACGACTTTTGATCAGCCTCGAAGAGGTTCTGGCAAACCGTCCGACGCCTCAGAAAGGGGAAGCTTGCTGACCTCGACTTGCTGACCTCGACTGAGGAAGGAATACTTTCAGGCCCTTCTCAATCTCACTGACATACCTTCCGTAGAGGAAGCAGAGTCTGAGGATACGTAGGTGGACAGTTCTATCACCGTGGCTGAGGTAATTGGGGTAGTTAAAACACTTCCCAATGGCAAGGCTCCGGGGGTGGACGAGTTTCGCCCTGAATTCCTCAAGGCCCTGGATGTTGGGGGACTGTCTTGGTTGACACCCCTCTACAATATTGCATGGAAGTCAGGAACAGTACCTCTGGACTGGCAGACCGGGGTGGTGGTCCTCATTTTTAAAAAGGGTGACCGGAGGGTGTGTTCCAACTATAGTGGGACCACACTCCTCAGCCTCCCTGAGAAAGTCAACTCTAGGATGCTGAAGAGAAGGGTACGACTGTTAGTCGAACCTCAATTACAGGAGTTTCAATGTGGTTTTCGTCCCGGTCGTGGAACACTGGACCACCTCTACACCCTTGCAAGGGTACTGGAGGGTATGTAGGAGTTTGCCCAACCTGCCTACATGTGCTTTGTAGACTTGGAAAAGGCATTCAACTTTGTCCCTGATGGTGCCCTGTGCGGGGTGATCCGGGAGTACGGGATTGGTGGCCCGCTACTACGTGCCATTTGGTCCTTGTACAATCAAAGCAGCAGCCTGGGTGCCTCAGCCTTGCCTCAGGTGGAGGAGTTCAAGTATCTCGGGGTCTTGTTCATGAGTGAGGGACGGTTGGAGCGTGAGGTCGACAGACGGATCGGTGTAGCGTCAGCAGTAATGCAGCTCTGTCTTTGTGGTGAAGAGAGAGCTAAGCCGGAAGGCAAAGCATTGACCTTAAGCATTTGCAGTCACAGATTCATCATGTACAATCGCAGAAAGACAGTCTCATGGAAAAGATCCTAGGGCTCCATGGTCATGTCATAAACCTTATGGAGGAAAACAGAGCACTGAGCAAAGAAACTAAAGCTCTAAAGGAAGAAATCGAGAAGTTGCAAGACAAAAATGTTGTGTTGTGTGCTGCTCTTAAAGAAGGTAAAAACCCTATGGCAGATAATAAAGCACTACACACTGATATCAAGGCTTTGCAGGATAATATAAAGCCACTATTGGAAGAAAATGCTGCCTTGCACGCTGCTCTCAAGGAAGCTAAAAGCCATATGGAAGAAAATAGAGCATTATGCAAGGATGTTAGAGTTTTGCAGAATGATATCAAGACATTATTGGAAGACAATGCTGCCTTGCACGCTGCCCTTGAGGAGGTTAAAAACCCATATGGTTAGGGTTCTGCAGAATGATATCAAGACATTATTGGAAGACAATGCTGCCTTGCGTGCTGCCCTCAAGGAGGGAAAAAACCCCAAGGAAGTAAACAATGCATTATGCAACGACATCAATGCTCTACAGGATCATTTCAGGACACTATTGAAGGATAATGGCGCCTGGCACACCACTCTGGAGGAAAAGAAGGAAGCAAAGGATAACATCACTGAGCAAAAGAAAACTATAATGGATGAGATGGATCAGAATTCAAGAATGAATGATGTGATTCTCATAGGGCTCAGAATTACACCCGGGACAAAAGATTGGGAAGCTCATAACAGAGGAGAACCAGATGGAATGAATGTTCCTTCAGCAAAGCAACAGATTGTCAGCTTCCTACAATCAAAGAAGGTGGATATCGATATCAACACCATTGATACTTGCATCCCACTGTACGGCAGAAACAACACCACACCTCTCGTCATCAAGTTCTTCAACAGGGAATTCAAAACAGCACTGCTGAAACAGAGGAAGAACTTGAAAGGCACAAACGTCTACTTAAATGAGCATCTGACAAAACGCAACGCTGACATCGCCAAGAAAGCACGAGACTTAAGGAAGCAGGGAAAGATACAAAGTACTTGGCGGACCAACGGAAAAATATATACATCAAGCTACATGGAGGTCCAGGAGAGGGAGGAGTGGTAGTTGTCAAAGATATCAACGATCTGGATACATACTAAACATCATATTATCATGACAATAAGGATAAAAGAGGATACAACGTACAAAAACAGTAAGATTACATTCAATAATATGAACATTGATATCAACGTTGAAAGAGCACGCTCAACAAAGCATTAAAATCAGGAACTCATGTACATACATTTAATGACACTCACAGTACAACACCAAGACAGCAAGATGTTGATCCGGAAATCAACAAGTGAAGAGGGAAGGAAAGAGGAGGGAAAAAAAGGGAGAAAAAAAGATTTTTATTTTTTTTTGAAAAATATGATATATGCATGTATGTGTATGTATGTATGTATACATATGCATGTATGTGTTGTGTATGTATGTATGTATACATGTGAATGTATGTGTATATGCATGTATGTGTATGTATATGTGTATGCATGTATATACACTGTATATATGAGTATGTATTAGCAAATCATGTGAAAAGGGGGTAGGATTAAATAAGCTCTGCTTCTTCCTACTCCTTTTCGAACCTGTAGAACTGAGGAAAGTAACATGAATAATTCTTTGTACAATGTATGCATGTTTGAAACAAAATAAATCAAACCAAACCAATATCTGAGCTATTTTCTGATAAGAAAATTACTTATACCAGTATAAATAACAATGTGTTTTTCCTGCGACCGCACGCTGTGGCGCAATGTATTGACACATTGGCACCACAGCATGGTCCCATAAGGGCGGAGAAAGGCAGAGAGAACAACAAAAGAGATAAAATGAGCCTGGCTGAAGGCAGAGGAGAAGGATAATCTCCAGGCTGGAACCCGCAAGCTCCTTCCAAGAGCCCAATCACCAAAACCCAGCCGGAGATACCAGTGCAAGTACCAGGGTACCTTAAAATCATACCTTAAAATCGCAGGCTAACCATAGTATGTTCATCAGTCGCCCGAGCACATCAGGAGGTCAACATAAGTGACAAAAAACCATAAGCTGTGAAGAATGCAAATGTCCTACTGTATGTCAATATAAAAGCTTTGCAAGCCACAACAAGCTCTGGGATGAGCCTGTTCCCATCTTTGTGATGAACAACATGACTGATGGCAGTGGTCGAGAAGCAGGCCAGACTGTCCATCTGTTGACATCCGTCTTCATCATATAATAGTTAAAATGCCCAAAGCCTAAATGTTCTTCCCACAAAAATGTACCATCACTGACACCAATCAACAGACCTCACAGAGCCAGCCAACTGTTTTTTTTTTTTTTTAAATAATCATTCTGGCCCCACTGCGACCACTAACTTCTTGCAGCATAATACTCTACAGAGAACAAGAGTTTAAACTTCAAATAAGAAATCGACTTCTTCCCTTATTTTTGGCAGCAATTATGATTTCCCATCTAGCCTGTGGATTTTAGATATTGGATATGGAAAGAGAGAAAGTCTGGAAGGGGCTAGGTTTATAATGGTAAACCACTTTGGAATGTGAAATTATTTTTTTAATTCAAAGCAGTGGGGTCATTAGACCTCTATTAAGAGGGTTGAAGCCTCCCTAAAATAATCTTAAACCCCCATAATTCATATGCTGTTGTGTCCACAAATTCAAAGTAAGGTAGCCAGAATATGAGTTTAAATAGATGAATTTATGACCTGTCATTATTTACTTAAATAATATCATAAATCTGTCAGGGGGGGGGGGCATGGTCAGCTGTCAAGGGGTCCGCGAGAAGCAGGGAGTACTTTCAATGTTGGTGTAAACCTGCCAATATGTCCAAATGTATTATACTCAACCTCCCATTTGACTCTCGAATACACTTCTATGGTTTATATACTTCCTGGTTTCAGTTTCAAATTCAGTTAGTACAGTACAGATAAAATAAATAGATATAATCAATTGTCAATAGTATTTCAAATGGGGAGGCGACAACATTTCTGGCCCCTGGGGAGGGCGTGACAGAAAAGAACTGAGAAACCCTGACTTACATCTTCTGTGCCGGATGACTTGACCCTGAAGAGTAAAACTAGTACTAGTACAACGTCGCCATCTAGTGTTTTTTATATTCCATATGTTGAACAGTGTTTGGTAATGACTCATTATTGGATTGCATTGTCATGAAGACTAAACTCTCCCTTTTCTTACACGGCAGGCAGGTAGGTAGGTAGGTAGGTAGGTAGGTAGGTAGGTAGGTGTCCCGCCGAAAACAATGCGCTGTTAACCATGCGAACTCGACAAAGGATGCCCAATACTAGCTCCATGGTCCTTTCTACGATTTTAGCTCCCAGCGTACAGACATTTATAAAGAATTGTTCCGCCTTTAAAACAAACAAATCATCGAGTAATAACAACAAGACATCCATTTTCTATGCCGCTTATCCTCATTGATTATTATTCAAAGCAGCGTCCTGTAACATGCACCTAGCCGGTTTGCTAACATATACAATAGCGTACCTCCTTCGTTGTAGCAGTGTTTTCAATTCCAAGCAGACCATAAAGGTCCATCTGCAGGATTTCCTTCGCCTTTTCAGACATTTCTGTTCACGGTAATTTTCAGCACTTACGCCAAAATTTCAGTAGAAATAGTAGAAACAAAAAACTGCTCGACAACTGCTAATGTTTGTTTTGGTTGGCGCCATGAATTTGACGTAACCGACCTTTCAACTCTGTCTCGCAGTGCACATTGGGAAATTGAGTTTTTGTGGCTTTTATTCATTTTAAGCGTGGCTCACCCTGCTGGTGTTTCTCTGGTGGACAAATTATAGTCTGTGTTTATTTACTTACAATATTCATTTTAATTTTTTTATTTAAATTTTTGATGTAAAATAAAATGTTAAATACACTGAAACTCTTGAGATTGAAAGATATTTCCAAGAGTGACCTGATACATTGACGTTTATATGCAGCACTTACCTTCAACTAAATTTTGTATATTGTATATATTCATTCATTCATTTTCTATGCCGCTTATCCTCATTAGGGTCGCGGGTATGCCGGAGCCTATCCCAGCTGGCTTTGGGCGGGAGGCGGGGGTACACCCTGGACTGGTCACCAGTCAATCGCAGGGCACATATAGACAAACAACCATCACACTCACATTCATACTGATGGACAATTTAGAGTCGCCAATTAATCCTCCTGACTGTGAGGCCAATGTGCTACCCTCTCGACCACCGTACGACCATATTGTATATAGTAAAGTGTTAATTTATTTATTTATTATTATTATGAAATGGCCGCTTTTATGGATGCATTTTTTTATTTCAAGATGTGGTGAAAATTGAATTTCTTGTAATATTGTGTATTTATGGTTCAATAGTCGCCTACATTTTGAATTTTATACAGTATATGGAAACCTTTACAATAGTAAATTTGCTGCGATTGGCTGGGATAGGCTCCAGCATACCCGCAACCCTAATGAGGATAAGCGGCGCAGAAAATGGATGGATGGATGGATGTCTGGCGACCTGTCCAGGGTGTGCATCATCTTTTCCCAAAGTCAGCTGGGATATGCTCCAGAATACCCCGGCAACTCCAGAAATGATAAGCGACATTGAAAATGGATGGATGTATTGTCAATTTGTTGTTTTTAAGAATGGCCACAGTAATTTCCTTTTCGAAAAATTTTAAGTGATAATATTTTTTTTTTTAATCTGAAATGTTTTCATTTAAAGCTGTTTAGTTGTCATTGGCCAAAATAATCCACTAGTGCAACATTTCCAGAAAGCAGAGGAATTCACATGATCTGAATCAGCAAACATGTCCTGACTGGGACTGGAGGAGCTCTTTTCTTAAAGCTGCTTGGCAAACAGGGTCACAGGGAAGATCTAATCACTGAGTAATGTAAAATGTCTCCTTTGTGTGTTCGACTGAGTTTATTCACAATGTGACATCATTTATGATAACCTACCTTTGCTTCCATCTGTTTTAAATACAACCACATATCCCTTTAACTCTGAGATGAAGCACACCTTTATTACCCGGAGTAAAATAATATAGTTGGGATCATTTTTGTTGACTTAAGCTCACGCCGAAGTGTACTTACAGTAGCTGTTTACCCTACATGTCTACCCTCGAATGTACATACGGCAGAACAGTTATCTTACATAAGGATTGAACTATTAATGGTGTTTGCAGATGTAAAACAATGCACAGGCCTGAGTTGCAGCAATTTGTATGCTCTGGTGCTTTATCTGTGCTTTTTCACATACTGGACTCTTGTTCACCTGGATGAGCAAGTTTTCTCATGACAATTACAATTGCTTTGTAAAGGAGCCTTCTGCTGCACCGAAACATCATCAACATAGTGCTAACATTGTCTGCAAAACTTCTGTTTGAAGCATATTCTGGTTTGTACTAATATGCCCACAAAATATTAGTATCAACAAAAGTATTGCTTTTCATTCATTCATTCAAGGTTTGATTCATCCATTCAAATGCTTGTTTCAACTTTCTTCATTTACAATGTCTTGTAATGGTATGACTTTTGTAATAGTTGGACTTTATTATAACTTATTCTCAAATTAATTTACCAAAAACTTCGTATTCGTTTTGTTTGTTTCTTGGACAACTTTTCCTTAAATTATTCATTTATATATACACCCCCACCCCCAATAGTATTACTTTACTCTCTTAATATTTAGATTTTAATCCAGTAACATTCTTGTTTTCTTGTTTAAATGTATTTTTAGAAAGTGGTTTGGGCCCATAAAAAACAGTTCCGGGCCATTTTTTCTGTTTGGACACCTGTGCTATCTGGAAAGAAACATTGGCTTTGTCTTGTGTCATAGGTGATTGATTAAAATATCTCATATCCAACTATGGCTTGTTAATCATGAATGAATTTTACTTTTTAGGACTGTTCTCCCCGTGCGTGTGTGGGTTTAATCCTGGAACTCTGGTTTTCTCGCTCATCTTAAAATGGAGACTCTAAACTGTCCGCATAGGTATAAATATGAGTGTGAATGGCTGTTGGTCTCTATGTGTGATTGGCTGGTTACCAGTGCAGGCTGTACCACACCTCTTGCCTCAAGTCGCCTGGGATAGGCTCCAGCATGCCCCCGCCACCCTTGTGGGGACAGCATAGAAAGTGAATGTGCTGAAGACCAATAAAAAAAGAAGCTGGTCTAAAAATGGCCCTTAGGACAACCTAATTTTTACAGTTTCTCCTACAATTGACTGGTGATCAAAATGTCATCAACCATTTGACGACACTATTGCGGATACATGAACTATGTGGACCTTCAAGCCCAAAACAATCTGCAAGACTTCAAGCCTGTAGCACGCAGAACGAGGGAGGACCGCCCCAAGAACCACGAGCGACTGCCAGCTCAGAGACCGCAGGGAAACCTACCAAAGCAGGCGGGTTACAGCAGGAAACCGCGGTAGCACCTCCAAAGTAAAACAGATCCGCTGCAACATAACCACGGCAAGTGGGAACTCCCTAACGTGGGGTGGATGCTTGGCTTAAACAAATCGGCTGGGACGTTGGAATCCCATCCCAGAGGGAAACACAAGGAAATGGGCGAGTATGTAAACGATGGAGTGGGTTTTTCGGCTGAGCGTTGTTATAGGTGACCGCTAGCGGCTAATGGCTAGCTAACTACGTGTCGTATTTCGTTCCGTGCTTGTGCGTTGACGCGGTGCCCATTTCCCACACCCCCCCTTCGTCACGTTAAGGTCCAATTTTGGGAGCTTTATCGGCCAATAATGGCGAGAGACGAAGAAGAGTTGGTGTTCGTCACGTGGCGTCGCCGTTTTATTGTGGAAGTCGTGAGCGGATGTGGTCGTGTTGCGGTGCTGTTGTTTGACGTCGCTCTTTAAACAAGTGAGTGAGCGCTTAGGGCCGTGACGATTTAATAGGCACATAAACACACACACACACACACACACACAGGGCTCGACTTGCCTCGCAAACGCCTTCATTTTAGGAGATCCGTGCATCATCTTTGGCGATGTGAAAGAGCGTCAGGATGTCATCGGGTGCCTCTCCCATCTGAAGCACACACAGGGACGCTATTCTTCCAAGTGGCTTACAAGAACAACACCAGGTAAGACATCATCCTCGGGGTTTATGGGTGATCTTCAACGGGGCAATTTGTGATTTCTGCTACAGTACACTCATTATGACCATTCCATTGCTGTGCTGTACTGCCTTGGACGGGACAAGCGTCCCGTTATGTCCTGGTACTGGTGTGTGCAAAGACGCATTCCAAAGTGATGATTTTTGTTGCTCTTTTTGTGCTTTTTAAAAAAAATCCACTGTAATGTGCGTTGACGTGTACAGAGGAAGTGTTTTGTCTCCTTCATACCCATGCAGGATGTTACCCCCTTTAAACTGTTCCTCCTTGGAGAGGAAAAAGGCTCAAAGGAAAAATGTGCCCAGTTGCCAAAAAACACTTTGCAGAGTTTTATCTGGAACATATTTGTTGATATTTCAGAGGTCTGCAGAGGTTAAGTCAATTTTAATGACGATGAAGCCATCACCTGACAGTATTATTGAGTAAACTACACCACACCAGCAAAGTACATTCGCTTTACAGTCTTATTGGTTTTCCCAAAATAGCTGAAATGGGGGTAAAGAATGCTAGGTATCATTTTGCTCCAGATCTTTCAATCCAGCTGCAAATACTAGTGTAGGCCTACATGTGAGCTTCTGTTTGCACAAAGCATTAAAACGTGCGCACTTCTCGTTCACTTGTTTATAATTGCAGACATACACTGCATAGAACAGGATTGACAGTCGTAGCCACTGCATATGTTTCCGATGAAGTGAATCAGTGGGTGTCCATGGTTAAGTGTTAATGTAGTGCACACTGGAGTTGGTCTGCTGTGTGGGAGGCTCAAGCAAGAGGACACATGAGTGGGTTTATCCTGTAGGCTGTGAATCAGCTGCTATTAGAGGTACATGTGGGAGCTTTTGGAAGCAGAAATGAAAATAGATTTAAACGGCATGCATATTTGTTCAAACCTTATGGATATACAGTGAGTCATTTCAGTGTATGTGCAGGAATTGCCCCAACTGTGAAATCCTGAGTGAAATATACCATACTTGTTAAAAAAATAAATAAATAAAAGGAAGGGAACATGAGCCGCAGCACCAGCATGTTTATCTGGTTTCCTGTCCAAGAAAGTCGTTTTCCTTCCTTTTGAAAAATTCCCTTCTATTAAAAAAAACTATTGACTTGCAACTTTTGCACCCGGCTTCCCATCAGAGAGATCATTCTTCTACATTAAGTACACCTACAGCTTTTGATGAGAGCCAAAGCAAGAGTTAAATGTAAAATTCTGCCTTAGACTGACACGCCTTGGACAGACACGCCCTGGACTCTGAGATCTTAATAATCTGTTCATTGTTGTGCTTGTTGTTTTTCACATGTGTGAAAACTGCTTCATAATTGGAGGTGCATCCTAGATTTTGGTTTTCTTGGTTATTAGAAACGACTCTCCATGTACTCTAGTGTACTGTGGAGTAGTGTAGATGAACTTATTTGAATTCCCACATTGCGGAATCCTAGTTGTAAAACACCATGTGTCGACTGGCTGCCATCAGGATTCTGCATTCCTTTGCAAGACAATGTGACATAAGCCACCTTACCTTGACTCTGCAAAATGAATGGGATCTTTTCTGCAGTGCATGTTCTGGACGAAAAAAACAGAGAAGGCCCAGCCAATTAGCAAAGCTCAGACAACAGTGTTGAAGTAGAATCCGTTGAGGTTGCTAAAATGCAGCGAAAAACAAGTATAATGCCCTGATGGATTCCTTCCAAGCTACCCAAAGTAGCAAACAGTGAGTCAGTGCTAGTCATTGTGTTCTACATGCTAGTCACTCAGCTCTGCCAAGTCTGAAATGTACCATAGACAGAGACACAAGAGTCTCTCACAGTGTTTTGTTTTTAGCTTTTTTTTAAAATATACCCAGGCAAGTGAAATACCATAGAGAGAATGTATTTTTAGACATTTGCAGAATGCTTTCCCCTTTTTGGGACAGAATGCGTATCCTATGGGATCCTTTCAGAAGCTCGGCAAAGAACCAGGTTAGTGAAAAGGGGGACTGTGACATGAAAAGCACCATGTGTGCATTCATATGTTGGTGCCATGTTTGGGAAATGCTGACTCTATAGTAGCTTCTGTGTAACAGTCTGATGAAAAGCATTCCTCGTGTTGGGTGGCGGCGGGTACTGTCCTGACAGTGACCAGCTTGGTTTTGCATGAGTTTTGATTGTTTGACAGCGATTTTCACACAGGATTAAGCTGGAATGTTTGGCATTGCTGCTGGTAATGACTGTACTGCTGACATGATCGTTTACACACCCACAGAGTGCAGTGCTGTCATTTCCCATCCTCTTTTCCTTTGTGATTAGGCCCACAGCCATTGTTCCGCTTAGCAATGGTGACATTGTACGGTAGGCAAAATTCCTGAATTGTAAATGAGACACCATTTCTTTCTTGTAACAGATTGATTTGTAACCCTGGCAGAGGTATGTTTTCCTTGGGATTTGTTTTATCCTGCCAACTTCATAATGTATAATTGGTAAGTATTCATTTTTTTGATGGGACTCCACCAACAATTATGGCATAAAACAAAGTAAATAAAAAAAAGAGCCTACATCCCAGCTTTGTGTTATAGGTGACAAAGCATAATGTTTGCCACGAAGGGCCCCTGGGCGTTGACTGAATATGTCATTAAATATCATTCATTCGTTTTCCATGCCGCTTATCCTCATTAAGGTCGCGGGAATGCTGGAGCCTATCCCAGCTGACTTTGGGCGGGAGGTGGGGTACACCCTGGACTGGTCGCCAGTCAATCACAGGGCAGACAAACAAACATTCACACTCACATTCATACCTATGGACAATTTAGAGTCGCCCATTAACCTAACATGCATGTTTTTGGAATTGTGGGAGGAAATCGGAGTACCCGGAGAAAACTCACGCACAGGGAGAACATGCAAACTCCACACAGAGATGCCCAACGAAGATTCGAACACTGATCTCCTGACTGCGAGGCCAACATTCTACCCACTCCTCCACCGTGGGGCCTCATTCAATATCATTCATTCATTTTCTATGCCGCTTATCTTCATTAGGGTCGCGGGTATGCTGGAGCCTATCCCAGCTGACTTTGGGCGAGAGGCTGGGTACACCCTGGACTGGTCGCCAGTCAATCGCAGGGCACATATAGACAAACAAACATTCACACTCACATTCATACTGATGGACAATTTAGAGTCGCCCATTAACCTAACATGCATGTTTTTGGAATTGTGGGAGGAAATCAAAGTACCCGGAGAAAACCCGCGCACGCAAGGGGAAAACATGCAAACTCCACACAGAGATGCCCAACGGAGATTCGAACCCTGAACCTCCTGACTGTGAGGCCAACATGCTACCCACTTATCCACCCTGCTGCCTCATTAAATATCAATGCTTTAAAAATATATTGTTTATATGGGTAAAGTTTGAACAATATCTGTCACATGGTAAGTAATTGGAAGGAAATTAAATTTTTTTCAGTGGTCCTGGCTGATAACCACTCTAGGGTGTACTGCGGCAAGTCAGCTGGAATAGGCTCCAGCATACCCAGCGACCCTAATGAGGATAAGCGGCATAGAAAATGAATGAAAAAAAAATGTAGAATGGTGTGCAGCTGGTTGTTGTAAAAACATTACATAAATCAGTTTTTTTGGAGTGAATCCAGTTTGCTTATATGGTATCAATTTGAATTCATGTTAGCACTAAAAATATGACATTTTATAAAATGTCATATTTTATAAAATATGAAAAAATATAAAAAAATAACAATTATAAATCTATTTAAAAAATGTTTCATTAACATATTTTTTCAACATGAACATGTTTTTTATGTTTAATGAATAAAATATTATTTTATGTAGGATGTTGACATCATGAAATGAAGTCACCTCACACGAGTATAATTGACTCAAGGATGCACATTATTATTATTATTATTATTATTATTAACCTTGTTCAGTTGCTAATGCTAAACTATAAGGAGCTATTAAATTGCCCATATGTATCTTTCTTCATTCGTTTTGTATATTTTAAATGTGTGGTGCCCACACTGAGGGCTTGTTATTTTAAAAATGGTCTCCAAAATGTCCAAAATTAGCCAGATAATGAGTGAATTCCCTTTCCCCTGTCCTGTCCTAGGTGCTTTAAAAATGCTGTCAGGGCTCTCAGACGTGAGGAAGAAGTGGGCAGCAGTTCGGGGTCGCCTCGGCTCTTCTCAGGACTCGGACAGCCAGCAGGAAGCTAACCTGGAAAGTGCTGATCCAGAGCTCTGCATCAGACTGCTCCAGGTCCCCACTGTGGTCAACTACTCCGGCCTGAAGCGTCGCCTGGATGGCAGCGATCAGACATGGATGGTCCAGTTTCTGGAGCTCAGTGGCTTGGACCTCCTCCTGGAGGCCCTGGACAGGCTGTCTGGGAGGGGTTGCTCTCGCATTGCAGACGCTCTCCTGCAGCTCACGTGCGTCAACTGCGTCCGTGCAGTCATGAACTCATCAGCTGGGATCCACTTCATCATAGAGAATGAAGGATACATCCGGAAGCTCTCCCAAGGTTCTCACTATCATTCAGCTCGTTATAATACACGTCTTTTATAATGTAGTGCATGCTTAAATCACAGTTCCGTAACTGTAATTACTCTCTTCATGTGCAACCTACAAGTTAAAACGCTTACTGCAGCGTATTGGGATTTTTGAATTAGGAACACAAACATGTTTATCTGCTGCCACATCCTTGGGGGACAAAGTTCAAGTTGCACTACCTACAAACACAGGAGGAATGTTAGGGTCTTGACTAAAAAATGAGAAAGAAATGGTCTGAGAGTGTGTGTTATGTGTGCTTCATGTTTGTTCTCATTATGTTCAACAGCCTTGGACACCTCCAACACCATGGTGAAGAAGCAGGTATTTGACCTACTAGCAGCCCTCAGCATGTTCTCTACAGATGGTCATCGCCTTGCTCTGGATGCACTGGACCACTACAAGGCAAGAGTGTTAATGTTTCAAGAATTGCAAAAAATATATATATATATATGATAAAGATATAAAAACAACCTTTTACGATGTCCTCTAGCGGCTGTAGTCGTGAGTTGCATGCACAAGCATAACAATAGACTAAAGAGGTTGACTAATTCCACTATGATTTGTCCCTCTAGGGCGTGAAGACGCAGCAGTATCGCTTCAGCATGATCATGAACGAGCTGCAGGCAACAGACAATGTCCCTTACATGGTCACGCTCCTCAGTGTCATCAACGCCCTTCTCTTCGGCTCTGATGACCTCAGACAGAGAGATAAGATGAGAAAGGAATTTATCGGTAGGTCCAGGCTGCTAATGAGTGAGGTCACATTGCTGCAAACTATTTCAGCAGTTCCCTTTGTGGTAATAGTGAATATCAAGCACAAAACAGGACATCTTTGGAGCTGAAGTGCACTAAGAATAGGATGGACGTCCTCATTTCCTCTAACAAAAAGCCTAAATGTACAAAACTTAAGGCATATTTGTGTATTTTATATCATACAGTATCCCAACATTGCAACTTAAAAGCAATATACACCTATCCTAAGATGCAGTACTTGCTTGCTCAGAAGACGGACAACAGGTTCTCAAAAAAAGAATTCAGTTGAGTTATTTATTTTTAGGCACAAAAAAATGAACATACAGAAATAAAGCATATCAATTAATTTATACAAATAATTTCTCTGTGACGTTCACTTTTTTAAACCAGGGTTGTCAAACCCGTATTCGTCGAGGGCCACATTGACAAGTGGTCCTCAGAGGGCCACTGTCAACATGAACGAATATGAATATCCAGTCCACCTCTCGCCCAAAGACAGCTGGGATAGGCTCCAGCATACCAGCGACCCTAGTGATGGAAAAATGGATGGTCGGATAAATGTGAATATAACCTCATGATATTATTACACAATAGATAGCTTGCCTAGAAATGAGGAGTGAAGGTCAAGGTGACGAGCATACATTCAAGTATTTATTTTGATAACAAACAAATGCTCTCAATATCTTGTTCATGTCACATAATATTAAAGTTCAGAAGGTTTTGCTCTCAAACTGAAATAACGAAAACATTGAGAAGGATTATTCTCAGGCCTTCGCGGGCCACATACAATTGTGTGGTGGGCCACATCTGGCCCCCTGGCCTTTTGTTTGACACCTGTGCTTTAAACAAATGTGCAAGCTTGATGCTAATAGTGGCTATCCCGTGTATGCGCTGGTGAATTAGCAGTAAATTTACACGGCAGTTTCAAACATGTCCCAACATGACATCTAATTAGACATTTTAACAGATGATGCATATTAAGCATATATACAAAACACTCACGCAAACATTATCTATGGCTCAACAAAAGACAGGACTGGCACATTGCCCATCCCAATGGCAGTAGCTACTCCCTGACTATGGCAATTCCCCAAAGACACACTGAACCTAAATACATACATGCACATGAGACTCATAATATAAGCAATATTGTTGCAAATTGTGCTAAAAAAATTTTTTTAAGTCTTATACCTTTTTGAAAATGAATACGATGAAGCTTGAGGATGATGAATAGTTATGGACAAAAGTTTTGAATGTTACTAAGTGCATAAAATGCACCTCACTGTGAATCATTTGCATTTTTAAGTAGAAGCGATATTGTTTAAATGTTACAAACTGAGCTATTAAACTTTACTTGGAAATTGTTTTAAGTTGCTGTAAATGTCATCTCAGCTCATTTTATGAGTCTGTTTTGATAATCAGGATTTTATGAAGAAACAGCAACTCATACAGCGGTTTGTACAGACAAATAAATAAATGGTATGAAGTTCTCGATAGTATTTTCATTTCTGCCCCCAAGGGGAACAACAAACTATTTGGAAACTACTATTGCAATCGAATGTGATTGAACCAGCAAAGTGAAGAAAACGAATGATTGTTTCCATGGAATGAATGCCTCTTAACAGACGTACTGTTTCACAAGCGTCTCACAAGAGGGGATTTACCAACCCTCCTATTTCCATTGATCGGCTCCTTCGACCAATCAACAGCTGCGTGGGCATCGTCGCTCTTGTAATTGCTCACCTGTAAAATCCTGCTCGTTCCCAAACTATCATCAATCAACCTTTTGAGTTGGCCACGCCTCTCTTATAATTGCACACCTGTGACATGCTGCTCTTGCCCAAACTATCATATGTTTTTGTATGTGTTCCCTCTCTGATGTGCATAATTTATTGTTAGTGTTGTGACGCCTGGTGTATATTTATTATTGTTCCGCAGGGCTTCAGCTTCTTGACATTCTACCGAAATTAAGGTGAGCATGCACACGCGGCCCCTTGTTCACCTTCGATTAGTCAGCCCCCTCTTTATTTGAGACAAAATGGCATTCAAATGTGCAGAGAGGTTGCACCCGCGCTCATTACCTGTATGTGTGCGTACACGCGTGTCTCGTACAGAGAACAAGAAGATGAAGACTTGATTATTCAATGTGAAGCATTTGAAGAGGCAATGGCTGAAGATGAGGAGGAGCTCTTGCGAGTGTACGGTGGCATCGACATGAGTAATCACCTGGAGGTCTTCACGACTCTCTTCAACAAGGTGGGACTTGATGGTTCATGATGTTACACCATGTATTGTAACATGGATTTATATATTTAAAGTGATATTCTTTGTTGATGTGTGCCAGGTGAGCAGCTCCCCATCTTCCCTGCAGCTACTGTCCATTCTGCAGTCGCTGCTCCATCTGGGGCCAAGCCGCTCTGATATCTGGCTGGCTTTGGAGGCCATCACAAACAGAGCCATATTGTTGGCTCAAGACTGTGAGTCATCATGATTTTGATGCATTCAATCACTTTCAGTGGATATATTGTGCTTTGTGGCTTCCTCTGGTAATGCTTTATCGCTGGAAAATAGAGGCTGCTGTGTTTTCTAACAGTTTTTTTCTGTTTGGTTGGACTCCAGCTCAAATGGGATCCTCTGAGAAGATCCTAGAGCGACTGACGTTCTCCAAGGGCAAGAGCTGTGAGAGTCATTACACCGTGGATGGCCTGACAGTCAGAGTGGACAAAGCTGTACAAACTGCTCATGAGGTGCAAGACCAACTGGAAAAATGCTTGGCATCATCTAAGAAGTCTCGCTTTGCTGCTGCTGCTCCACGGAGTATGAAAAGGCCCAAAAGTTCGATGCAGTGTTCACCACCACCACCCCCTCCTCCTCCAGCACCACCTCTTCCGAGTATGAACGGGCCCAAAGGTTCTTTGCAGTGTCCACCACCGCCACCACCTCCACTCCCTGGAGCATTTGGTGGACCTCCACCACCCCCCCCCTTACCTGGAATGATGCCACCGCCACCACCTCCACTCCCTGGAGCATTTGGTGGACCTCCACCACCCCCTCCCTTACCTGGAATGATGCCACTGCCGCCACCACCACCATTACCTTGCGGCCCGGGCATTCCTCCTCCGCCACCTCTGCCTGGTATGAGGAATGGACCCCCGCCACCACCTCCCTTACCTGGCATGCCGCCCCCTCCACCACCACCCTTGGGCATGATCGTGGCTCAGAGCAGCTCTGCACTGGGATGCAGCATCCCTGGAAAGGCGAGCCGATGTCCCACTTTGAGAATGAAAAAGCTCAACTGGCAAAAGCTCCGATCTGTTACTGGTGAGTAAATGGGGGTTTGGGACCGTTTTTTTCCCTTCTCAAAAATGGTGCAGACTTTGTTTCATTCTCATAAGAACTTAGTAGCATAAAAAGTAATGAACTGTGATATTAGTGCAAAACTTGTTTTCAGGGTTCCTTGGAACATCGTAGTTTTTTGCCTCAACCATAAATAAGGCCAAGTTTGAGTGTTTTTGAGTGAGAGCCATTGGTAGAGTTTTGTGCAGCTAGATCCGGATTATTGGATGTAGTTCACCTTTTAGCTGGGATAGGCTCCAGCTCACACATGACCATGATGAGAATTAATGGATGGTCGGACGTTTCGGCCGTGTTTGTGGGTGAAATTGTGCTTGTTTTGGTCCCTGTGCGCACAAACCACACAGAACCACATTTTCTTTCATGCTGAAATGCAGGTGGTCTTAAGGCTATGAACAAGTTCTGTTCCTTGAGTTAAGTGAAATCTTAGCGTAAGTTGGAACATATAAAATACAGCTTTCTTCTTTTCCTTTCGACTTATCCGTGTTTATCCCTTCAGGGGTCGCCACAGCGAATCTTTGATTTGTATGTTTTGATTTGGCAAAAGTTTTACGTCGGATGCCATTCTGACACAACCAAAAATAAGTAATATAATAATTTAAATGAAATAAAAACAATTCCTTTTTATTCCTGTGGTTGTCTTGTAGGCCTTTCTACCTTAAAACATTCTCCCAGGCTAGTCTTCTCCCAGATCTCCTTGTAACAGCACATGGAACCTACAATCCATCTAGTGTTCATTAGCCTTCAATAATCTATATACAGTACTTGATGATGGTTGTGACAGTCGAGCAGTTAGGACCGAAAGAGCGACCAATATTGGTCATTTTGCGTTTCACTTCTCTAGTGATGACTTTCTTTTTGTTTGGCACACTGCCACCTGGAACATAATGTCGTGCAAATGAGCAATGTTATTCTTCCTCAATGTAGCTGTACAGGCTACAATATTCTACCGCCTCCACTCACTGTAACTAATTCTTCAGCGAGTCCTGTATTAATGAACCACAGCCAAATCATTAAGTAATGGGAGTGAGTTTGTAACAATTGTGTTGTACCACGGAACATCATAAACAAACATTTGTAAGGGTCTATTGGTCTGATATCAGCAAATAAATTGGGTATTGGATTATATCGGCCTGCGTCTAAGATGCTCAATATTTGCACTACAATTTGAAGCAGCATCACAACGACTACAGCTCCCTCAAACATCCAACTTTGTTTGAAACATTTGCAGAGCGTGAGAAACTCCCACAGGATGACCGTCATTAGTTATATCAGAAAAGAGCCAGCCTCTGACGGTATTGAGTGATGTCGGGGTAACGCTTCAACGAGCATCTTGAGACACTACATCACATGTGACACTACAGGTTTTCTAGCTGACAGGTTTCTCCAGCGGGTCATTTTAATTGATGAGCTCCTTCCCTGTAATTGAAGATTTGATCATTAAAATCCCCTTCAGGGTCGTAGCACTCCATAGCACAAGTTTGACACCCCTGCACTACATTGTAGACAAAACTATACCCCGCATACGTGAAGAAGTGGGTGAGGTTCTCTCGCACCAACCGTTGCTGGCTTCTGTTCATCAAGCCATTTCTAGCGTTACAAAATAGCATGTACTGTATGTTTCATGCTGATACTAGATCAATATCTGTCCGCCATTACTCGAGGTTGCAATGCAAAGAAATCAAAGTGGAAAAAGTTGTATCGGGACTCCCGTATGTTTTTATGTGATTTTGTACTCTATTCTTGTGAAATCCTGCGATGCTTTCATCCTTAAATTCACAACAAGACTCTCGGGTTCATACTGAGGCCCTAACACAGTTTTGGTGCTTATGATGGGACCCGCCCTCTCCTTACACGCACAGATGGGCACTCCATGTGGGCTTCAGTTCAGAAAGAGCCTGCTCCGCACGAGCCAGACTATAGCAGTATCGAGCAGCTGTTCTGTCTCCCGGTGACCGAGCACAAAGACAAGGGGGCAGCTGCTCCTGTCAAGAAGGAGCTTAAAGAGGTGCGTACGCTCCACACATAAGCACTGAAAATAAACACGCCCGATCTTCTAAGGCGCGCTACAAATGTCTGTTTGCTTCTAGATTTCTTTCATCGATCCCAAGAAAAACTTGAATGTCAACATATTCCTGAAGCAGTTCAAATGGTAAGGAAGGCGTACTGCACTTCATTAGGTACACCTGCGCAGCTTCTCGAGGTCGAATCGCTGTTTAAAAAATGAGTACAGGTGCACACGGTTGAAAAATAGATGAGCCTTCAGTTGTGGATGTACTTGCAACATCACATCACGCATCCTTTGATTTACCAGCCGTACCTAAAGTTTTGGCCCGCACATCTTAATATTCCAAATGTTCTGTGTCCAGCTCAAACGAGGACTTTGTGGCGATGATTCAGAAAGGTGACAGAAGCAGGTTTGATGTGGAGGTGCTAAAACAGCTCCTAAAGCTCCTGCCAGAAAAACATGAGGTTTGTTCAATACCTACGCAGTGCTCTTAAGCTGTCATTCAAGGGCCCACTCAAAGAATAAAGCCTGTGTCGTGATGTTGTCATCTAGATTGAAAACTTGAAGTCTTTCCAAGGAGAAAAGGAGAAGCTGGCAAATGTTGACCGTTTCTTCACATCCCTCCTCACTGTCCAATGGTAACTTCCTTCCCCATGTGTGGATTAAATGTTATCTTCTCACATTATATCTACCTACTTAGTGTGCCTTTTTCAATTGGGGAAATACATTTGAGCTGCAGGCAAATGGACTCTTCCTGTTGCTTCAAGACGTTCCACCTTTTAATTTTAGCTGTGAAGTTCCCCTCTATGTCCCTGGTGGGTGTGTCCCCTGGGAATGGTCACATTCTGCTTCCAACTGCTTTTTGGATTAAGGGTGAAACGTCCTCACCAAGTGTCCAGTTGCCTCGGTTCAACCTTTTGCCAATTACCATGACCTGGGTGACAGAATCTAGACATATTCCCTGCACCCCATCCCACCATCCCCCATTTCCAGTTACCAGCTGAGGATTGAGTGCATGTTGCTGTGTGAGGAGACTGTGTCAGTGTTGGACATGCTCCAACCTAAAGTCAAGCTGGTGGAGGAGGCTTGCCACTGTGAGTAAGGTCTCCAGTTGTGTATTGAGTGGAAACGACCTGATCGATCCGGCACCTTCTGACTCCCAATCCATGTTGTCAGCTCTCAGGACGAGCACGCTCGTGCCCAGTTTCTGCAGACTCATCCTTGACGTGGGCAATTTTCTCAATTACGTAAGCGCTGCATATGTTTTACCACCACTGACTGCTGATTTAGACAATGCTGGCATTTTTCAAAATCTCCTTCCAGGGAAGTCACACGGGGAACGCTGAGGGGTTCAAGATCAGCTCGCTTCTCAAGCTTACAGAGACCAAGGCCAACAGGAGCCGCATTACATTACTTCATCACATCCTAGAGGTGCACAGAGAAGCTCACAGCTGTTGTCATGTTTGTTTGCCTTTTAAAACCCAACATTTGAGTCCCTCACATGTCTTGTTTTGCAAAGGAAACAGAAGTGAGTCACCCAGAGCTGTTGGAGTTGCCAGAGGACATTGAGATCTGTCAAAAGGCTGCAGGGTACTGCAGGGAAACATTCTTGCTTTCCCACCACAGAAATGTTTTTTTATACATATTTTCGGCTTTTCCCATAGGGTGAATCTGGAATCTATCCAGTCTGAAGCCAACTCTTTACTGAAACGACTGAATGAGACTGCCAAGAAAGTTTCCAGCTCGGTGGAGGAGGTGAAGGAGCAATATGCAAAGGTTCTTGAGGTAAGATGCTGCCGTCCAACTAGGAATTGCCAGTCCCTGATGCATTAGGTGTAATACCCAAGCTTGATGTTGAATTGGGGACTATACCAGTTGATAATACAGAGACTGGGGATCTGCCCCCAGTAGCGCACCCGAGGAGTTTGAGGAGTTTACTAAGAAGTCACAGAATATTTGCTTCAAGGTCCTGTCAGCCTTGATTACGTGGCTGCCCAGGGGGCGCTCACATCCAAACGTACAGCAAGCATTATCCTTCCCTCTTCCTGTTTTGAGTACTTAAGCCAATGGTTTCCAAGTTTTTTTTGCAGTGCCCCCCTTTTGGAGATAAAATGATTTTTTTTTTTGTCTGGATATGAAAAGCTTCGGGAAAGACGTGTTACCAGCTTGTATGTTAAAAGTTTATATTTAACACTCTGAAAGCATCTGGCGGGCCGCATTCTAACGCTGGGGGCCCGGATGTGACCCCTGGGCCGTAGTTTGCCCACCCCTGTTCTAGCTGGTGGTGGTGATCTTGTTTCTTGTGGTTGGAAAAGAGTTAAAGATAAACATCACCTTTTTAAAGCAAAGTTTTTTTTTTTTTTTTTACAGCAGTTCAGATACAGTGAAAGGGTACAATTTACATGTTGGCAGTTCTAAAAATAGCTCACCTCTCCTATTAGCGCTAATAGTGATGAACACTTTTTGCTGTTTTAGTACAAAATGTGAGTTTTGTTGGTGGGGAAATACATGTTTAACGCACAGTTACAGGAGCTCCTAATTATGTACAACTTCATTCACATGAAGGCAACATAAGTAATGCATAGAATTACTATAATTTCAAGTCTATAGAGTAGTATTTGAACTTGATTAAATGAATGCCCTCCACCCCCTCCCGGCTAAATGGTAGTCTACCAGAAAAGTCATTCATCACCGCCGTCGTCCTCCTGAGAACTAAAACCACTTCTCATTGAACAGCCGTGTAGGTCCTTCATCAAACACTGTCTCTATCATCGCTCTTGGAGTCACTTTTTTTTCTCTCAAAGCAAATTAGCCATTTAACTATTGTCTTCATCATGTAGTAGTCCACCCTTTCTTGAGGAACTTGCAACTTGAGGGCCACCGGTAGTTCAAAGCCTTCCTCTTTCTGTACTGCAGGAACATTTGGAGGCCTGTCGAACTTTGAGCGAAAGGTTCGCTGACATCGACAAGAAAAAGAGTGAACTTGCTGTCTACTTGTGCGAAGATGCCAATCAGCTCTCATTGGAAGAACTTTTCGGCACTATCAGGACTTTCCGAGAACTTTTCATCAAAGCGCTGAAGGTCCGAGAGAATACTGGTGTCGTTTGTAGTGTGAAAAACTGCAAGTTTTGATGTGTTTCTACTGTACGTACAATTTGTACTTATCATAGTGACGCTTTCTTCTTCTTTCACAAAATCAGGACAATAAGACCAGGAAAGAGCAGGCAGCCAAGGCAGAGAAGAGAAAGAAGCAGCTGGCAGAGGAAGAGTCAAAGAGACAGAAGGGAGAGAATGGAAAAATAAGTGAGTTATGACCACACAACTGAGAAATCCCTGACATGAGTTGAATTTTAGATAAGTCTCTTTGGATCCCTCAGTCAGGAAAGGCCTCATGCCGCAGAACGACGGCTGCATAATCGACCACCTGCTGGCAGATATCAGGAAGGGCTTCAGCCTAAGAAAGACCAGGCCAAGGTGCGGTTCGGAAAGCCCCCACTCTAGTGAAATGCGTAGGGATACCGGCCCACCTGGTAAGAACAAGAGGCTGTGGCCCTCATCTGCAGTTTTTACCACCGCTCCTGAGTCAACTGCCACATCCTTGCTGCTTTCATATGCCGTTTTAGCGTCTTTCAGCTTGCATTCGCTTTTATGTAATATCTCGCAAAAGTGAGTACACCTGTCACAATTTGGAAATGATTATCTTCTCAGGGACAGCACCAAAGAAAAGCAACTTGAAAATGAGCTAGAGCAGTCTGTACAGCTTGCATGGCAACATTTATCACAAGCGCGTGCACCTTATCGAGAACACGTCCGGGGTGTGAATATTTAGTGTATCTAGCACTGCTTTAATCCTCTTGGGCATGGAGCTGCACCGTTTTGTTTTTTTTATTTGAGTCCTGTTGGAGCTGGAGCTTGGTGGACACCCTGTGCTCCCCACCTATCTACGTTAGGCTGGAAAAATGATTTATTAGTTATTTTTATTATTAATAGACAGTTCAGATTTTGTCCAGCTGGCTGATTTTACTTTGATATGTCAGTATGCTGAGGTATTTTATTTTTTATTATAAGCCGGGTCGCGGGTATGATGGAGCCTATCCCAGCTAACTTTGGGGGAGAGGCGGGGTACACCCTGGACAAGACCCCCTGCACAGTGCCTGCACTACGTACTGTAAAAAGGTATCATTAGGGGAATTTATAAAAGTGATTGACCAGGTAAGTTAACTGGTTGATTGCAATCGACGGGCAGCGCCCCTGGATTTAGACTAATAGTAACTCTATACTGCTACACAAGCTGTACACAGACTACTCCCAAGTTTTAGGTATTTTGTATTTTTTTCAATTACTATCTAAATCAAAAAGCCCATCTGAATGGTGTACTCCTGTGTCACTAGACATCCTTTTCTACAAACAGTTGGCTCATTCCATTCTAGTTCTGCACCTGTCCGAACTATCTCAATCAGTGTTGTCGACGTCTCTCCCCTCAGGGTCAAGTGTGAAGCCTGCAGGCGAAGAAGCCGTAGACAAAGCCACCATTTCCGCTCCCACCACACCGCCGGATCACCAAGCCAGTACAGGCGAGGTGAACGGCTTCATGAATCCAACAGGAGAGACTCCCTCACCACCTCAGGGTGCTACACCCGACCAAAACCCAGGAGAACCAGCCATGACAACACCGGCACCCCCGGAAAGGCCGACATTCCTACAGGAGGGGCTGAGCTCGACGACACAAATTAACACTCAGGTGGATCATCAGCCGCTTCTTCTCACAGATGGGGTTTCAATCGATTCAACTGAAACCAGTGTCTTCAGTCCATCCTCCCTGTCAGATTCCGACCTAATAGAGGCTGTGTTAGATGGAACTTCCAGCCCGGTACCTGAGAAGTCAGCTGAGAAGCCAGTGGACATTAGTGTGAATGTTGAACTCACAGGAAACACAGATGCTAGTGGACAGAAGGTCAGTGAAACGAGTAATAGTCGCTCGCAAGAGGATGGAGGACAAGCGGCCCCTCTAGACCCGTGCGTTGCTAAAACCCCCATGCAGGATGAGGTGGTGCGCTCCACACACTCCAAAAGCAAGGAGACTCTTAATGAGAGCATTTTGGGGTCTGACGTCCAGGCTGGAGTTGAAACGGAAGAGGTGCCATCGGTATCTGCGGACGTAACATCACATAAACCCGAGGCAAAGAAACTGCCAAGCTTCTTTAAACGCAACAAACAGAAGAGTCCAGGTAAACTATCCGTTCACTTAAATAAAGAGTTTTGGAACGCTAGTGTCTTGACATGTTTTAAGGGAAGCTCTGCTTTGGCTTTATTTTTTTCATTCTGCATTTTATATTGGGTTATTTTACCATACAATACATTTTTAAGATGTGCTGTTTTAGAGAATGGATGCAGATTGTTTTTATTAAAACATGTTTATGTGAATGGACCGCTTATTTGAATGCTCTGTTTTCCCGTTCTGACTCTCTAAAACACAAGGTAACAGTGGGAAAGGACACATTAAACCTAAAAAGGGCTGTGTGTTGCAGTGAGGTAGGTCAAACGCTGGGCCGGTTAGCTGTAAGCAGGAACGTCATCCTAATGAACTCAGTCACTGTCCAAACGTTGTGGCAAATAACACCATTTGTTGGTCTAACTGGGATCTGGATTTCATTTGTCCTGTGTTGTCCAGCTTTTAACACCTTAACACTGCAGTTATGGATGAGGCTTTTAAAAAAAAAAAAATCTATTTGATGGCAAATTGTGGGGTTTATTTAGTATAAAGACAAGGAATAAACAAATTTTCCTCATCTTCTGCAGTCATTGTGAATGGAGTTTTCATGACCGCTGTCACTCTTGTCTTCCATGTTTCCTTGTTCATGCATTAATTCTGCTACCGGGACTGCTTTTAATCTACTAATGGCAGTCTCATGTGTGCTTCCTGTAAACTGATAATAATGAAACTTGTCGATGCATTAAATAACCTGAAACTGGCATATTTATATAATAAAGTACATTTTTTTATTGGATTGTATCATTCACTGAAGGTTGTTTCACCCCCACCCCCACCCCACCACCACAGGTGAGCCCAGAAAAAGAAGATCCAGAGGAAAAAGAAGAAGTTGATGTAACAAGAGTTGTACACCTGAAGGACTAGAGTATATATTTTATTATGTGAAGCCTTCTGAAGATTTTCAGAACTCGTCCAAGGCTTGGACCTTTGACAGCATTTGGATGTTAACATGTCACTTTGTGTAAATTGTTTTCAAACTATTCCAAAAGACTTAAACTATATGTGCTTTATGTGTTTTTGTATAAATGTGGGGTTTTGCTTTAAACTATTTCAGCTGCTTATAGAAAGAAAATATTTAATTGCTGTGTAGCTTTATGTATAATATTCATGTTGTCTAATAGCATATACTTGTCACTTTTAATGTTTAAACTATTTTAATAAACGTCATCGTCAAAGTCAAGTCTCTTTGTAATGCACGCACACAAAATTGTACCTAATAGCATATACTTATCACTTTAAACATTAAAACTATTAAACGTCGAAGTGAAGTCTCTTTATATTGCACTCACACAAAATGAGTGCGTAAAATGCACTCGGCAGAATTGGTGCGTAAAAGTGTCACTACATGCAGCACTTTAACTTTCAATGCTTAAGCTGTTTTAAATACAATTAAGTTTGAATGCACGTATATGTGCTTAAAAGTCAGAAACGTCCAAATGAAGTCTCTCTAATGCGCTGTCAAAATTAGTGCGTAAAATGCACTCGGCAGAATTGGTGCGTAAAAGTCACTACATGCAGCACTTTAACTTTCAATGCTTAAGCTGTTTTAAATACAATGAAGTTTGAATGCACGTATGTGTGCTTAAAAGTCAGAAACGTCCAAATGAAGTCTCTCTAATGCGCTGTCAAAATTAGTGCGTAAAATGCACTCGGCAGAATTGGTGCGTAAAAGTGTCACTACATGCAGCACTTTAACTTTCAATGCTTAAGCTGTTTTAAATACAATGCAGTTTGAATGCACGTATGTGTGCTTAAAAGTCAGAAAGTCTCTTTAATGCGCTGTCAAAATTAGTGCGTAAAATGCACTCGGCAGAATGAGTGCGTAAAAGTGTCAGTATATGCTGCATTCTAACTTTGAAATGCTTAAGCTGTTTTAAATAACACGGCGTCGTTTTAATGCACTTACGTGTGTGCTTAAAAGTCAGCGGCGGCCGTTACGCAGTGTCGCAGAATTAGTGCGTAAAAGAGTATCAGCGGCAACCAGCTGCTGCGCCTGGCTGTGACATCACCGGCTGCAGGCTTCCAGATATGGCAATACCCCCTCCTGGAGACAGCCAGTCCACTTGAGGCGGCCAGCGCGAACCCTCCGCGAACATGTCGCTCAGTTGGTCGGCCAAAGAGCACAAAAACACGAACCAGCCCGCCGCTACGGGACTGAAGCGACCGCGCAACGACGTAGGGAACAAAGTGACGGTGGTGCTCGGTGCACAATGGGGCGACGAGGGCAAAGGGAAAGTGGTCGACCTGCTGGCCACTGAGGCGGACGTTGTCTGCCGATGTCAGGTAAATGATTGCAGGTTGCAACTGCTAAATATGATGTATCTTCTTTACATGATGTATATGGTGCGCGTGATGTTTCTATGATGGCCAGTCACTGTGTTCCTATGCAGAATGAAAGAAAATGTAAGTTTCCATGTATAGAACGCCAGTAGTCACATTCATCTATTTATTGAATTAAGGATTGCTCAATTTGACTACATCTTGCTGTTCGTCGGGCTCACTATCAAAATAAAAACACTATCCAGACAGTTACATAAGAGCCATACTGGTGAGAAATCAGAGCTTACACCAGTTCTGGACAAGCTACCAACAGTTGCTGTGTGTTGTACTTTCTTCACTGACAAGCACCAAATGGATTATAGAGCGGGTCACATTCTCAAGGTGGCTTGATATGTGAGAAGGTCATGTTTGAACCACAGAAGCCGGGATAGACTGGACTGCCAGCTTCTGAGCCAAGGGTGCTAAATTAGGCTGTGTATGAAGTGGATTAAGCCATGGATTGTCATGCAAGCTCAAGTATTTTCTGATGGGCCAAAAAGACTCAACCAACAGCTTGTTGAAGCACATTTCTCTTGAATCACAGCTTTCATTCAGTCGCCCCGCATACTGTACTGTATGCTGTGTGAAATTAAGGGGTCTATCCACACTGTAACGTTTTCGGGTCAAAAAGTATTTTAGCGTTTCAGCCTCCCATCCACACGGGAACGGTGTTCGGGGTGACCTGAAACGGTATTTTTTGAACACAGTGGGAAAAACGCTGGCTCGCCGCTACAATTTAGAAACGTGACTGATGTAACATGACTGAGGACGTGAGCTTTGACAGCAAGCCATCATAATATCAGAATATTTTGAGTGTCACGACTCGCCGCAGTCGACATTCTCCCGGTATTTTCATGTCTACCAAAGGACGCACGTGTAATTCCACTAGATGTGCTCCGGAAAGCGAAATATGACTGACTTATGTGCATGCGTTCTGTCTTCTTCTATGGCCTAAAGTGATTTGGCGTGCTTTCAGGTTCTGTCTGTTCACAGCGCCACTCGTGGGTGTGCCCTGCATATTACATCGTTTTCACTCAGTGAACCGTTCCCGTCTGGATGCATTGTTATTTACTAATCCGGCCCAGCGTGGATGCGACTTCCCAGCTACACGCTTGCCACTTCACAGAAGACAGCAAAAAAATGTATTTAAAAAAAAATCCATCTTCGCTACACATCTTAAAATACAGCCTAGGGCTCTGCCACGGTCTTTCATTCAACTGCAGGCATGGGTGCTGTAGGTTTGCTCGTTTTGGGCTAACCTAGCTTGATGTTGTGGTTAAGGTGTGTAATGCACAGTAGCTTACACAGTCACACTTAGTGTAATAGTGTAACGTGACACACAACATAATAGTGTGACATGAGGTTGTATGTTCAACCCCATCGTTAGTCATCATTAGAACATCACTAGTCATTAGAACGTCGATCCGGTTAGTTGCTGAAATTGCATATGTAACGCATTCTGCTGCTCAAAAGAAAAGGTGTTCAAAAGAATAATACATTTGCATGACAAACATGCCTCCCCAAAAAATTAGACCTCACAAATCAAACGGGTGGCTGATGGCTGCCACTCGTTCTGCAATAACATTCTTCTCTCCTGAACACATCAACAGCGGTGCTATTCCAACGCCATAAACGTATCTCCAACTCACGAACACGTCAACACTTCCACATTCTCATTACAAGAACATGAGATGCATTCAGGGTCGTCAGAAAAATGGCTTTATAATGCATGTATGTGTGTGTAAATAAACGAGTGAAGGAAAACATTAAGTGGATGTTCTTATCACTCTTACTATTTACTTTGTAAGTTTTCATGTGGATGTAAAATTTGCTACATTTAAGTATGTTGGAAAACACGGGAAATACACTGACAATGAACCTTAAATTATGTGATGTCTTTGAACACAACCCCTTATTGCTCGTCATAACACAGTTGAAAGTGTGATTCATTTGTTCTAGTTTTATATACAGTATCTATATATAATAATAAATACCGTATATACGTATAAACATTTCCCCCAAGAGTATTGATTAGAAAAAAAGGATCATTAAAAATCTTGGAGGAAACCTTAACTCCGCCAAGCGCCAGCGCAGAGGTTATGTTTTTGCCGCCGATTTGAGTAAAAAATTTCTTGACAAATTCTAAATTGATTTGGATGAAATTTTCAGGAATGGTCAAAAATGGGATATGAAAGAACTGATGACATCTTGGCAGTGATCCGGATCACCGTCTGGATCCAGGACTTTTTAAAATGATTCTTTAACATTGCGAGATAGGACCATGTTCTGCACTTGTCCATATAATGTCGTTTGGATTTAAAGCTGCAGCACTCTTTTTTTTCTCCCCCCCTGCAGATAGTGGCATCAAAAAACGTTCTATTGAAGTTACCATTAAAAAAACACACATGGGCAAACACAGCTCATTAGTATTAAAGCTGCAGACACACAAAATTTGTAAATATTGGGCGATTCAAAAAGAATACGTCAAAATCATTGCACAGGTTTAAAAGCTTGGTCATTTGATAGGGGAGTTATCCAAGTTTGATCGGGTGGGAACGTCATCGCTGTGGTGACGGCGTTCACTTGTCAAAAACTACTCAGCAGAAAGCGATTTGTGTGCGTGATTTTGCAAAAGCAAATGTCGTTGTCGCGGCGCTTTTAGAAGAGAATTTGGCATCGATCCGCCCCGTCGCGAGGGTGTTTGTCGGTGGGTTAGACAGTCTAAGTAGACTCTAAAGGAAAGAGTCCTGGAAAACCGCGTGTTTCAGAGGAGCAAGGCTTGACGATGCGTGAGCCCACGTTGAGTAGGTCTGCGCGTCAAGCAAGTCGACAGCTCGCAATCCCTCAAACCACGAACAAGACGATGGCGTACGAAACCGTGCAAACTAAGCCTCGTCCAAGCACTTCCCAATGACGACGGGGCGACGCGAAGGACATTCTGTGAGTCAATTTGTGTGGCATAGTCAATCGTCACAATGCGCGCGTTCGGGGAACAGCTCACCCACATGAAACAAGGGAGCACCAAAGAGATTCCCCTGAAGTTGACATCTTCTGTGCTGAGTCTCAAGACAAAGTCTGTGGTCCCTTTTTCTTTGAAGGAAACACAGTTTCAGGACAAATGTATCTCGAAATGCTCCAAAACTGGCTTCCCTTTATTGCAAGGTGATTCGAATGACTTCATTTTTCAACAAGATGGTAGCACCGCCCAATCGGCATCTTGGGGTTCGGGTTTATCCGAACAAGAACGTGCCTCAGCGGTGGATTGCTAGGAGATGTACCAACGACCTCCCTCTGTGTTTGGCCTGCCAGATCCCCGGACTTCACTGTGTGGGAGTTGTTCTTGTGGGGGTATGTTAAAAACAGCGTTTATGTTCCACCACTTCCAGCAAATGGCGGGAAAGATCGGAACACAGCCGCAATCAACGCGCTGGACTGCGACACCCTGAGAAGGAATCTCACATGGGCTCGATGTTGTCCGTGATGCCAGTGCTGGCCACATTGAGCACTTGTGATAAACGAAATAAAAACGTGAAGATATGTGCGACATATGCGTCCGAGCTGGAGTTTTCAGTTGGTTTTTGTTTTTGATATATTGCGTACTCATTTTGGCGCGTTCTTTTTGAATCACCCTGTACTCACATCAGCTTACATTTTGGTCGGCACTCTTCCAGTGCACTATTGTGGGACCACTGAAACTTATTTCTTTATTGATTTTTATTCAACTTTTGTTTTCCCCTAGGGGGGCAACAATGCAGGACATACAGTGGTAGTGGATGGCAAAGAGTATGACTTCCACCTCCTCCCCAGTGGAATCATCAACCCAAAAAGCATTTCACTTATTGGTAAAAAATAAAAGAAATAATTGAAATAATTGTGGTACAGTTGACCAGTTCGATCATTTCGTCTCTTGTAGGTAACGGAGTGGTCATACATTTACCCGGCCTGTTTGAGGAGGGAGACAAAAATGAGAAGAAAGGTATTTTTCAACAAGAAAAAAAGTATTGAAAATTCTGCCTCGACAGATAATAATACTAATCATCTTTAAAAACTAATAATAATCTTTGTAAAGGCAGCATTGTCTTGCAGTGGATCAGGTGGTGCCTGATCAATAATTGTTTCTTCTCTCACCAGGTCTGAAAGGCTGGGAAAAGAGGCTGATCGTTTCAGATAGAGCACACCTCGGTGCGTAGGGTCCCGTGTTTGTTTTTTCCTGGTGTTCTTCTTCTGAAACTTATTTCTCTCCTTTCCTCAGTTTTTGATTTCCACCAGGTCGTCGATGGCATACAGGAAACGGAGAGACAGGCACAGGAAGGAAAGAAGTAAGCGGATACTATTTGAATTTGAAATAGTGTATTGGCCCTGATGCTGGAATGAGGTAGTTTGAAAGTGCTTATGTTCCGGGAACACCGCGTTTTGTGTGCCTGTAGCTTTAACGCTAACGAGCTGTGTTCATGTGTCGCTCCGAGAACCTCTTCATGCACTTGATCCACTTTTTTCCACATACACCGCAATCCCTCGGTTATCGTGGTTCATTCCACTGTGATAAGTGAATTTCCACCAAGTAGGATTACTTATTTTAAAATGGAACATTTTTTAGAGCATAGAAAACCTGTTTACGACCTAAATACACTTTTCAACATTTTTAACATTACAGACCCACCTAGGCATGAAATAACACCCCTTCATATTACCCATTATAGTAGACATAATAATCAGGAATTGAAGACGTAAATAACACTCATGCTCGTGTGTGTTGCTGTAATTGTGTTCCCGAGGAAAGTGGCAGACAGGAAGTGACATCGGGGGGTTCAAAGTTGAGTTTTGTCTTGCCACGGGTTACGGCCGCACCAGTAGTCAATGTTTTATTGCAGACTTCTAATACAGATTGTGTCTGCAATAAACGCTTGTTGTTCTGACGAGCAAGTATTGTGATTGTGTGTCTCACTGAAGATTACAGTAATACTGCTGACGCGTGGCGACGAGTGTAGAATAGCACATAGCATCATTTTGCCTGAAAATGCTTCATTTAGGTCAAAAATATGTAACATTTGGCCTAAAGACTCTCTTGTGTTGACAAATAATTTCAACCACCAAACAGCATGATTTATTAATATTTTGGGGAAAAACCGTGGATAACCAGAAAAATCCGAACCGCAAAGTGCCGAGGAACAACTGCACACTGTCACTCTGCACTTGTCCAACGTAACGGGGGCCGTATCTCACCTACAACAGTGGTTTTCAAACTGGGGGGCGCGCCCCCTAGGGGTGGGCCGCCGTTACGACAGCGGGGGCGCGGGGCTACCACCAACACTATTCATTATCACTGTATTACTGTATTTTTAATGTTACAGCAACGTAACAATAAAGAGCGGGACAGCTCCTTGAGACTGTGTGCGCTAAAGTGCTAACATTGCCGTCACATTTTCACAACAACATGCTAGTCTGCAGTTTTGGCTGCAGAAACACAAAATGATGCAACTTACAGCTCCCACTCCTGGGTGGTTGACAAATGTGTAGGGAAGCCTGATTCTCTTGCCGGTTTGGAGCTTCTAGTCCGAGTCGGGCGAGCTTTTGGGTGGCGTGCCTCTTAAAGGTGGAGCCCTTTTTCTCACGCTTGGTGGTCATGAAGAGGCGCTAAGGCTTTTAAGCTAAGCATGTTTTCTTCATCCGCATTGGGACTGGCAGCATTGGAACAACCAAGAAAGGCATTGGACCTGCATACTCCAGCAAAGCATCCCGCACAGGTCTTCGTGTGTGTGACCTTTTGGGAGACTTTAAGGACTTCTCTAGCCGGTAGGCTGGTAACATGAACAATAGGATGCCGTTAAAGTTCTGGTCACGTGATGCCGTTCATTGGTTCTTTCAGGTTCAAGAACCTCGTGCACCAGTATCAGTCCATGTATCCATCCTTGACAGTTGATGTTGATGACCAACTGAAGAAGCTTAAGGTATAATATTAATATTATAATATCAATGAGGTGTAAATACAGTGGTGTCTTGTCGCTGCCGTCGACACAAACACAATTTTCCATTGGCAGGAGTATGGGGAAAGATTGCGACCCATGGTGAGGGACGGGGTCTATTACATGTACGAAGCCCTTCATGGATCCCCAAAGAAAATTCTGGTGGAAGGGGCCAACGCTGCTCTCCTCGACATCGACTTTGGTAGTAAAGATTTATGTGCATGTGGACGTGGGGGTGTGTTTGTGCAGCTGTGTTTAATCAGCGCTTTCTTAAGGTACCTATCCTTTTGTGACATCATCAAACTGCACTGTGGGCGGGGCATGCACTGGCCTTGGCATCCCGCCGCTGAATATCGGTGATGTATTCGGTGTCACAAAGGCCTACACAACCCGGGTGGGGATCGGAGCCTTCCCCACCGAGCAACTCAATGTAAGATCTTGATGTAACTTTTGCCGTCTTACGGAATACAACACCTATACATTATGCTTGACACATATATTTTTTGATCATGTGACTGGCCGAGCGCGTGCGAGGCGTTTACTGGCTGACTGACACCTCAGCTCAGGTCACATGTAGACAGAGATAAATTTAGGGCCAGAGTTCAGGCTTGGAATGGCGTGACAGGCACCGGTCATGTTACTTAAAGGAGGGAAATGAGCTTTGACACACAATGTTTAAACTTATTCTCCGACACAAAATGTTTAGTTGCACTCTTGTGTGTGTAAGACCACTTATCAGCCTCACGTTGAGACCTGTGTCAAAAATCTCACACTTATAAAAATAATAGTTCTCACCTTAAAGGAACGGTATGTTAAATGTTGTTATTTGCGGTTGGCATTTGCAATGATATCAAACTTATGCAGAGCGGAGTTGAAAATGTTTTTTTAGTAGAAAACTAAGCATTGAATTTGCCATATATTGATAATAATTTATAAAACAGGTCAATGTACCGCCTACATGCACTACTGTTAAAAATGCGCACAATTATTACATGTTTATGTTGTTATGCTTCACTGAAAATGTTTGTGAGGTCAATTGTAGTGTTGTGAGATCCCACACAGCCCTGAACACACCATATTAGTGTGCTGTGAGATGCAAAAGAAAGCGACAGCCAATCCGGCCTCCAAAATTTTGCATGAGGTAAATTAACGTATTATCGTAAGTCATTGCTGGAGTTACAACAAGCAGTCAATATGGATTATTTATTATACTTGGAGAAACACCTTCTCTGGCCTGTTAGCTTCTAGCACAGGGGTAGGGAACCTATGGCCTGGCCCTTTTGTTGACTGCATCTGCCTTTTAGACATGGCTTAAAATATATTTATTAATATATATTTTTTACTAACATTTTAAAGTAAAATATTACAAAAAAAACATTCAAAACCTAAAACTTTTTTTTTTTACTGCAATGCGGGTGGCCAGAGCCCAATGTCAGCTGTCCTGACGATATTACTGGGTCAGACACCAGAACTTGATTATTACTGGATAAAGCGGTAGCATACCTGGGTCCTTTAATCAAATATTCAAATAGTTAGCTAATTCTGCACTGCCAACCCTTGTGACAAAGAAGACAGTGAAAAGAACGAAAAATGCGGAGTACCGTGCAAAACCATGCAGCACCACAAGTCACACTAATGGTAAAAAGTATTTTATTTATTATTGGCTAGCTAAAAAAAAAAAAAAACTTATTATATTCTAAAATTGTTGGTCTTGCCTAAAAATGCACACGTTTAGTTGTATTCAGTATTAAAAAATATGATGATGATGGCCCCTGCCCTGGCGCTTGCCAGATGACCAGATTGGAGACTACACCAATGTGTGTTAATTCCATTTGTCCATTTGCTGGTGCTCTCGGGAAGTAACCCCTGTGAAAAGCGAAGATCTACTGTATTAACAACTGTCTCAAAATACTGATAATAACTGTCTTTATAGTGTCAATCAAAATGGAGTGGCAGAATTCTGGGAATTGCAATCTTTACATTAATGGCAATTAACATGAATAAAGATCATGCGTGGATGTTGATAAGATTGACCCAGAAATGTGCAAAATTGCAGGTGAGATTGTTACAAGAAAATGTAAGAGGCTTGAAAGTTAGGCAAGTTAGAAAACAATAGTGGATGTATGTTAACAATATTAAGATCATGATTATGAATCAACCACAGTCAGCAAACACCTAAGAAATAATTCCATTTCTCATTGCAAACTACCACTTGTTATTTTACTGATATTGACACAGATGAAAAAACTAGTTCTTGTTAATCACTGCAAAAATTGGCTTGGGCCTGCTTGATGCGAGTGTTTCCATGAAGCTAGTGGGAACATTGCTCCAAGGGATGAAAACGGCTTCACGAAGGGCATCAACTATCTGGAACTGATGGCCATTTTTAGAAACTTCCCTTGCCATCCATCCCCAAATGTTTTCTATGGGATTTAAATCAGGGGGATATGCAGGACGGTCCAAAAGAGGGATGTTATTCTCCCTGAAAAAGTGAGCATTGTGAACTGCAGAGTTCTCCTGTTGAAAAACCCAGCTGTAACCACACAGACGAGGGCCCTCAGTCACGAGGGATGCCCACTGCCACATCTGCACGTAACCAGCCGCCGTTTACACTTTGCCAGGGAGCATCAAGCATGGGACATTGAAAGGTGGAAAAAAGTTTTATTCTCTGATGAGAAAAAAATGTGACCTTGGCGGTCCAGATGGCTTCCAACGTTACTGGCACGCCAAAAAAATCCCACCTGAGATGTTTTCTACCCGGCACAGTGGAGGGGGTCTATCGTTATCTGGGGTACTTTTTCCATTCAGTGGAACACTGGAGCTTCAGGTGGTGCAGAGTCTTCAGACGGCGGCTGGTTACGTGCAGATGTTGCAGCGGGCATCCCTCATGACCGAGGGTCCTTGTATGTGTGGTAACCGCTGGGTTTTTCAACAGGACAACAGTTCACAATGCTCGCTTCTTCAAGGAGAATAACATCACTGTTTTGGACCATCCTGCATGCTCCCCTGACTTCAATCCCACAGAGAACATTTGGGGATGGATGGCAAGGGAAGTTTATAAAAATGGCATTCAGTTCCAGACAGTTTATGCCCTTGTATTTGGTAATACAAATGAAAAGGTGCCTATAGGGGTGGTTAGTTCATGTCAGGTGAGCTCTAATGATGTTAAAAAGCATTGAAGGTTGTAAACAGATTATCTATGCTGTAACTACAAAAATGTTATTTTTTAATTATAAATCCTACTTTGTGGAAAGTCTCATAGGTTTTTTTGTCTCTTTTTTTGGTTGTCATTAACATGATCAGTGTGTATATGTGATGTAAGGAGTGGACAGTACAAATTGTGTTGCTGCTCTTTGTAGGCAGTAGGGGAGCTGCTGCAGACAAGGGGCCATGAAGTGGGTGTGACCACAGGGAGAAAGCGACGCTGCGGCTGGTTGGATCTTGTCATCGTGAGATATGCGCAGATGATCAATGGCTTCACCGCGTGAGTGGTTACAGCACCTATTACACTCATTTCTTACTTTTTACTAATGGCTCGAGCGATTTCGGTGTGTTATTCTTCTCCTAATCCATCGCTATTGTTGCAGCATTGCTTTGACAAAGCTTGACATTCTGGATGTGTTGGATGAAATTAAAGTTGGCATTGCTTACAAACTCAATGGGAAGAGAATTCCACATTTCCCAGGTAATTTTGTAGGAGAAACAAAACGTCGCCCGTGTCTTTTTTTTTTTTTAAGTAGGTGACGTGTAAGTGGGTGCTTTGGTAAAAATGTATCTTTGCTTTGAATACTAGCAAACATGGATGTTTTGCACAAAGTGGAGGTTGAGTATGAGACATTACCTGGTTGGAAAACAGACACGTCTGCAGCAAGGAAGTGGAGTGACCTCCCGGTCAAGGCACAAAACTACATCCGCTTCATTGAGAACCACATTGGTGTTCCCAGTAGGTTGTGCAAATGACAAGTACAAAAGACCCTTATCAATCTATATCCTTACAGAGTAACTTTTCCTTCTCTCTCACTCCCGACAGTCAAGTGGGTTGGTGTTGGAAAGTCCAGAGAGTGCATGATCCAGATGTTTTAGAGAACAACATCATCTCTTCATCAGAAGTTAGTCAGATCACATGGCATTTTCCTGCTGTAAAGATGACTTGCTCGTCACCACTTAATAATAAACAATACACCAAAGAAACTGTCTTGTAATTGAGACCCAAGTGTGCTTTGCTTGTTAATGTGCTTTTTTGGGGGGGTATGAAGTCATTATTAGATATACACATCTGCTCCACACGTGAATCAACACATCTGACCTTACCATTGAACATTTTGACGCTCCGCCAATCGATATTTGAGATTAACCACCTACATTACAATACTTTTTGGAGACGTGAAGGTAGCACAATTTAATAGTGGTCACAAATCACGTGACGACAAAGGCAACTATCTGATTGGCGTCACTCATGTGATCATAAAGCCTGTGTCCAATTGGCTACATAAGTTACTCAAGTCACGTGGCATTTTCTTCCCATAAAAATGACTTGCTCATCACCACTAAATAATAAACAATACATCAACGAAACTGTCTTGTGATTGTGACCAAAGTGTTGCTTTGCTTGTGAATGTGCTTTTTCTTTGGGGTATGAAGTTATAATTAGATATACACATCTGCTCCACACATAAATCAACACATCTGACCTTGCCATTGAACATTTTGACGCTCCGCCAATCGATTTTTGCGATCAACCACCTAAATTACAATACTTTTTGGAGACGTGAAGGTAGCACAATTTATGAGCGGCCTGAAATCACATGACGACAAACGCAGCTATCTGATTGGCGTTTAAAGATTCACGTGATCATAAAGCCTGTGTCCAATTGGCTATCGTCTTTCACCGAACGCTGTTTTTCCCGCAACTGCCGAGTGAGGAACCAGGGCGCTTTTTCCACCTACGAGAATGCCGAAGCGGTCGTGCCCTTTTACCGAAACCTTCTCGTCTCAGTATAAGATGCACATTGGGCAGTATGAGCTTAATAACTGCAGCGTCTTTGGGAATAAATACAGGAAAGAAATGTATGGTAAGTACGTGTCGGGGGACGTTACTCGACGCTAGCTAATGCTAGCCTGAGTTAATGCTCACGGAGATGGGAACGTCGCACGTGCACGCCAATGGCCGTCGCATTTGTTCACGTGAATACCTGCTGGCCTCGTGCAAGCGTGTCACCTGAGCAGTTTCTCCGAAAGGCGGCGGCGGTAGTCGGCAGCCACGCGGCGGTTCAGGAGAGTACTGCTGGTAGCGGTAGCAGCGCGCCGGGGTTCGGCGTGGGTTTGCCACTTACCTCCGCTTCGTTGTTTTCCCAGAAAAGACAAAAACGTTGCTTTGTAAGGGCGCCCAAGCCGTGGTGGACACAATATGGACTGGAGAGGACAAGACCGCCGCCCCCCAGCCAGCCGGCCAGGCCTCACCAGTTGAAAGCGGCCAGACTCTGTTGAGAGGGCAGACTTTGATTGGACCTGATGGGAGGTTGACCAAAGCAGCTAGAACACAAGGTGAGGATAAAAGATAAAGGGTAAAGCTCAATTTTAGTGTGACGCTGTGTTTTGAAAAGTTGGGTTTAGTTGTTTGGTTTTGTTTCCAGGACCATCTAGTAGTGGCTGCTGCTGCGTGTGTCTGAGGAGCGTGTCATGCCAGACCTCCTGTTCCCAGTGTGAGCGCCGCGCCTGCTTGTCCTGCAGCCGACAGTGCTCCATCTGCTTCAGCCAGTGCTGTTCAGTCTGCACCATCATAGAGTGGGTACCGTTTTGGCTCTGAATGCAACCCCTTTGTAAAACGGTCCTTGAAGCCGGAAGCCCTGAGAATCAGAATTGCAACCCTATTTATTCACCGGGGGTGCTAAACACACACATTTGTCTGTCATTCTAGCGCTCCAGCCATCTATGCATGTAGCGGTCCAGTGTGACTAACCAGATTAATCGCTGTTATTAGTATGTTTATATTGCTACATGGCAAACAAGTTACCAGTAGGTGCAGTAGATTCTCAGAAAACAAACAAGACCCAGCATTCATAGTATGCACGATGTCAAAGCATTTAGTACACCTGTGCAGTTTGTGATCCTCTACAAGGGCTGTATTGTATTCCCCTCAGATGTATCTAATATGGGCCGCACGGTGGCTGAGTGGTTAGCACATTGGCCACACAGTCAGGAGATCTGGAAGACCTGGGTTCAAATCTCAGTTGGGCATCTCTGTGTGGAGTTTGCATGATATCCAAGAGCATGAGTGGGTTTTCTCCGGGTACTCCGGTTTCCTCCCACATTCCAAAAACATGCATGTTAGGTTAATTGGCGACTCTAAATTGTCCATAGATATGAATGTGAGTGTGAATGTTTGTTTATATGTGCCCTGCGATTGACTGGCGACCAGTCCAGGGTGTACCCCGCCTCTCGCCCAAAGTCTGCTGGGATAGGCTCCAGCATCCCCATGACCCTAATGAGGATAAGCGGTACAGAAAATGAATGTATCTAATATTTTGGTTGAGCCCCCCAACAACTCTTATGATGTGGCACACTTATTCGAGCTCTGGTGGTAATTACCCATTTCATATCCTACTATTGTGACTCATCTGTCCTGTTCTATCCAATTAATCATATCTGCACCGTGTCCTTGAGTGCGTAGGAATGCACCTTCAGCTTCCTCGCCGAGGCACCTGTCCTCTTGGAGGTGTTTTGGCTCCTTTGTTGGGAAACTGCCATGTGGCCCAAATTCCCACAAGCGGGGGAATTGTGCTCTGCTTCAGACTGTTGCAGTAGATGTTTGAATTCATGTTTTCCCCCTCCAAAGAACAGCGGCTCATGCTAGCAGCACTCATGCCACCCCAGACCATGACGCTGCTCGGTTGGGTTGCCAGCTATTAGACGATAATGGTTGCTAGCTCATTTTCAGAGGGTGGTGAAGTCCGTCCAAGCTTCATGTATATAGTGTTGTCCCTTGAAAAGACATACGGTACTGGAATAAAATAGTCACTGAAATGTGAGCGATGTACTCACTTTTGTGAGATGCTGAAAAAACAGCATACACTGTACACACACACACAGGTATACAGTATAGTTATAGTACCTCTAAATTCGTGGTTTGTTTGAAATATATTTTCTCTCTTCACAGTTACAGTGGACGCTATGATGAAGTACTCTGCTGCAGTTGCTCGACGTAATGGAAGTTTTGGCACACAGATACATTATTTGAAAACGTGCTACAGTATCCTCCACTTGACTAATTACTGACTGGATTTTAAATGTCATATTTTTGCTTTTATGATCTCAGTGTCTGTGCATGCATAGATATGTGAAATAAACTTGAATATTTTTACACAATTTAACAGGATTTGGCATACATTCTCATCTCAACTGAGAAAAATTAGAAAGCTCGAAATTGAGTGTCAAAAAAAAAGATGACTTTTCAGGCCGCACAGTGGCCTAGTGGTTAGCACTTGGCCACACAGTTAAGAGATCAAGGTTCATATCTCTGTTTGGAGTTTGCATGTTCTCCCCAGGCGTGTGTGTGTTTTCTCAGTGTACTCCAAATGTATGCTGGGTTATTGGAGACTAAATTGTCCTTAGGTAAGAATGTGAGTGTGAATGGCGCGTTCAATTCTATGCACTCAATACTCAGGCCTCTTGTGCATGAATTGCTGTATCAATCCAGGATGGAATGGACGCCCAAGTTGCTTTAATAGCGGTCTTCGTCTTGACAGTACCGTACAGATTTTCTGTGGGATTCAGGCCAGCCAAGTTTCCTGGCTAATCGGGCACAGTAATGCCAAGACCTGCTGGAAATTGAGCACCAACACCATCAGTTGACAAAACAGCCCAAAATCAGTGCCAACTGGAAAGTTCAGACTGCAAGCAAAGTAGAGTGTCAGTGGACATTTGTCAAGTCAGCTGTCTTTCGCTTGATTAACTGACCTAACCTCACACTTTTTTTTTACCCTGCAAGCTGCTTTTTAAAATGACCAAGTCCCAATAAAACATGTAATATATTTAAAAAAAATTAGTATTTATGTGTTTGTGTATCAGGGGTACATATACTTTCAGCATGAATGGTGTTAATGATCTTTTACTATCAAATGTACTATAAACTTTGAAACTACTATGCTAAGTACTAATAATTAGTATTTTACATTTAAAGTTTACAGGTAATGTAAGTAAAATTCAATCATTCACAATGCACATCAGTTTGGTTTTCATGATATTTACACATAATTCCTCAAAATTGTATATTTACGGGGACTGACAGCAGCTCCTGTGTGAATGTTCATATGTGTATACTTGGGAAATATATCAGATGAAGTTAGTAGAGAGGATGGATATTTATTGCAGATTTTATTGGCTAGTAGTAAGAAAGCAATAACTACAAAATGTTTGCCAAAAAAAACACAAACATTCATTAAATGGGGAAAAAAATAATTCAGGATACTCAGTATGGAACAGATGACATTTTCTCCGAGATAAACCACAGATAAGGGGAGAAAATACTGGAAATAATCATAGCCTCATCTCAAAGTATGCTGATTTTGTTTTATGTATCTTGAATGCACGTATGCAGGCACGGGCACCGAACTACTATGGAGTCCAAAATGAAGACTCCCTTGGGAAAACGGTGCTTACCCATGTGACGCACCTAAGTCATCTTCAGCTTTTCATTTTCTCCTCGGGTTGATGTGTCTGATCATAAAGGCTTTAAAGAAGTCACAGCTGTGAAATTGATACGTGAACAAACAGATTTAGACATATTTGTGAATAATACTCGAGTAAAACAAGTGTGTTGTGTAAGAAAAGTATCTAATGGGTTATAGTGGGGAAAAAATGCATTGTTTTGTATCATATGTTTACTTTGACGCATCCGTCCTGAAGTATTGGAAGTATGACATTCCATGTGTAGTGGGTTTATTGGCCAGCAGGCGGCAGCACATTACAATCCCTCACAAAAGAGACGCTCTGGCCTGTTAAAAGTACTCATCACTGTTAAAAGAAGAAAAAATGGTTTAATAAAGCGTTGTCTTTGCTCAGTGGCGACAAAGGAATTCCAGTGCACCTTGCCTACTCCGACCTTGGCTGCCTGCTATCAAACGCATTTAATCAAACAAGTAGAGGCAGAGGTTAGACAAAAGTGGCTGCTTGAGCAGAGACTATTATCCTTACTGGACAGGACATTGTGGTGCAGTCATCACTTTCGCTTCGACTGTGGCCCGACGCTAAAGATGGCTGCTTCGGGGTCAGACGTTGTCCACTGAGTAATTGTTCTTGCGCAGCAGGAGTCCGCAGCTTGCTTTAAGGGAACTGGTCACATGACACAGTGTAATGGATGTCAGCTTGGATGAGTGCACTTCCTGAAGCTTTTTGCAAATGTGCGTATGATCAGTTGAGTCACATACCTGGCTCAGTGGGCTTGTTGTGGGCTCAGGCCTTTTTTGGTTGCTCTGCGGGTCGTCCGCTTGAGTTTTTTCAGCCGAGCGGACAGAAGGATGCTGACAAGCTGTCTGCACAATTTCTATTCCTTAGAAAAGCCTAACTTGAAAAAAACACTTCTGCACATTTAATACTGTATAAATAACGCATATTGTAATACAAATGTAAGGTAATAATAAAACCTGAAATAGAATGTACATTGAGTTAAAATTCTAAAAGTTTCTTAACTTTAATACGCAGAGAAGTTCTGTACAGCAGGTAAACTAGCAGCGATAAACCAATCAGAGGACATTACGTCTTACGCACACTGGCAGCAATAAACCAATCAGAGAACACTACGTCATATGTAGCGCAGTGCACTTCCGCCATGCTTCCAGTAGGTACCCGTATGCTGCAAAACAACATTTTTGCCGAGCGTCGGGAGAGTTACGCCATCCAAGTGAATGGATTGTGGATGCCTGGCTAAGGTATCTGCCTTAACTCTCGTCCTAGCTCTCGCGAAAGCCGGCATCATTGCTGAACAGCCCGCTGACAACGAGACTGGCGGCCGACAGTGATGACATGATGCAGAAGATGGATTTGTGGGAGAAGAGGAATAAAAAATACAGGGAGTGTATTGTGAAATAGTAGAATAAAGTTTAATTAAACTCACTCTTTTGCTTGTGTTGCCTTTTTTGTATACCATATGTTTTAGCATGCGCCTTAAAATACGGTAAAACCGGAAATTTCCAAAAAAACAAGTTTTGGTAAGCTCAACAAACTTTCGTAAAGCGAATTAATTTTTGTAAGCCAAAGCAAAAAAAAAAATCAGAAAGGTATTTTTGTATCCCGGATTTTTCGTATTCCGGGGCATTCGTATCCCGGGGTTCCACTGTACTTTGATTTACAAGTTTATTGGATAGTGGAAAACTTATGACAAAGTGAAAATATATTTTGGCTGTTCAGCTAAAATGATCTCCAATGCCTTAAAATGGGGAGCAAAACCAGAGACAAGTGGCAGAAAAGGGAAGACAACTGAAATGGATCAAAGAATAACCAGAATAGCAAAGGGTATGATCAGCTCCAGGATGATCAAAGACAGTCTGGAGTTACCTCAAAGTACTGTGACAGAATCCCCCGCAAAGTCCTTCTGTTAAAAAAGGCATGTGAAGAAGAGGATACAATTTGCAAAAGAACACATCAACTGGCCTAAAGAGAAATGGAGGAACATTTTGTGGACTGAAGAGAGTAACATTGTTATTTTTGGATCCAAGAGCCGAAGACAATTTTTGAGACGACCCCCAAACTCTGAATTCAAGCCATAGTACACAGTGAAGCATGGTGGTGCAAGCATCATGATATGAGCCTGTTTCTCCTACTATGGTATTGGGCCTATTTATCCCATAGCAGGGACCATGGCTCAGTTTGCATATGTGAGAATAACTGAAGAGGTCATGTTGCCTTATGCTGAAGAGGACATGCCCTTGAAATCAACAAGACAATGACCCCAAACACACCATTAAACCAGCAAAATCTTGTTATGTTATGGAGTGGCCAGCCCAATACCTGGACATGAATCCACAAGAGACCCTGTTAGTGACACCAAAACTGCTGTTTTTGAAGAAAAAACATGAAATGTTAATGAATTGTGGAATGTTGTTAAAGAATATTGGAGTGGAAAAACTGCTGAAAGATGCCACAAGTTGGTTGACTCCATGACACACAGATGTGAAACCGTTATAAAAAGCTGTGGTCATGGAACTAAATATTAGTTTAGTGATTCACAGGATTGCCAAATCATAGAAACAAAAATGTTTGTACAAAATAGTTTTGCGTTTCTAAAGTCACTGACAGACATTGCGGTTTTTTGAACACAGCCCTTTTAACGAATTGCCTAATCTCACAGCCTTAAGAGCATGCATATTATAAATGCTGGGTTTTGTCTTCTGAGAATCTACTGCACCAACTGGTAACTTGTTTGGCATGTAGCAATACAAATATACCAATAACAGTGATTAATCTGGTTAGTCACATAGGACTGCTATTATTTTGAACACTTCTCTACATGCTGTGATCATGCATTAACAGGTACATTGATGGTCATTTGTAATGATAAGAGTATCTTGCCGTAATTGGATTATTTACCAAAACTTATTTCCTACTGTATTGATTTCATATAGCCCATTGGAGCTCACACTACTTCCGTCAACAACAGCATCATAGAAACAGCAACAACACGTACAATGTTCACTTTCATTAGGATGGGTGTGTCTTTCAACACAAGACCTGTGCTCCAGTCCAGGTAAAAAGAGCTGACAGCAAACAAGCATCTTGTTGAGGTTTAGCTGCAAAATTTAAAGCCAGTAGTATCCGTTCTTCCGTCTGTCCCATTGCAGTGGCTTGAGGCCGCTAGCCTGAGCGACGCTGAGACTAGCGAGGGATTGTGTTACTCTGCCAGATAAATATATTTTTTGTGTTAAGTTGCTACATTAACTATTGCTTAGCTTTGTTAATATACAGGTCAGTATAATAATAATATAATAATAAGAACACTTGGCCTTTTTTAGGGCTTCATTGTCAAAATAGCTGCCTTCCATATCATGATGGCCAAAATTCCAAAAAAACGAGCAGTTTTCATTTTAAGGTCATGCCACAGCATCTCAAAATGATTCAGGTCAGGACTTTGACTAGGCCACTCCAAAGTCTTCATTTTGTTTTTCTTCAGCCTTTTCAGAGGTGGACTTGCTGGTGTGTTTTGGATCATTGTCCTGCTGCAGAACCCATGTTCCCTTCAGCCTGAAGTCAAAGATGGGCACACATTCTCCTTCATGATTTTTTGGTAGACAGAATTAGTGGTTCCATTTATCACACCAAGTCTTCCAGGTCCTGAGGCAGCAAAACGGCCCCCAGACCATCACACTACCACCACCATATTTTACTGTTGGTTTGATTTTCGGAAATGTGGCAATATTTTCACAAAAGTCTTGGGAATCATCACAGTGTTTTCTGGCAAAATTAAGACGTTCCTTTTATTCAGCAATGTTTTTTGCCTTGGAAGAAGGGGGGTTTTGCCAAGTGCCTTTCTTATGGTGGAGTCGTATACAAATGACTATAATTGAGGCAAGTGAGGCCTGCAGTTCTTTGGATGTTGTGAACAGCCATCACAGCAATATGGTGACAGTGCGGTCTGTGACAATAATGAAATAAATCAGGCTTATTAGTCCATATAAAACAATAATTGAAGTATAGACAACTTCAGAGTAATTTACACTTACCATTTTTGTTTTGAAGGTGACCAGGCCATATTGTAAGGAATAATTTAATCTCCAAATGTTTCTCCTTTCTTTCACACGTCGCTAAAATTTTTTGCCAATTAAGTGTAGTACTCCAATCGCGTCACATCTGGAAACGACACTGCTGTGACCAGTTTGTCGTGTCTGCCGCCATGAACTATAAATGTAATGTTGGCTAATTTACCATTCCAATGTAGAACATAATTACAAACAGCATATAACAATTTTTAGTTAAGTTGATTTGATAAAGCATGTTAGTGACCCTTTAAAGTATCCAATTAAACTGGCATGCATATTTTTGGAATGTGGGAGGCAGCCGAATTGCCCAGAGAAAACCAAACACCCATGGGGAGAACATACAAAGGTGCCAGATCTTCCAAATGTCCTGACTGAATGGCCAACATGCTAAACACTAGGCCACTGTGCGACCACCCTATTTTTTTTTCTAAAATATATTTTTAGAGTAAATAATACAACTAAAAACATTAAAAAACAGCCGCAGGCCACAAATGGTGAATGGGCTGCACTTTGGACAAATGTGGTATATCAGAAGGATGCACCTCAGTGATCAATTGTGGTCTTTTCCAACCACATATTTCCAGTTATTATATCAGGTCAAGGTTTGTGTCTCATCTCAGAACATGAAAATATAACAAAACTAAACACTTTTCATTTTGGATGCTGATGCTCCTGCTTCCCTATTAACTCTATCAGCATGTGATGAGTTTACGAGCCAATGCAGTTGTCACGTTTTCAGCTTGCGTATATCCCACTACGTGTGTGGCTGAGTGTCTGCACAATGAGGGGGCCCACACGTAAACTCCCACAACTCGCCACGCCAGACCGACCACAGGCGGCCGGCGGGAGCACGTGGCTTTGTCTTTCAGCTATTATATTTGGGGAGGGGGGGGACCAGCTGTGGTCTGAGGCCAGAGTCAAGTCCAATGATGCTGATGCTATAAATATGAGTCAAAGAGTGTGTGTAAGTGACAGCTGTACAGTGGACCAAGGGCACACTGCCTTGGACAGTCTCTCCAAAAAAGGAAGCGTAAGAGCAATTGCTAATATGGATTCATGTACTTGTACGTAACACACTGTGCTTGTAGAGCTAGACTGCACATTGTCTGATACATGAGACATACTCTATTCACAATGTCAATGCTGAGAGACAAGCAGCCATACTGTTATACTATACCAGAAATGAAAGATGGAAGGGCCACTTTGACTTTGTAAACCAACACATGTAGATATGCTAACAAGTTATAAATATTTCAAGAAAAAAACTTATTTTGCTGTTGCTTTTTCCCAAAAAAAACTTTCTTCTGAAATTTTTTTTTGTAAAATTGTTGTGTATTATTGACTTTATTCCCATATTGTTTTGACTTTATTCCCTTAACTGAATATTTTCCCCAATCTTCTTTTTCAAATATTACAACTTGTTTTTTAAAAAAATAAAAATTAAAAAAAAAAAAAAATTTTACATAAAAATTTCAAAAAATAAAAAAAAAAAAAAAAAAATAAAAATAATTTTACATAAAAATTTAAAATTTTTTTCTCACTTTGGACACCCCTGCTATAGAGCTTCTTAAATGTTATTGATAATGCCATGAAACAAGCATTCACTTTAGTGCCAATATTTGTGTGAGACAAGCATTTGTTAGGCTATTGTGTGTCAACTTAATTTATTATGTAGAACCTGAGACAAGCCTTCATACATAGAAAGTATTCTCTGACTCAGAAAATCTTTTTCCCTCTTACTGTATGACTGAGTTGTGCATGTAAACAAACGTCAACAAAAAGAAATGATAAATGCTAATGGTTTTAAGGATGACATTACTATTTCTAGAGGGACTTAGAAAACAAGATTGTCGGAGACCATTTAGTATGTTTTCCTTTATACTTACAAGCACATAGAATTTTTACCACAATATAATTTAAGGCCAGACCTTGAATGACATAAGCAATGATGTCACGGCTTCATCCAATCATACTAATGTAACAGCTAATGTCTAATTAGCTAATGTATATATTAATGTAACTAATGTCATGTAACAGCCACCGCGATCAAGCTTTTTGGGTGACTGCTATGACTTGTTGTGATATGTTAAAGTCCTCAATTTAAGTATTTGTTTTGCATCTCTTTGAATTCACATGCTACTCAACGGAACTTAAATTCATTGCAAGTCAAAAGTGAATGCTTAAAGAAAATCCACGATGCACGTGTGCTATCGTGGAGTGAAGTATAAGTGTACGTGCGTGTGCATGGTCCACACACATGCACATACGTGAATGTGTTTGTGTGCCCTTTTCAAGTGTGACCACCTGTCTTTTGTTTCCTAATAAATAAATAAACACAGACCACACCAGCTGTCCCTGGCAGCCTGTCCCCTTAGAGGTCAAGGGCTCCCACCGCTGGCCTTGTTGAGACGGTGGACACTTAGTACTTTCCTCTCAACTTCTCCCAAGTACATCTGCACACACACACATACACACACACATGCCCTCACACAGTCAAATGAGCCAGGCTTTGGCGAGGAATGTTTTATTACACCGTGGCGTTAGACTGCACATATCCCAGCTCGTCACCCTGCAGCTAAGCTCTATCACATGTCCTCTTGCTTTCCATGTGAAGTGTTTTGCTCTAGAAGAAATGCACACACACACACACACCATGTGGTCACTCTAAGCTCTGGATCCCATCAGGCAGATGTGAGCTGCTGTGACTGAAGCATTGAATCAAGCCCTTACTGACTGGCTGTTTATGAATGATCTTGGGAGGACATTGTTTTCTTTATGTTGGAGTTGGCTGGCTAGTGCCGCTGTGTCGTCTGTTTGTGCACAAAGTACGTGCTGGGGATGGGGGCCAGACAATAGCCTGGCTGAGCTACTACCCACGCACACAATAGAGTGGAGGGATGAGGCAGAGGGCTGGGGCCACGGTTTTGGGGGCGGTGGAGGTTGGAGAGATGGGGGCAGGGGTAGTTGGATGCAACCCCCTTGTCTATATGCCGTGCGCAGAATGGGTGCACTGAGATTGGAAGGGGGGAGGATGGTGGGAATCGGAGGCCATGCACACTGAGATCACATAGCAGAGCAGCTGGATTTCTTTCATGGTGCACGTGAGAAATGATTACAGAGTTCTCACAATTGGTAATATGTTGATTTTGAGACAAGTGTCTGCACAGTGTAATTAATGATTGCAAGTTCTTTGCATAGAACAAAAGGAGCCCACTTTGAAAGAATTTGCCGTTGACCCCAGTTTACGGTTTTAATGAACCAGCAGTGTTACCACGCTCTGGAGTCTTTATACACACTAATGCAAGGCAAGTGCAAAACATGAGCGTTTCTGCTGCTTTCATACCTGTCAAAGCCGGCAGATGGTAGTAAACATAATTACAACATAATTATTTTCTTACACTTTAAAGCACAGGTGTCACACACTTTTATTTAGACTAGCAATGGCGTATAACACAATCCCAAAATGCACTGCCAAAGATGTATATCCGGGGGCTAAGCCTCCAAGAATGTTAAGCATGCTATACAACGACTGGATAAGGATTGTAATAAAATAACAATCCTTAATGATATATTTGTTGCACACGCGCCCTCTTCAAATCAACCTAATTCATTAGGCAGCTGTATTATTAGCTTCCAAGAATTGTCCAGATGGAAGTCTTTTATTACAATGCACACGTTTTAAGACAGACCCTTGTGTTCAAATAATGACTCGCTATGCTGTTACTAAGTCCTAACCTGTTGACCTCTGACCCATGTACAAATACTTTACCGTACTTCCTAGCTAGCCAGCTAGCTAGCTAGCGTATGCGAGCTTTGTTTTTACAGACCCAATTTAAAGAGCGAATACGTTTATATGTAGTATAACGTGATTGTAATAAATATGTAATTGTTCCCTAATGATTTGTGTCATAAAATGGCCTCTTAAACTAATTAAACAACTTACATGCGGTTTGCGTCCACACCGAGAACATCGAACGACAGGCGGTGAGCAGTGCATTCTGGGATTTGTAGTTTCAGCGGTGCACGTGTCATATACGCACCGATTAAGTCAGATACAGGAACGTGTACAATCAAAGGTATAATATTAATAAAAATTAAATGCCATACAATTACTACTATAACTAGTTTTAGTTAGTATTTATTTTAACTGTTGCTAAAATGAAACTTTGCGGTGTAATAGTAATATTTGAATTAGGTTCCATTTATCATGTTCTTCAAATGTGACTTTAACCAGCAGTATAGAAGGAATGAAATCCACACAAAGACAGAAAGTTGTTCCATTTAATTATATGCATATTCTTAATAAAGACCTAAATCCAGATTGTCACTTTTCCACAGCACACTCACACACATCAGCACACGCATACACACACAAGTCAATTAAAATGCACAGTACAATAAATGAAAAACAGTAAATTGCTTCCATATCTAAGCAAAGATTGTCCCCTAATCTCTACACCACTAACACTGAAGCAATTACTATAAAATATACTTTTCTTATTTAACAAAAAGAGCATATTAAATTCTAATGGCACTTCTACAGTTTGATTTGTATGTGACAATTAGACAGTGTAACCTAATAAAAAAAAACTTATGCTGCACGAGAGACAAATGTAACAGTAATAAATAGTTTTTGTGATCATGCACAATTTCACAGTTGGAACCTGCAGAGGACAAACATTCCAGTATACATTAATGAAGTCATTTTCCGACTTAAAGATGATACAGCATGAGTTAGGCAAACATTGCCTTTGACCGAGAGGAGCTTTGTTTCCATGAAAAGACAACAATGAAAATCTCAGCAGTTCACATTCAACAGTGACATGACCCGAGGAACTACTGGAACCCAAAACGCGCACACACACACACACGCACACACACACACACACACACACACACAAAAATGCTTGTCATCTGTTTAACACATCCATTTATTCACACAATTAAATGGTTAAAGACACCACCTCCGCCCCCAAAAAACACTAACCTCACACAAAGCAGCAAACAAAAAAAACCGTTTACACGTTGATATGTTAGGAAAGAAAAGTAGTTGTGAAGCGAGTGAGCAAGATACAAACAGAGGCTCCTCCAGATGCAACACCTATTTGTGTGTCGACAAGGCACGCTCGGTGAACATCCTGGAGCTTTAAATAACCACTTGTGGAACACTAAAAAAGAAAACAAACCTTTACATGTTAGTTATTGTGGCTTTGTACACATGTACATTCATCAATCAAGTGAACTGACAGCAGATTCCTGCGTGTATGCATATGAATATAATGAACACAACACAACAGCCATGTATGTGGAACAGAGGTGCTAACTAAATTGGTTCAACTCGGAGAGAGTCTAAGACGGGTGGTTTTGCTGCTGACAAACTCAATGCCGATTTACTCCAACGGCACGTGTAAAGTCCTGAAAGAAGGGGTGTTAAAGTACAATCTTCCAGATGTTTACTTGCTAGTTTTATAGGCAGGATGATAATTCTTCTAATCTCTTTATAGGTGTACAATCAATCCCAACGGTCTCTGCTCTGTGTAGAACAATGAAGCGTTTATCTACTCCACGCTGTGGTGGGGCAGGACTTTGATGCCTCCAAACAATACACCTGTTTACAGTCTCCTTGGTTTCCCTTCGCCTAAATACATTTCTCACATTCCAATGGCTCCGTTCAATACAGCAAAGCGCCAAGAGAAACGTGCAATGCCTCCCCACCAGCAGCTCGGTGAGAGATACACAATGATCCCTTGAGAACTACCTGGGACTTGTGTGGTGGGGGGAGACAAAGCCTGTATTGTCCCATTTCTATAGGTGCCCAATGCCGAATAATTATGGCTTGTGGAAAAAACTATTTCCTGTGGCAGAGCAGAACAGCACAGCGGAATTAAACTCATCAGATTCTGATTTGCACAGAGCTGCAGTCCCCTCAAGCCTTGAGACGAGAAACTTTTCCCCTCCCTTAGGGAAGACACTGTGAGAGACTGCAGCCTTTAATAAGACACCTGACGCCCTCCACCATGCGGGTGTTGTAAAAACAGACATAAATAGAATATATATTTACATTAAATATACAAATTGTAATAGCAGCCTAGGCAATAGTGTTGAAACTATATGCATGCTAAAAACAAGTGCTTCTCTAGGTTCCGTATGACTGATATTTCTCTATTAAAACACAATTACAGTAACTTGATTTGCGCAAAAAAAAAAAAAAACAGCCCCAATGACAGTTAATGAGTACCAACCTTTGAGCTTATTGAAAAAAAAAAACCCCTACATTAAACCCTGAACCAAGCTAATAAATAAATTCAGATCAAGTCTTCTCAGGACAGATTCGACAAAAAGAAGCCATCCAGCAACTAGTCGCACTTCTCCTTCATGCCCAAAGAACTTTTTTTAACCACTAAAGGCTACAACAATTTCATCAGTAGTAACACATACAGTAAGAAGATACGGTGAGCGAGAGAAGGTTAATTTAGAAGAAAAAGTCAGTAGCTTCTGCAGAATGGCATGGCTAGGATTACCACCGTCCCCAATGCATCCACCTGTCCCCTGCAACACTTTGTTTATACTGCTGCAATACCAGGAAAGAACACTCGTCCCCTAATCAATAACTTCATTGATAAGAGCTTCATTTACATGGTTGGGTCACATTCTTGTAAGGGCACTAGTGGATCAATTAGCATTCCAGTGCTGCCTATTACCTCCTGTGGTATGTGCGAGTGGATTTGACAAAAGGCATGATGATAGATCACACTTGTCAATAAATACACTTAAGTGTAAAGAGGCACCAGGGTTACAGGCATTCTGTGTCCCACTTTTCAATATACCGTATATTTTCTAAAGTAGTAATTGGGCCATTCATTCTATTAATTCACATTCATAATTAAAAAAAAAAAACTACCCCCAAAATTATGTTCATAATCATTTTTACCACATCACCTTCAAAGTTCATTTTTAGCCCAACAAAAAATACTCCAGTAGTATAACTTCATTAGTTTTTGCTGCCCTGTGATTCTGACTGGTTACAAATACCTGAATAAATAATATTAATTATAATAAAAAGTAGGAGACTCTTTTTTTAATAAAAAGAACGGTTCTGATGTGCACAAATAAAGTGGATTGTATTAACAAATGTTAGCATCTTCCATTGGGCCCCCAGGATGCTTCTAATAAAGTTAACACACAGACAAACAAGACACAAACAAACAAGTGCATCATCTATTTTGTTCGATGTTTACACTGCACTGATGCAGTTTGCCAATCAGGAAGCTTTGTTTTTCTGTTTTGAAGTTGCTACATCTTTCACAAAAGAAATGCCACATGGGGTAGAATCCAAACTGCCAGTGTGTGAATACTACTGTGTGAAAAGAAGCAGGGCTCATCGTGGCACTTTTCAGTGTTTCAACCAATGGAGAGAGTTTTGACAAGGCCACAGTGAAACTTCCTGATGTGGCGGTATAAGTCCCCGGATTGCGTGAAGCGACGTTCGCACCACTTACACGCGTGAGGCTTCTCTCGCGTGTGGACTACGGCGTGCCGACTCAAGTTGTGCGAGTACTGGAAGCTCTTGCCACACTGCCCGCAGGTGTAGGGCTTCTCGCCGGAGTGTGTGCGCTCGTGCCGCTTGAGCGTGTACATGCAGGAGAAGGTCTTGTTGCACTGAATGCAAGTGGGCACGGAGCCGTCGGGGGACAACTTGGAGCGAGCGCCGTCCTTCTCGCGGAAGTGCGAGCTGAGGTGCAGCTGCAGGACGTGCGGGCTGGGGAACACTTTGCTGCAAAGCGGGCACACGCACACCTGTTGGCCCGGCGGCAGGAGCACCCCGCTGGAGGTGGAGATGTCCGAGGAGGCCAAGTCGTCTTCCTCCTCCTCCTCGCTGTCCACCAGCAGCCGACCCCTCCTCTCGTCGGCTGCCTCCCTGCCGGGGGCGCCCTCCCTCCTCCCGCAGGCCTCCCCCTCTTCGTCCATCAGGTCCTCCTCCTGGGAGAGTAGGGCGGCGGTGGAGCCGTTGTTGCCTGGGAAGAGGGCAGCGAACCCTGTCACCACTGAGCTCCTGGCGCTATTCCCAAAGCGCTGGCTCTCAGGGCTCATCGGCTCACTGTCCTCCTGCTCTGACAGCAAGTCGTGTTCATCTTTAACAAGTGGCTCAGTGCCCTGCTGCTGGCTGTCGAGGGCCAGCTGTCCCGAGATGTAGGAGGGCTGTAAGGGATCTCTGCTAGACAGAGGCTTGAAAGACAAATCCAGAGCGCAGTCCATGTCATCCGAAGCCCGGGACCTCTGGGACAGCGATACGGTGGAACTACTGACATCAGCTTTTGTTTTTCCAGCTGTTTGGACGCGGGGCTCGGCCTCTGCTGACACATAATTGACACCTACAAGGTCCGGGGACCTGCCAGAGTGACCGTTTGCCTTCTGCCTGTTCTGTGCAGACCTTTCACAATTGCTGACAGCGAGCCCCACTTCGCTGTTGTTCGTGTCAAACTGTTCCATCGGGGAGGGGGACCCGGGGAGCCCCTGAGACTGTCGTCTTCCGACCTGCTTGTCACTGCACATTTCGCCATCCGAGGAATTATCCCGGTCCAGACAGCCGAGTCCAAAAGCCTCGCCCACCTTCTCGTCGTCTTTATCTTTCAACTTGCCTTTGCACACTTTGACGATGTCGTACATGTGGAGGTAACTGGCGGCAGCCAGCACATCCTCCACTGGAAGGGTGTTAAATTCCAACTTGCCCTCATACATAAATTCAAGGAGCAGACTGAAAGCCGGCGCTGTCACAATGTCACTGTTGAGATGCACAACATCCCTTTTGTCTAGCTGGTCCCTGTAGAAGAGATGGAAGTACATACTGCAGGAGGCCAGCACGGCTCTGTGTGCCTTGAAGCAAGCCTCCCCGACCAGAACAGTGCAGTCACACAGGAAACCTTGGTGACGCTGCTGACTCAGACACTGCAGCAACTGCCGGCTATGGTCTGGGAACTCCATTCTTCCTTCATAACCTGATGAAAAACAGGAAAAACAGGATAGTGGATAAACACAGCGGGACTATTGAAAGGTAGAGTCATGCTGCTGTTAGATGAACACACACACATAAGGTGAGTAGGTGCCACCTATACTGTACTTCTATGTTGCCCCCCATACACACACACACAATCTTTTAAGCACTAAAAGGGAACACCTGTTAGATTCAGCCTGCAGCGGTACACATGTTACTGAGTAAATAAAGATGGATCATGCTTAAGTTTAAAAATGATATTCCACCAAAAGAACACTTAGTTTTGAGTGAACATCATGTTGGAACTGCTTTACACGCCACCATCTTCACAAAACTTTTGCTGTTGTTTTTTGTTACTTTGTTTTGCTGGCTGTGGGGAAAAAACATCACCTATTCAGTCTGACTATTTACCGGGTCGCAATAAATCATAATGATTTAAGTCAAAAAACACTTGAGTGAATCCCTTTTAGATTTGCCCTTTAGAAACGCATAGTAAGATTGTACTAGATTCACTAACAACTTAAACAGGAGTTTAAATGTTGATTTCTTAAATAGAGTTTTTACTAGATTTCTAGGTTGACTTAAAAAAAAAAAGAAAGAAAGAAAACAATCCAGAATTTCACTTCTTCTGGATAAATGACAGCATCGAAAACACACTCGAATCCAAGTACAGATTCTTTGGACAACTTTCCTCCAACATTGCGAGCTGCGTTCAAGAGCGCTCACCCACCCATCGTAAAGATCCAGTGCGTTCCAGTTCCAAGTCCACTTCTTCCACAGTTGAAAAAAAAAAAATGCGGAAAGCGACGCGTTGTGTTGACAGAACAAGCAAGCGGCACTGGAAGTAATACCAGCCGTCCGGCGGCCAAGGAGCGTTGAGGTGAACGAAGGGGGGAAAAGAGTAAACTGCTGCTCTGTTTGCTGATTACGCTGCAAGCTGTGGAGTCAGCTGCTCTGACATCACCGCAATGGAAACGCTACCTCCAGCTGTGCTCCCCTTTATGCCATATGGTCGCTCGGAGCTGTCCTAAAGCACGCCGCTTGGATCGTTTAAGACAAAACACCCGAAGCGTATCTTCGAGTCTGTGTGCCCGCCGCAGCGCGACGTTGGCAAAAGTTTCAAGCGTCACTCAAACGCCACGCGCACTGAGTTTAAAAGGGAAAGTGCAAGTGTGTGTGTGTGTGTGTGTGTGTGAGGCTAAAGTGCGAAGATACACATTAGTGCGAACCTTTCAAACGACCGGCCCAAGCGGCGACCGGACTCTTTAACTTTCGCTTCCTCGCTCCGCTCCCCAGCAAAGCCCCGAAACCCAGGTGACTTACATGTATTCCCGCCCTCTTCTTCTTCTTCGCTCGCTCGCTCGCTCGCCCTACACGCCTCGACGCGCCGCGACCATGATGCGGGGCCAGATGTTTGAGTCCCCTCGTCGGTTCTTCGCGCTTGAAGTCCGACCGAGTCAGGCTGCGCTCGGCGCTGCTGCTGTGTGTGTGTGTGTCGACCAGCAGGTTGCTCGTGGGGACACAAATCTCGCGATAGCGCCCGACCCGCCGCTAGAGCGCGTGTACTACTGCGAGAACTCACACAGCGGCAGCAAGTAGCAGAGGACGCTTGCGACGTCCATTGGTCCCCTGCTGGAAACACCTGTCTGTGTGCCCTCTCCCCGTACACACAAGTGGGGGGGACTGGGAGGGGCCTAAAGTGTGGCTCAGACGAGGAAGTGTTTGCCCATATTTGTAGGATGTGAAGAGGTTGTGTTTACATAACACCTGTGGATTTATATATGTGTGATTTCCTGTTTTTTATGTTAACCGACATAAATTTTCCTGATTTTTTTGGTGAACCCCACCACAAAATTAGAAAAAACTCGATATAACTCGACTGCAAAGTGCACCCACACAAACAAAAAGCATCCTTTCCATTACTGCCATTACACAGGGTGTGCAGGTGTACCTAGTGCTGTGGGCCAGTCATGTTATCGTGCGAATAATAATATTATTGATGACACAATGATACTTTACATTGTTGAGGTTCAGTCAAACAATACAAAGGAGAAAAAAACAGCCTGTCAGAATTTCTATCAGATTTCTATCAGTTTCTATCAGATATTAACATTCACATTTTGCATTCTTTTTGGGGGGAGGGAGGGCTCTTTTTTTTCCTAGTCCAGGGTGTACCTTACCTCTCGCTGAAAGTCAACTGGGATAGGCTTCTGCGAACCCAGTGATGATAAGCGGCATAGAACATGGATGGATGGATGGATGGATGGACGCTTTCTTACAATGTGGAAACATTTCCTGGAAATACTTAAATATTTGTTAAATTCACATTCTAATTAGAAATTAGGTTAACCAATCTCCTATTTTTTTTGATTTTCTTGTGGTTTCAAATCATCTTCTAATGAAAGACCAATTTTATGGTCACATAATAATACTGCTTAAAAAGTATTATAAATCATGTATTGTCATTTGGATTTGTCAATGCTTTTGGGAACTTTAAAGGCCTGTTCTCTCTAATCCTGCTTCCAGTTGAGGAATTCCCTGGCAGCTAACCATCCACTGGCTCTGTTTTTCTGGCTGTGATAGCCCCTAATAGTCTCAAGACAGAAGTGATGATTTATGTGGGGAGAAAAAAGTCTCAAATCTGCTCAACCTTTTGAGCAATTAAAACATTTTCCAGCGTCTGTTGGATGATGGTAAAAGCAAAAGATGGAAGTGCAGCAGAGAAACAGTCGAGGTTGCAGCTGCTCATCTCGTGCACCCCCCTATTCCTTCTCCTCATGTCCCTCTCTGAGCTCCCCCAACTGCCTCTGTCCCCTTTGCCCTGTGTTCCAGCTGTCGTGCGTTCTGAAAGGACCATTTGCAGCTCCTCGCAGCCTTCTGAGACGGAAGGGAATGAGCAAAGTGATGGGACGCGACAGCCACTGGTCATAAAGGGCCACAGGCTAGATTCTTGTCAACTTACTTTATTCCATTTTTAGTCTGCCTTTGGCGACTGACGATGGATATCTTTCCTTGTGTGGAGTTGGGGAGAAGAAACACAGCTTATTTTATGTTTGCCGCTCCTAGACCAGACACTAATTCTATATATACAAATAAGAAACTATTTACCATGCAGTGTGCACCATCCATGCAGGAGCGGCAATGCAGCTACAATAAGAATAGGAGCAGCCGCCATGTGTTTTTATGGCCCTGGCAAACTTGGGCTTACAATAAAGGAGGGGTGTGTGTTCACAGGGCAATACAAAGCAGTGGTTGTGCCCGGGGACTGTGGCCTCAGCGAGTGAAGCTCAGCACGGCGAAAGGTTCTCACACATAGTGAAAGATAGGGAAAGATGGAGAGAGAATGAGAGTGGGGGAGTAGACAGAGAGAGAGAAAACACTTCCTGGAGGTTCATTCTTCCTCTCTGCAACCATCAATGGCATTCTCCCCCTGACCCACTCCTCTCGCAGGCAAACAAAAGACTCTGCATTCCAGTGGAGCCTGACCAGCCAAGCAACTAGCAGCCATCCAGCCACTGTGGAAGCACATCACTGACCAGACCAGTCCACAGTCTCGTCACGGGGTGGGCTTGAACTGCACTGTCGGTCTGAGGAGGCTTGTAATGCATCCTAATTCAAAGACCCCAAAGGAAGTTAGGAATCACAGTTTTTAGTGATGTAAGTGCACGGCAAAAACGACTGTATCAAACATCTATGAAGCTAATCATATATAATACATTTTATATTATAACATATAGTCATCTCGCAGCGATTGCAGATCTTTTGAAACACTTCATTAGGTACACCACAATCAAATGAGATTCAAAATACTGTTTATAATGGTCTTCACATACAAAGTTGTGCTGACATTATTTTTCACAGCACATATACAGCATTATATGCTGTTGATATTGTATCATCTGACAGTTGAACATTTAATGAAGAATATCATTTTTTCTGCATGTTTTTTTATGTGTGTATGTTGTTGTTGATTGTCTTTTATGGATTGGAAAACTGTATGTTTTTGTTCACTTACAATGTTTAAATTCATTAAATGTTATTGAAGCTTAATGTGCAAAAAGACGGTTTCTATTTCGATTTTTGCATACTGGAAACGGTTTATTTGATTTGAACATGCGTAGAAATTAGATTGGACTTTATCACCTAATACAATTGACAGTTCCACATGTACTAAAGGGGTAGGAAGACGCAAAGCTAATTTAATCTTACCACCCATCGGTTTCACCCTATTTCAATACATTTGTACACTTCCTGCATTCCAGATGTGCTCTTATTAAGTAAGTAAGGTATTGTGAAAATGGGGTAAAATAGTAGTCAAGTTCTCAAGGTAAGTAAAATATATAGCAATCATAATAAATAATGGTCAATCGTAAGCACAATAGAGATAATAATAAATACAGAATATCACTGTAAAGTGATATTCAAAAGCAATTCTTGAGTCTGTAGGTACAAATTCAGGGGTTCCTTAACCATGCTGTAGAAGTCCACCTGGATTGAGGCTGTCTTGCCTGGTGTCAAGCAGTGCCCCTGGTGATATTCACCTGAGAGTCGGCAAAATTAGTTGGCATATTAAGTTACTCTGCGATGCCCACCCCCCGATAAACAATGATGCTGAGTTTTGAATAGTCCCATCAGAGAGGTATTAATTTGTCAATATGTTTATTATTGTGATTGTAATGGTTATTGTAATTGGTTTAGAGATGCACTGCATCAGTTTGTCATGTCTCATGATAAACAACCCAAGCCCAAAATGTTAGAAACATCTCTCTTTACAATTCAGTGTAGTTCTACACCGCTTTGATGACTACACTAGTACTGTACTCCATCCATCCATTCATCCATTTTCTTCCTCTTATCCGAGGTCGGGTCGCGGGGGCAGCAACCTAAGCAGGGAAGCCCAGACATCCCTCTCCCCGGCCACTTCGTCCAGCTCTTCCCAGCGGATGCCGAGGCGCTCCCAGGCCAGCTGAGAGACAAAGTCTCTCCAACGTGTTCTGGGACTTCCCCGAGGCCTCCTACCGGTTGGACGTGCCCTGAACACCTCCCCAGGAAGGCGTTGGGGAGGCATCTTAACCAGATGCCCGAGCCACCTCATCTGACTTCTCTCAATGCGGAGCAGCAGCGGTTCTACTTCGAGTCTCTCCCGGATGACAGTGCTTCTCACCCTATCTCTAAGGGAGAGCCCAACCACCCTGCAGAGAAAACTCATTTTGGCCGCTTGTACCCGCGATCTTGTCCTTTCGGTCACTACCCAAATCTCATGACCATAGGTGAGGGTAGGAACGTAGATCCATTCATCCATCCATTTTCTTCCGCTTATCCGAGGTCGGGTCGTGGGGGCAGCAACCTAAGTAGGGAAGCACAGAGGTCCCTCTCCCCGGCCACTTCTTCCAGCTCTTCCGAGCGGATGCCGAGGTGTTCCCAGGCCAGCTGAGAGACATAGTCTCTCCAACGTGTCCAGGGTCTTCCCTGAGGCCTCCTACCGGTTGGACGTGCCCTGAACACCTTCCCAGGAAGGCGTTCCGGAGGCATCCTAACCAGATGCCCGAGCCACCTCATCTGGCTCCTCTCAATGCAGAGGAGCAGCGGTTCTACTCCGAGTCTCTCCCGAATGACAGTGCGGCGAAAACTCATTTCGGCCGCTTGTACCCGCAATCTTGTCCTTTCGGTCACTACCCAAACCTCATGACCATAGGTGAGGGTAGGAACGTAGATCGACCGGTAAATCGAGAGCATTTTTTGGCCTTTTGGCTCAGCTCTCTTTTCACCACGACAGACCTGTGCAGAGTCCGCATCACTGCAGACGCTGCACCAATCCGCCTGTCCATCTCGCGTTCTATCCTTCCATCACTCGTGAACAGGACCCCGACGTACTTAAACTCCTCCACTTGAGGCAGGACCTCATCCCCGACCCGGAGATGGCACTCCACCCTTTCCCGGGCGAGAACCATGGACTCGGACTTGGAGGTGCTGATTCTCATCCCAGCCGCTACACACTCAGCTGCGAACCGGTCCAGTGAGAGTTGAAGGTCACTGCTCGATGAAGCCAACAGGACCACATCATCTGCAAAAAGCAGAGATCGAATCCTGCGGCCACCAAACTGAACAAACTGAAACTCCTCAACACCCTGGCTGCGTCTAGAAATTCGGAACACGGTCGAATGCCTTCTCCAAGTCCACAAAACACATGTAGATTGGTTGGGAAAACTCCCATGCACCCTAAAGGACCCTGCCGAGAGTATAGAGTTGGTCCACAGTTCCACGACCAGGACGAAAACCATACTGCTCCTTCTGAATCCGAGATTCGACTATCCTCCTCTCCAGAACCCCTGAATAGACCTTACCGGGAAGACTGTGGAGTGTGATCCCACGATAGTTAGAACACACCCTCCGGTCCCCCTTCTCGAAAAGCGGGACCACCACCCCGGTATGCCAGTCCAGGGGCACCGACCCCGATGCTGCAGAGTCGTGTCAACCAAGACACGCCCACAGCATCCAGGGCCTTAAGGAACTCCGGGAGGATTTCATCCACCCCCGGGGCCCTGCCACCAAGGAGCTTTTTGGCCACCTCGGTGACCTCAGCCCCAGAGATAGTCGAACCCGACTCAGAGTCCACAGGCACTGCTTCCACTTTGGAAGGCGTGTCGGTGGGATTGAGGAGGTCTTCAAAGTATTCCCTCCACCGGTCCACAACATCTCGAGTCGAGTTCAGCAGCACACCGTCCCCACCATACACGGTGTTGACTGTGCACTCGTTCCCCCTCCTGAGACGGCTCTCCCGTAGGTTGGAGTTGAAACTCCTTCTGACAGGGGACTCTGCCAGGCGTTCCCAGCAGACCCTCACAATGCGTTTGGGTCTGCCAGGTCTGACCGGCATCCTCCCCCACCATCGGAACCAACTAACCACCAGGTGTTGATCAGTTGACAGCTCCGCCCCTCTCCTCACCCGAGTGTCCAAAACATGTAGCTGCAAGTCCAACGACACAACCACAAAGTCAATCATCGAACTGCGGCCCAGGGTGTCCTGGTGCCAAGTGCAGAAGTGGACACCCTTATGCATGAACATGGTGTTCGTTACAGACAATCCGTGACGAGCACAGAAGTCCAATAACAAGGCACCGCTCTGGTTAATATCAGGGGGCCTTTCCTCCCAATCACACCTCTCCAAGTCTCACTGTCGCAGCCAACGTGAGCATTGATGTCACTCAGCAGAAACAAGGGAATCCCCCAAGGGAGCACTCTCTAGTACTTCCTCCAAGGACTCCAAAAAGGGCGGGTATTCTGAACTGCTGTTTGGAGCATAAGCCGGGTTAAACTCCAACGTGCAAGCTTGGAGCCGGGGGGCAACAAGAATTGCCACCCCTACCCGTCGCCTCTCATTGCCGGCAACACCAGAGTGGAATGAAGTCCAGCCCCTCTCGAGAGGACTCCTTCCAGAGCCTTTGCTGTGCGTTGAGGTGAGTCCGACTAGGCAGAATTTCTCCACCTCACGCACCAGCTCAGGCTCCTTCCCCACCAGAGAGGTGACATTCCACGTACCGACAACTAGCTTCTGTAGCCGAGCATCGGACTGCCAAGACCTCAGCCTCCGGCCACCACCCAGCTCTCTTTGCACCCAACCCCTTTGGCCCCTCCCACGAGTAGTGAGCTCATGGGAGTGGGGACCCACGTTACCTTTTTGGGCTGTGCCCGACTGGGCCTGATGGGTGCAGGTCCGGCCACCAGACGCTCGCCATCATGCCCTGCCTCCAGGCCTGGCTCTAGAGGGGGGCCTCGGTGACCCGCGTCCGGGCGAGGGAAAACGAAGTCCATTGTTATTGGTGCATCATTGGGGTCTGTTAAGCCACTTTTTGTCTGGTCCCTCCCCTAGGACCTGTTTGTCATGGGTGACCCTACCAGGGGCATGACAGCCCCCGACAACTTAGCTCCTAGGATCATTGGGACACGCAAACTCCTCCACCACAATAAGGTGGTGACTCAGGGAGGAGTAGTACTGTACTCATATTCCTAAATGAATACTTTCTGACAGTGTGACTAAATACTGTATTAATGTATGCTTTTTAAAAGAATATGTCAAATTTTATATCATTACGTCCAGGTGTATCTAATTTTGTAGCCGTAAGTGTATGCTAAAGTGATTACAAACCACACTCAGCCACATCACCCAGGCTTGATTACCATCACACACGTTCTCAATCAAAAAATCACTTAAATAAGATCTACCTGACAAAATGAAGTCGCCCGAAGATCCTCAAAACCTAGATATCGTGCCAAAATCTAAAGAAATTGAGGAACAAATGAGAAAGTGACAATTGATAAATATCTATCAATAGTGATATGTAGATCTTTCTTTATTACCTTTTCCCATTTCTAAAGCTTGGGACTTCAGCGAATGACAGTGAGAGCCATTATCCACAAATGGCAAAAACATGGAACAGTGGTGAACCTTTCTTCGAGTGGCCGGCAAATCAAAATTACCCCAAGAGCGCAGCGACAACTCACCCAAGAGGTCACAAAAGACCGCACAACAACATCCAAAGAACTGCAGGCCTAACTTGCTAACTTCATTTAAGGTCAGTGGTCATGACTCCTCCGTAAGAAAGACACTGGGCTAAAACAGCCGGCGTGGTAGAGTTCCAAGACAAAAGACACCGATGGACAAAAAGAACATTTAAGCTTGTCTCAATCTTGCCAGAAAACATCTTGATGATCCCTAAGACCTTTGGGAAAATACTCTGGGGTGTGAAGAGACAAATGTTTCATTACATTCTCAGAAAAAGAACATCATACCAACAGTAAAATATGGTGGTGGTAGTGTGACGATCTGGGGCTGCTTTGCTGCTTCAGTACCTGGAAGACTTGCTGTGGTAAATGGAAGCATGAATTCTGCTGTCTACCAAGAACACCTGAAGCAGGATGTCCAGCCTTCTGCTCATGAACTGAAGCAGAAACAAACTACGGTACTGCAACGATCCAAAACACACCAGCAAGTCCAACTCCGAATGGCTGTATAAAAAGAAAATTAAGATTTTGGAGTGGCCTAGTCAAAGTCTTGACCTGAATCCTATTGAGATGCCGTGGCGTGATCTTAAAAAGGTGGTTCTTGCTGGAAAATCCTCCAATGTGGCTGAATCACAACTATTCTGCAGTGAGTGGGCCAAAATTGTTCCACAGTGCTGTAAGTTAGTGCAAACGCTTGATTGCAGTTCTTGCTGCTAAGGGTGGGAAAACCATTCCATTCCATTTTCCTCCGCTTATTGAGGTCCGGGTTGCGGTGGCAGCAGTTTCAGTAGGGAAGTCCAGACTTCCTGGTCTCTAGCGACCTCTTCCAGCTCCACCGGGGGGACAACAAGGCATTCCCAAGGCCAGCTGTGAGACATAGTCCCTCCAGGTGCCCTTGGTCTTCCCCGAGGCCGTCTTCCAGCTGGGCATGCCTATAACACCTCACCAGGGAGGGGCCCGGTAGGTATCTTTCCAAGAACCAGATGTGACCGCCGAAGACCACGTTGCCCGGACATCCGCCCTTGACCACCACCCAAATCACATGGCACCGAATCCTTATGCTTGCCCCTGCATTGGTGGGTCTGCGGGGGGAATCCTGTGTGGCTTCTTTGGGCTGGGCCCCACGGGTGAAGGCCCGACCACCAGGCACTCCCTCAGGTCTGGCCAAGAGTGAGGGCAGAGGCACCGTGGGAATACATCAAAAGCTGTCTTTTTTGTTCCTGTTTCCATAATGCTGTTTACCAATTACAGTGGAAGCAAGGTGGAAAGCAATCTGTTCCCAACTACTGGTGCATTTGGTTTGGATTTTGAATCTGACACATCGTCACCAGCAATTGTCATACAAGCCTTTCAGTGCAATGACAAATGACATAATATTCTAAACTGTTACACACGTGTAACAAGATTAACACTGGCTTTGGGGTCATGAGCACATGAAACACCTTAAAGTGCTCATGACATGACATGACATGATGATATTGTTATTTTTTTATTTGAAATATCACAAGGTATATTTTCTGTGTGAGCTTGAATGTTGACATATTTACCCTTTTCGACATTTTTTGCCACTGGAAAAAAGTCCTGTTAAAGACTCGAGCAGAAGGAGGAAGTGACGTCACTTCAAGAACCCTCACTCTCGGACAGGGGTGGGCAAACTTTTTGACTCGCGTGTCGCATTGAGTTAACAAAATTGGCCGGAGGGCCCTACTACATACTTGATACACACACACAATTTACGCTTAATAATCTAACAGTCTTATTATTTGTCTTATTTTATTTGTAAAAGTATCATACAAACTGCTATGTGTTCTTGTGTCCCTTTTTGCAGGAGCAGTTTCAACATCAGGCTACGTCAAACAGGTATTTGCAAGTGAAAAAGCAATAGAAAGTTTAACAGTGGAAAAGTGTGCCAAGGTGGCACAAAGTAAATCCAGATTTGTTTTGTACTAAATATATTCTTTCAAGAATAATAATTTTTATGCTAAATTTGAAGAAAACGGAAAAAATTGCCAGAAAGCAAGATGGCAGCGGATCAGAAAACTCACAAATGGGCATTTGATAATCACAACTTCATTTTACTTATATTTTATAGTTGTTTACTGGCGCACGGGAGCAGTAAGACATAAAAGTTTAGTCAAGTGAATATTTTTTATTCTTTAATGCTTTCTTAAAACATTTTATGGTATCATGAGCACTAAAAGTGCTGTAAAAAAAAAGACTACTATTTTTTCACTGCACAATACTGCCTCTGCTTTTTTGGAGGTATATATATACATACAATAGTACAGCTACAATAGTATTGTGGGAAATAAATACAAGAGTGCCGTATAGGAGGGAATAGTTAAAAATGTAAAATTTAAAAGAGATAGGGCCCAGTTATGATAAATAATAACAAAGGAGACTGAGGGTCTACTGTATCTGTTGCTTGGGGTGTGGCTGTTATGGAATCACAGGCGTGCCAAAAATAAAAGGAAATACATATAAAGACAATCAATAATGCAAAAATGTACAATTGTGATCATATTCTTTTACCAATTTTTCTTGCTTTTTCCATTTTGTCATTTCTTTTTCTGTATTCTTTGTTTTTTCCATTCTGTCGCTCATTTTCCTGTCTTGTCTTTGTTTTTTCGGTTTGCTTTTCCTCATTGCATTTACCGGATGGCTGACGCTAGCTGGTAAATGCAATGACAGTAAAAGGACCCGCCTACAGCCTTTGTGACCAGAAGCGGGTTACGGACAGAAAGTAACATCATTATCATGCCACCATGCACATACTTTGCGTGAACATTTTACATGACAGAGTCCATATCAAATGCTGCTGACAGAATGTGGGCGGGTCATTGTATTGTCATTGTTTTTATCAGCTAACGTCAGCCATCCAGTAAATGCAATGAGGAAAAGCAAATGGAAAAGACAAAGACAATACAGAAAAGCAATGACAAAATGGAATTAGAATATGACTACATTTGTATATTGTTGTGCTATTGATTCTCTTTATATTTCCATGTGTATTTAATTTGTGTTTTGGCACTGTGATTCCATAGTTAGCCACGGTAGGGTAGTCACTCAGAATAGAGCCACACACAGAGACATAGAAAGAACATGCAAACTCCAAATTCAAACCCAGAACCATATGATGGTGAGGCAGAACCACATGCTCCCCTGTGCTACTACTATTTTAGAGACAGATATTTGTATATTTTTATATTAGAGTTTAGTGGAATTCCAAATTTGAGGTCCCATTACTATAATTTGCAGTGGTTACTACACTGGGTTAAACGTGAAGTTTACCGTGTTTCTAGACAAGTCTGATTAGTTACACTTTTAGGGGTTAACTTTATTTGAGTCATCTGAAGGCTTAACGCAATTGAAAGAGTATCTGATATACTTTGAACCAACTGCAGTGGCCTGCCTGTACCTGTCCCAAACCAGTTCAACTCCTGCCCTCCCACTGCTTCACTTTCATAACGTTAAATCTTGCATGACTGTAAATACAGTGTAATCATCTGTTGCAAGATGTATCCAAAAACACTCTTTCAAAAACTTTAAAAGTGCTGCTTTTAAGGTGTAAAAAAACAGCCAGGGCAGAAGTGAGTGGAAAGCGTTTGCATAGTTGTACAGTAAACATGCAGTTCAGTCGAGTTTAGCGGGACACACCACTGCCCGAGCGAGAAAGGTTATATTTGATTCTCAACCTCAGTTCATGGCTCATGTGGCTTTGTTAGGAAATGCCAGCAACCATTTCCACCTCGCAGCGACTCCGAAATAAAAGCATGTTTTCTTGGCAAATACAAACTTCTACGCAGCCAGGGACTAAAACAGCCATAGATCAACAAGTGAACACTGCGGCCTGAGTGATGACTTTGATTTTAATCTTTACACTTTACACTTGTAAGGTTAAGGCTGGGCTTCAATTTGGTGTGAACTTTGCAGTCTCTTGTGATACTGTATGTATTGATCCTTTGGAAGGCTGTAAATTATAATAATAATAATGCATTACTTCTGCTACGCAAATCTAGCTCAAATTAACTTGGCACTTGGTTGTCATATTTGGCATGGTTTTGTAACCAAACACCTTCTCCAAAACCAGTGTGACCTGTATATGAATTTAGCGTTTCATGCTTCTTTAGGATGGCCTACATTGGGGGTCCACGTTCAATTGTTAGAAGGTCATTTAAATTAATTTCAAATGCTGCAGATAAAAGTGTTGCAGCTCTCTGAATATTTGCTGTCTGGATTAGTTTCCAGTGTCATAAACTTAACATTTTTGGATTGATGACTAGAAGTGCACTAGAAGTGGAATATTAATGAAACACAGACCAGACTGCATATTTAAAAGTATCTCAATAAAATCATTACCAAATGCCTACTTTTACAGAACCAATAAACAGGGTCAATAGGATATCAATCAGTTTTAAAGTTTTTAGATTACTTTGAAATGCTGTAGACTGGGGCTCTCCACACCTTTTTACTATGAGAGCAATTTCCAATTTCATTTGTTTGATGGTGTTTGTGTGTCTTCAGTTTTTCTTCCTTTTTTATCAACGTTGTTGAGCGATTGCCCCATGAGCTACCCAACAAGCCGAGAGCACGTTGTAAAGTTGCAAAACAAATCATATAGGACAAATTTGGTACGTTGCTCTTAAGTCTACGAAACAATAACAATCATCCAGTCTTTATGAAAAAGGTCGTTTAGTACACTGTGTAAAACCAGCATACAAAAAACCAGGATAAAACACAGGAGGATATTTCAATGGGGCCTGTGATGGCACTGTTTTGTTTGAGGGCGGTCGGCTTTAGGACCCGGGAGAGCAGGCTGCCACAGAGGCATTGCAGACAGCTCGTTTGGGAGGTGTAGTGGAAGAAAGGCAAGAGAAACGGAGTAAATGAGAGCACTTTTGTCCAGATTGTTGAAGGACTTATCAACTTAACATACCGCCGAAACAGCTCACTAGAATGAGACGGACACATTGTTGAATTCCTGCCCAGGTAAATGGCCGCGTTTCCTTCGCATGGTTAACTACAAGAGGTCGACAGCTAGTCAGGGTATGTCCCCATTGTACTTACATGGGATGCGGTTATTCTCACCCAAGCTGCCCTACTAGGCCCCAAATCCTTTCTGTCGCTAAATGCAAGGCTGAAATGAGCTACTCTCCCGACTCTGGTTCGATGAAAAAGTTACTTTAAAGGCACGGAGAGGTGCGAGTTTGAAAGTGAACCCTGCCGTAATGTTGTAATTTCCACAAGCAGCAGTGAACGTCTCTTCTGATGTTTGGTTTATGACAATGAGCACTTTTTTTTTTTAGACACAGCCCTCAGGCCCATTTACTTGTAACGATAAGCGGCGCCCCTTTCGACGGAAAAATGCAGTTTTTATTGTACTTTTATGGCCCAAGAGGAAAAAGAAAAGTGATCAACGAGAGAGCAGCCCATTCATTGTTATGAACACCGTTTACGCTTTGTACTGTACCGCCTTACAGCAATTTCACACATATCATTAGCTTTCCTAGCTTGCTTATGCTCTGCTTCAACACTAGCTTTTAATGCAAGGATGTTCTTTTTTTGCTTGTGAATTGTATGAGCAATCTGAATTTGCATTTAATTAGCACCTAACTTGCTGTGACAGAGTTGTTTTCTTTTTTAGATTAGGTATATGACGTGTGTACTGGAGGGACTAACCACAAGTGCTTGGAATTCTTGAAAATCTTTCAATGTTCATGTTGTGTCCAAAGGTGTAAAATTCTGTTTGTATTTTGGAATATTGTGGTGCATTTTAGTGCATGAAGTCATACCCATAGCCCTCTGACTAAATACTGCGTGTGCATGTGCAAAACCAGCTTGTTTATAGGGGAATATAATCTTGTTTAAAATCATAATGCCATATAATCATTTGAGTGTGTTTACATTATACATTTGGTAGATGTAGCATAATTTAAGGTAACTGGAAAAACTTGAAGTGATTTCATATGAGCCTGTAAAAGGTGTGCAATGCACGTTTAGAAGTTATGAAGTGTACTTTTGTCATAACCATAGTGAAAGGATGGGAACTACTCTGTACTGTGCTGTGTTGGTCCAAATAACAGTAATTTAAAATACATATTTAAAGCAGCATCGATACTTTAAATAGCATGGGCCAGAGCCTCAATGACTAACTCTTGGTTTCCCATTTGCCTTTTCAGAGTACAACATCCTCAGGCATGCCGTACCCTTTTACGCATTTAGTGTCAAAATGTTTTTGTCAGTCATGAGACTACTGTACGTCTGTCCACTATGTGTGTGCGTGGGCGGCGTGCGTGCGTGTGTGTGTGTGCATGCATGGGGACATGACATGTGACCAATGGAAGACACAACACGCTGGCGTAATGATGCAGTCGGTGACTGTTTGGCGCTGCCTGTTCTATTTAGAAAATACCAGCCACCTCCCACCCAATCCCTATGCTGCCCCTCTGACGCAAATGTGCCATCAGACGCATGCAGAATCTTTGGAATGCTGGTGGAAATTGTGTCCCTGTGCACAGTCAAACATATTGTGCCCCTTAGCGCCACAGAAGTTAAGACCTTATCACTGAGAAGGATATGCTTCTCAGATTGGCCGCCCACTGTTGGCATCACATGAGCTTTGGTTTGTGACAGCACACTGAGAACACTTCAGCCAGAGACGCTGATACCATTGTTTAATTGATCTTGTTCACATTTACAATCGAGTCAGGATTGAAGAAGCATTATTAAGTATTTAAATTGAGTAATGGGTAGCACTAAAGAGAGAGAGGTTGCTAGTTTAAATGCACAGTATCTGTGGAATTGTTTTCCACTGTGTAGTGAAACCTCCAATTACCTCTACGTACAGACTCTTCATATTGTAGAAACATACCCCACAGGTAAAAACTGAATGAATCCATTTGTTTATTTACGTTGCAGGCTATGTTTTAAGTAACACTTTAACATTGTATTTCAAGTGTAATAACAAGTTAACCACTTTTTTGTGCAACTTAAATGATACAAAGCATCATCTAGCATTAAGACATGCATCACGCATTTGTTTTCTTAACTGTCATAACATGCAAAAAAAGAAGTTGACCACTGTTAATATTAAAACAATACTGTAAATTCCTCACAAAATGTGGCTCCATTTGCAGCACTGAATTTATTTTTAGGGATGCTCGATATTGGCTTTCTAATAGATATCTGATATGTTGATATTGGCTGCACTTAGTTACTAGTACTGATACTAAACAATACAAATACTGACCACAGCTCTTCCTTCAAACTGTTGAAATTAAATGAAATGAAATGACTACTTTTGACTTCTTTTATTTTGATGCCAATGGATGCATTTCACAAATAAGCAGTGTTTGTGCAAAATAAGACAAATGCTGCAATATCACAGAAAAAGCGCCATCCCTCCATTTTTTATGCTGCTTATCCTCACTAGGGTCACCGAGGTATGCTGGAGCCTATTGCAGCTGACTTTGGGCGAGACGCGGGCACACCCTGGACTGGTCACCAGCCAATCGCAGGGCAGACAAACAATCATTCACACTCACATTCATACCTATATTTATTGTGCTATATTTATTGTAAACATTTGATCATTTTCAAGAAACTGCATAAAGTGGGTTTAGCCGGGTAAGTATTTTTTCAGTACCACCGATCGCTTCTTATCATAAATTTTGCAGCATAGCGCTACATGTGACTCACAGTGATTCTTCCTGAGATATGAGATTAGATTGGAACCACTGAAGGATGATGCACTGCTCGTTATGGTAACAGAAATAGTAACAGACTGCGGACAAGTTTGTTGCTCTCTGTAGCATGGTTCCCTTTGATGAGGTCTCACTTGCACGTTGATATCAATACTGGTAGAAAAATATATGATCTGATATCCCATTCTTATGTTAATATCGGCTGATATTATTGGTCGGCCGATATTCCCGACATTAACTTATTGTAAACATTATTGTCTGAACAGCCAGTTCTGAGAAGTATGGTTTAATTTCAGTGCTACAGTACCGCTACATTGCAAGAGGGCGTAGCAAAAAACTAATTAGGATTTTAATCCCGTACTTGGATTTTAATCCTGTACTTGTTAACTGAGGTGACGTGTGTTTTACAGGCGTATTTTTCCTGAAACTAGGCTGGCGACCAGTTCAGGGTGTACCTCGCCTCTCACCCGAAGTCAGCTGGGATAGGCATACCCTAATGAGGATAAGCGGCATAGAAAATGGATGGATGAACGTCCAATTCGGAACTGTACGATTTAGCGGTTGTGCGGATGAACTTCCGCTGTAAAAACAACTGTGTTATTGTTAGTAAATGATTTAAAGGAAACTTGAATGAGGAACTTCTCACGCTTTAGTTGACTAAACCATTATGGGTGCCACTTTTGGAACCTATCCTATTCCAAAGTGTCCAAGATGGATGTTCAAATTTGAAATATTGTAAATACCTGAGTATACGGGTATATGTTTTGTAATTGTAAACCAACCACTTTGCTCACCCCAGCCTGAGCAGAAAATAGAGCATAAACAAGCTTACAGCCATCGATCTGTGATGAAGGAAGTAGTGTGGTGTTGTTGGCCTGAATTTCTTCTTCCTGTCATAAACACTTGTGACTGTCGCAGATGCAGTGTGTGTGTGTGTGTGTGTCTGTGGGATCTTCACTTCATGACACTAATTTGCATTGAATGAGTCGCCCCCAGAGCTGGAGCCAGAAAGATTGAATGATTGAAAGCTGCTGTGACAGGCAGGCGGGCGGTGGCGGTCCAGAGACCTCAGGACCATGTGACCCTCTGTCAGGGTATTGGGTTCATTCAGTGGTTGTGGGCTACAGCTTGGCAGCAGCCCAGCTTTTCCACACAGGCCGCAGTAGCAACAGGTCGCTCCCATTAAAACAGCAGCGCTGTGTTGTGGCTCCAGAGCCGCTCTTGACCGTGTGTTGCTTTTTCGGCTGTGCTGTATGTGCTCTGGTTGGTTTGTGTGAAGTATACCAGTGTGTACGTAATATCTGTGTGCTTGTGACATAGTGTACACATTGACGTGCCAAAGGGATCCAAAGGCTATGACGTTACATTGCTCTCTGTGTGTGTGTGTTTTTTTCCCCCCAAAACCACCTCCAAAATCTTTCCACCGGCGTCTGTGGGACACAAGCACCACAACCTCACTGCAATAAACAAAAACACAGAGTAAAAATAAATAAACCTTTTTTCCTCATTGATGGAAGTGAGCAGAAAGGCTGTAAAAGGTGTGTTGATCACCACTCTCAGTGACACATTTACTTGAGCCCGGGGGCTGTACTGGTATGACTCGTAGTCTGTCAATAGTCACATTCACTTCCTGTTATTGTCCCCTGCAGTAGGCTGGCTGAGGCCACTCAAACAGAGTTCTTTTGATGGCTATACTCTGATGGAGCAGCGGCAGACACATTGATTGCAGTGGAAGGGCAGAGATCGCCTGGTACACTATGTGGCATTTGTGTGAACAAGTGGGGAAATTGATCCTTTCTTGTTCTCCTGTCCTGCATTCAAAGCTGTATTTACAAGAGGTAAATGAAAGGAAAGGTCAAGTGGTTTGTCATGATAGCATGATAGAATTTCAATATTTGCAGTTGAAATTCTGGGAACTGTGATGGAATGATTGTCTTGTTGTAAACTATGTGCTCGCAGGTCACCTTATTTGGTACATCTAAACAATATATCGAAATCCACAATGAACCTACAGCTCCCAAATGATCTAGCAAGAGTTGTGGAACGTGTTGTTGCTCCCCCCCCTTTGTAAAACTATTGACAACAGATAATCGATTTATTTATCTGTACTGTACAAACTGAATTTTAAACTGGAACCAGGAAAATGCAGCAAAATGGAGAGCTGTGAAGTGTATTCAAGAGTCAATTGGCGTGTTGAGTATAAAGTAATAAATTTGGACATATTGGCAGGTTTACACTAACAATGGAAGTACTCCCTGCTCCCCCTGACAGTTCACCGTGGTCCCCGCAGGGAGACCCAACTAACTATTTGAGAACCACTGCATTAATTGATGCAGTTGCATCTGCAACTACATCGGCTTTAACCACACGCACGGATACAGTTGTACAAATACTGGTCAAAATTGTCCAAATGTGTATTGCATCAATAAATGTAAGGACCTATGCATTTATTTAAAAGCCATTTTATTCACTTGACACAATCTATCGGGATAAAATATTGTCTAAGAAGAAAAAAAGCGATACCAATGAAATTTAGGAAACAATAAAATGGATTACACAGGGCCGTAAACATGTGAGCAGTGTTAAAATTTTGTGTGACAGTACTTGAAATATGCACAAAGGGCCAAAACATTTTTTGTCGAATTTGGTAAAATTATTACATTTTTGTTATAAATGCAATACAATTTACAGATAATTCTACTTGATGCTATTATTAGAATCTGGTTGTTTTGAACAAACGTTAAGGTACATTTGCAATATTATCAACATTTGAGTGGGATAAATTGTGGTGTGATCCATGCATTTCGAGTTGTAGGCGTAGTGTCCAGGGATGGAGAACTGCAGTGCATCAAAGAGTTGTTTTTGCAACACAAATAATATTAAATGTAGTATTATACGCAGTCCCCTTTTTCAGTATCTATCAAGACAGAGCAATTATTTTTGTAATGGCAGATCATATGATACAGCTTTTGCTTTGGACATCATTAGATTTTGGACCTAATGCTGAGGGTAGCTGGTACATGCAACTGTATCCTTGGTTTTTTTTAATCTTAGCTGGAGAGACCTCTGCTATTGCCCGATTACATGCGTAAGTTTGCACTCCACTTAGCAAAGAAAGTGCGTCATATGCGTCAGTTACTTTGGCTGTTATGCACACTTCAGGCAGTCAGTAAGTCTGGAAAACATCCAGCAACATTTCCGTGTGCTTGCACCACTGGTCAGGCATGAGTAAAAACAACAACACCCGTAGATATGGCAGGTAGGGGTTGTCTACACTTGTACGGAGCTGCAGCTGTTTATTAATTTCAACAGTCAGTCAAACTACAGGTAATTAAAGAAAATGTGTCAATCCAATGGTGTTGATGGAGTTTAAAATGCCCCATCACAAATGGTTGTGGTGTTTGTGATGCAGGAGTATGAACACAGAAGGTATGTCTTTTACTGCCTCAACCATAAAGTGGCACAACCACTTGGATCCCATTGCTTGTCTTCTGAGTTGACCTGAAAGTTAATATTCAGACGAGTGGAAAAAAGTTCCACCTCAATGTAGGGCTAATTTTTACTCTTTTCTTACTAATAGATAACCACAAGCTGTATGTGCTGGGGTGAGTGAGTACTACTTGGGAAACAAAGTGATTCTACCTGTGGAAATCCTGGATCCCCTACCCTGTCCACCAACATGACCAACGTGGTGATCGTCAAGGAGGGATGGCTGCATAAAAGAGGTAATGATATGGATTTGAAATTAACTTTAGCTATAAACTGTGTTGTATACATATATGTATTTTTATTTATTTATTTTTTCCCCCTGTTCATGTTGTTTTTTTTAATTTATCAGCCTATGAACCAAATACATTTCTCTCTCTAATATATGGCATAAAACTACTCTGTATCAAAAGCAATACATTTTCATTTAGCAAGAGTATTTACCATTGTAATTGGAATGTCAAGATCTTTTAAATAAAATAAATTAAACAACATAATATATTAAACAAACAAAAAAGAAAAAAACTATGGAAATAAAATCAACTCTGTCTTTTATGTCTTTTAAATGCAAAAATTTCACTTGTTATTATCGTAATAGTTACAGAAAAATGGAGTAATAACCTTGAAATACTCTGAAATTTACATTGTGTGTCAATGCAGACATCAGCTCATTTGCATGTACAATGGCTTCACTTTTATCAACGTTGTGTGTGGAAAACGCTGTTGACAATTAATGAGGTGTCACTTATGTCGGAGTTTGGCCAAAGTACATGTTTTGGATGCAGCAAAATGCGTTTGGTGCACAATGAGGTATTATACTTTCTATACAATCGCGATAGCAGAAACATAAGTTTCACTGTTTTGTATTATTTATTTGTCTACGTCACAAAATTATGATGCACAAACGGCCTGAAAGTGACATCAGATGGTGTTTTATACACAAGAGGTACAAAGAAAGTTTTCAACACTGTTTCCCCTGTTTATTCAATATATTTGCTGTATATTTGCTTCAAATCACTGTAGTCTGCGCATTATGACCTTCAAAGTAACTGCACTGTTGCCGGCACACATTTTCATTTGCTTCCTCCTCATGATGCTCAATTTCAACAGTTTGTGTGCGCCCTTCTAGCATAATATGATGGTCCAAGTGCAGTTCATCTACATGTGGTCCTCTATTTACGGTATGTAGTGTTACGTGTTTGGTTAAAATAAGAACTTAATTTTGGTCTTTAAACACGAGATTCGCTGGAGAACTAAATACAGCATGCAGCGATGGAAGAATACATTATTTGCTCAATATTAGCAGTCGGGACTGGTATCACAATCACGCCTTCACAGAGAAATCACAGGGCCCTTCATATCTGCTGAACTGTAGAAATAGTATCCTTAAGCATGTTAAAGGACCTGCTACTATGAAAGCTACGGTAGTATAGTAATAAGCAGCGTAATGTAGAGGGTTTCTGTTTTAAAAAAAAATAATTATTATTACATTTTGCCTAACCATCCTTCTGCTTATCTGGGTTTGGGTCGGGGGGCAACAGTATCAGTAGGGATGTCCAGACTCCTTGGTCTTTGACCATCTCTTCCAGTTCCACTGGGAGGACACCAAGGTGTTCCCAAGTCATTTGGGAGACCTATAGAGGTGATGCAGGTTGTGTGGCATCACGTGGTACACGGCAGGACACAGCAGGACTAATTAATGCCCGGACTGGTTCACACACATGTGAAGTGGTGGTGACAATGGATACCCATGCTGGAACAATGCGTGTTGTACATGCTGTTGTCATGCACTATACTTAAACAGTACCTGACAAGGCGTAAATAAGTTGTAAGGGAGTGTGGTCAGTCTGTGCCAATGCGCACCAAGTGCGTAATTTACTCTCAAAACAGAAAGCAAACATGCAAATTTTGAGGCAATGAGAAGGGCAAGTGATTATTATCCGCAGCATTATTCTGTTGAGAAGCTGGTATTGGTTTTACACCCAAATACTACCGCTTTGTGTGTGTTTTTCCAGTTCTTTCACATCGCTGGACTCAACTGATCAATTAGGGACGTGCTTATAGGTTAAAAAGCCAATCAAAGCGCATGTTATTAGCTAGCCAGGCTACTCTGCCAGGATCGTGAGCGTGCAGTGAAAGCGGGGAAAAACTTTACATTCAACATTGGGCAAGTAAGTTTAGATATTGGGCAAGTGAAAAAGAAATGTCACTTGCCCAAAGGGTAAGTGACTGAAAAAGTTTAATGTCAAGGCCTGTGTTTGTTGGACGTTACAGTGATCCTAATAAGTCAAATATTTACTCCTTGCCTAAAATGTAGGTGGGTGTCCAGTGGCGAAGTACCCAGTGGGCCTCATTGAACTGCACTGACATGGCTCTGTAATGTGTTGGGCGTGAGTTCTGTTGTTTGGATGAAGAGGCATTCCTCACATACCTGCTGCCTTTGAGTGCTTTATGTGTGCACACTATCTCAGCCCTCAGAGCCTACCATCACTACCAAGGGCTCAATGGGATAAGCAAACTGTCTGAGAGCAATGACGACTCCAAGGCATGGGGCCAAGGAGCCAGACTTTTACCGGAACGAGACAAAATCATGCCTCGGACTCAGAGGTCAAGGGGATGGAAGACGGATATTTTTTAGAACTCTATAGAATTGTTGTTAAACCTCTTGTGTTAAACATTGTAAATACGCTGTTACTCAGTGTTTTGTAAATTCAGGTGTTTGTCTTTGTTCTCTTCTGTTGCAGAAAAGCTGGTCAATTTTAGCACATGTTCAATACTTATGAGTACAGAACACGCGATAAAAAAATACAAATATCTAAACGCAATGAACTAATGACTGGTAAGTAAGCGGTCACACGGCATTGCTACAGTTATGCTCAGATGCCCACACTTCTCCAGTTCAAGCAGCGAGGCCTGTCTATTTGAGACACACACACACATTAAACAACCTTTCAGGAGCAGTGAGTTGGCACACTGTTACAGTTGAGTAGCTGTGCCCTATGAAATGTCACCCAGAACCTTTTGCGTTTTGATTGGAGGACGTCCGCCTGCCTCCTTGACAGCAAGGCTTTCTGTGTCGCATCACTGTCATGCAATCTTTGCCCCAGAGCCACTGCACAGAAGGTGAACCTGCCGTGACCATGTCTCCCTGTCCATTACCTCCAGTCTTACCTTTGCAACACTAAAAACAAACAAAACGGCAAGTGTGGATTGAACGTCATGTGTATCTTAACCATGCATGTAGTACTAGCGTGCTTTTATTTTGATGGCTGGATTTACTGGAAACAGGAAGTTTCACGACTATTTTTCGCAAGTATTACAGAAGAGACTAGAAGATTGTTGGGTTTTTTTGGGTTGACATTGTTTAATTACATTTTTTATTTGGATAGAAATAAACCAAGGATGTCTGTCGACACTTTGTGTTTCCGCAAATCCAGCCTTCAGAATAAAAGCACACTAGTACTGCATACACAATTAAACTGCACATGACATTCAGTACACACTTTCTACTTTAGCTTTGCTGCACATTTTCCATGGCACAGGGTACTGTTTGTTTTGCCATAACAGGGGTTAGCAAACAGCCCGCTGCTCTCTTCACTCTTGTCACATTAGCTATACGCTAACCTGCAAAACACCGGCATATACTACGGAACATGCTGTTAATGCATTGGTTGGCTACATTAGTAAATATAGATATTATCATTTTCTTTACAGTTTATGTTGTATTTTATTTTGCCCGCTGCATAAATTTGCTGTGCGTTGAGAACGCTGGAGCAGAGGGTGATTGCGCAAGCTCGCATCTTACAGGGAACATGCATATCAGTTTATCGAGGCCAAATCTCTCAACTTTGTTTTTTTATTGTTCAATTAATCAAGTATTCTGACAGGCCTAGCCTTAACCCAGTGGTTTTCAAACTGGGAGGCGCGCCCAACGTTATGACATTGGTTGCGCTGGGCTACAACAAACACTATTTATTATTAGTGTTTTTTTAAATTTTTAATATATTTTTTACTGTATAAAAGTTTGGGAACCACTGGCTTAACCAATGAAATGCTTTGCTGGGATGAATTGCATTATGACAAGAAGTTTAAAAGTTGCTTTTTTCTTTATTTTAAACGCGTTGACTTTTATATTTCCTAGCTACATTTTGAGTGTTAAGTTGCTGTGTGGTGATTTTAGCGTACACTGTGATTTAGACTGTTATAATGAGTATGACGTCCTGCAATTTCCAATGGGTTGACAAGCTCGTCACGAGTTCCTTCACAGCTTGTGATTGGCTCGTGCCAAAGATAGAGCTTCTGTTTTCTGACCGACTTGTGGGCGGCATAGAATTAAACCATTAGTAGTAGTTAAAGTTAATTAACAAGTAAAGGAAGATGTCAGGAGATTAGAACTTAGCCACAAATTAGCCGCACCGCTGTGTAGGCCGCATTGTTCAAAGTTTAAGAAAAAAGTTGCGGCTTGTACACCAGAAATGACGTTACTTTCTTAAGCGTCCAACTTTATTGTGGCATCAGTTTGGAAAAGGCCTTTTGTTCTCCAACCATGTCCCAGTGAACAAAGCAAGGTCCATTAAGCTTTGATGGTAAAGTGAGGTGTGGAAGGACCCTTTCAAACACACACACATGCACACACATACAGTACTTACAAAGGTGATTGGATTCTTGTCTAACATGGATGACCTCACAAATTGTTAAATGTGGGGCAGAACTTTTTTTGTTTTCACTTCCTTTTAATTATAATAGCCAGGTGTCCCCACACATTTGTCTATCTTCTTGCTTCTTCATGATACAGAAGTATCATGTGTGCTCCAGAATCTCTTCTAGTGGTGCTCTACACAGGCCATACTCAATGGGATGACCTCATTCTAAAGGACACACCTACTTTCTTCCTAATTCATAAGTGGTAAATTGTCTCTGCCTCGGGGGTGTCGTGGCTTCTATCTTCTTTTAGAAGGACACTTGTAGAAAGACAAAGTAACAGAAACAGACGTTTCAGAGTAGTTTCTTGTATTGATGTACAAACAACGTGCAAACAGTGGGTTTATGTAGTATGATGCATATTTATATTGCCAGAAGTCCATCACTTATACACTTCAAATTTGCCTTTGGCCCCTAGTGGCCACAGGAGCCGATCAGTGTGCTATATTTTTTAGTAAGCGCATTTTTCTAAAGTTTCCGTCAAAGCCAGAGCTTCATCCGACATCAAAGAGGCAGATTATGGGTTCCCTAGTTTCCAGGGAAGCACTGTGGCCAAGAACTCAGCGAAGCTCAACAGAACAACGCTTGCTTGTCCTCTCCTTTTCCCTGGGTCTTGTGTGTTTGACTCATTTGCTCCTTGACAAGTATAAAGAGCCGGCCCCCTCGTTAGACTATCGAAGTCCACAACAACTGTTGGATTTGGGTAGCACGCTCAGCTGGCTCAAACTCACAAGAGGACGCGTGGAGCGAGACAAAGCTTGAGGAAACAGCATTAGAAATGCGAGGGAAAGATAGAACAGCAGGCAAAAGAGCGAGATAGAAGTTAGGCAGTGTCTCTGTGATGTTCCCAGAACATTGCTCACCGAACCAGTCTACCTCCCAAGAGGGGATAGATGTTTTGTGTGAGACGCTACAGACACTGCTCATGGCCTTGGTTTGGAGCTCATCAGCTGATTGGCTCCCTTGCTGTCATGCGGCTCAATGGCAGCCATGAGCTGCCTTCCCCTCCAAGCAAGAGCTTATGGGTTGTTCAGTAGGTGGCATGAAACACAATGGGCGTAGGGTGGGGGGTTGACCAGCTAGGGATATCTCAAAATTGTGATGCTGCTGAACATCACCTCATCCAATTTTGGCCATAATACAGTACGTAATTTTTCAACAAGCAAGAGTGTTTTTTCCTGCACTTTGTAATACTCTTTATTGTTGTCTGAATGTGTGCCAGCCAGTGCTCCTCCTAGGCTCCCTTCTCATCCCAGTGATAGAGTTTGCGCTAGATGGCAATCGCTGGGTCACCTCCATAAATAGTATAACATAGCTGCAAGACAGCTTGCAGTTTAGAGAAACAAGGAGCAAAAAAGAACGTTCCAGCATGCATTGCTGCCACTACCAAAAGGGTGCAGGTTGAGTGTTTTTGGGACCTTTTTGTAATATGAAAACAAATCAATATGAATCAAGCTCAAACAATTTGTGGTTTGGTCTTTAACATATTAAAAAAAGAGGCAAAAATGTAAATCACTGTTTTCCAAAGTCAAAGCTGATCTTGAACTGCCAAAAATAAAAAGATAATACATCTGTTTTCATGGAAGACTCATTATAAAAAACACATTTGAGTGGCTGAAATCAGAGGATATTTATATTTTTTCAGAGGATATTTACATTGCATACCAACGAAATTGTTTGGCTTTTGTAACAAACCTCTGTGAGTCAGGTCCCTAATGAAAATAAAAGTCCATCCAATAAAAAATAAATAGAAAAAATGGGCGGGCGTGGAAAATACTGTTGCGACGGGTATATTGGGTTGTTCAAGGCTGCTGTTAAAGCAAGTGTTTGGAGTGTACAGTAGTGCGTGGAATAAAAAAACTAGGAAGTGGCGTGTGCTTGAAAGAGTGCTAAAAAAGGATGAGTGTTCTGTGTTGACATGGTCAACTCAATTACAGCTATCCTGATGTCTAATTATTTAGCTACCAAGACAGTACCTTTGGGTAGGAGTAGTAATTTGACTTGGTTACAGATCTATTTGTGGTGTGATTTACAATACATGACTATGACTTTTTTGACAAACTCTCAAAGCAATAGTAATTTATTGATGATCTTTAGTAACAACCAGCGTTTAGAGACGCACTTCCCGTGCTAACTCCCGGCACCTTGACAGAGTCTCTGGTGCCAGCGTCCAGCAGCAGAGGGTGTCACACCAGGAAGCCAAAACTTTCTGGCCGCCGGCGCAGACCCCCTGCTCTCAGTAATGGGAAGCAGTCTCCCTGCTAAATGTGGTGGAGAGAAGTAAATTACTGTGCTGCAGCTGTCGGCAGGATGGTGGGCTTCACGGGGGGACCACGGAGCTGAGGGAGGTGGCAGCTCAAGTCCTCACCTCCAATCACGACAAGCCCGCTGTGTGCTTACTTTGCTGTGCAGAGTCCTCCTGCTCACCCACCGCTGCTGAGTTCAACTTAAACAGCTTCTTTTCCTTTTTGTGCTTTATTCTCATTTTCACTCTCACATTCTCCAATTTCCCCTTGTTTGAACTTAGCCCCAGATGTTTGCCTCTACCTGCCACCTTCTGCTCAAATCCTGCAGGTCTGTTGCAACTTCCACAACCACACTACCCTGTTGCTAGGAAATGACCCGGCTGACAACTCAGTTTCATGGCGGAAGTGACTATGGACGCATGAAAGAGCTCCCAGCCTCCAACATCAATCACTTCCCTGGCACCAATTTAGGAAGAGGGTACGGGATGACACACTGATGCTCAGCTGTCTGCATAAAAAGAGTTGACTGTATACTGCATCCTCCACATGAGTTTTATTCCGTTTCTCAAATATACTCACCAACCTAATAGTTTGGAAAGAAATCTATATTGATAGTCTAAACCGCTTGTTTGTGTTTTGATCTTGGTCACAGAGTTCATTGGCACTAATTAGCTTTAAAAAATGTGCATTTATTTGTTTGGCATTCAGTTACTGGGTTAGTTAATCCAAAGACTTCTTGTTTTATCCAGGGAGAGGGGCAACTCTCAGCGCTAGTGTGGCAGGGGGGAACTACCCACAGTGTCTCTATGGTAATCAGCAGGTGTCACTCACCACCGAGAAGAAGCGAGGGCTTTCTTATGAGCGTGAGAAAGAGGGGCAGCCTCCCTCGCCCCCCTCCACCACCACCCCGCTTCCTTCCTTTTTTCCCCGTCGGGGTAGCAGCAGCAACCACAGTGACTAATAGAAAGAAAGAGGGGTAAAAAGGAAGGAATAGAGAAGGCAACATTCGAGGCAGGGGTGGCCCTTTCCAGCAACCTGTTGATGCTGCTGCCAAAGCCCTGGCAATCCAGCTGCACAGGGGAGGGAAGAGCCAAAAGAAGCGGTTTGATGAGGAAGACGGGGATGTCATCAGGATATAAGGAGAAGGGAAAAGAAAAATGAAGGCGGCTGAACCCATAGACCATTTACGATAGAATGCAAGTCTCATCATGCCTTTTATGGGCAAAGTGAGATATCGCGTGTCTGGTCAGTGCTCAGAGCTCTGGGCCAAGTTAATTCTGGTGTTGCTTGTTGCTTCAGTTCAGTAGTGACCAATAGCATCAGGAAGACCCCCTCTCTTCTGGAAGCAGGCCGCCCCATGGCTCATTGAGATGCAGGGCACTGGGTGGCAGGCTGCAGCTGCAGCCGACAGGCAGAACACGGCAGAAAAGGGCTGAAGGATGGCGGGGGTCGCTGGGACGGGTGGGGTGGTAGTGGGGGTCAACGACAAAAGATACGAGCCCCCTCCTCCAGTGCTTTGGAGTTTGAATTCTCTAATCCTCCACCTCCCCCCTCCTGCCATCACCTCATCTGATTCTCACACACACTACGTTCATGCAGTTAGTACTGGCTCCCTATCGTTCATCCCGAAGCCATGAACGGCCAGACAGGACAAAGACCCCCGCAGGAAGACTGACCTCTGGTTGTGGGCAGTAAGAGGCAGATTTTGTCTGACCCGCCCTGGTTCCCTTCACTGCGCGTATTCACTTGCATGCAAGAGTGTGTCTTCATGTATGACAAGGATTTAAATATTTTTTGCAGGGGCTAAATCGTCAAATTGAAAATTCAAAGGGACCATTTACACCAAAAGGACAACAGATTTATTGGAGCCTATCACATATCATAAATACTTTGTCTATGAAAGATATTCAAAAGACAACTTTGTTCCGTAGCATAAACAGTTGGTCTGCAAAGTTGCATTGACAACTTCTGGCCTGGCATGTGCAAACATGTGTGAACGTACATGTTTTTTTTGATAAAATGAAAAAAACAACAGTTTTTATTAGTTTTATTTGTTGTGTGAAGGTGCTCTTTAATAAACCACAATAAACAGCATCTAAGTTTAAACTGCAAGCAATTTCAGATTGCTTTGCTTCTGCGTGGTCAGATTTTTTATATGATTTTAAAAAATATTTTTATTCAGGCAAAAGTTTTTCTCATAATTAAAACAATATTTTAAAAATCTGTGAAGCGACTCACATCCCACTACTCCTGTTTCGACTCTTCAGCCACATGCTCGACTGAACAGACATGGCAGTGCCCCACAAACTATTATACCCAAATGTTTTGTTGACTCTCTGTGCACAAAATCCTTGAAAATGTCACAAATGCTCAGGACTACAGCAAATTTGGGATGTTTGCTTCCGTGAAGACTAGGGATGTCCCAATCCAATTTTTAGGATCGGGATCAGCTGCTGATCCACTGTATTTTAAAGATCGGAAAAGCTCGAATTCCGCCTCTAGATCGGGCAGATCCGGTTGCCATTACTCTGGGCCACACTTCGACATGGTGTGTGAGGCAAATTAGCCTCAGAGCTTGTTGTTACTCGATCCCCGTTACCTGAATGAAGAACACCACCACGCAGACATGTTCGTGGTGTACCGTGGCGAAGTTAAGACATTCTTATTCTACACACTTGACTCAAAACGTTGCTCTAACCAGGATGCTGAACACCGCTGCTTCTCTATAGGCCACACACTAAACAACAGCTTACCACACAATATACCCAGCACTACAGTATTTTGCGTGCACTTTTTTTTTTCAATTTTGTCTTTTATTGGATGGATTTTTATTTTTTTTAGGGACCTGACTAACAGAGGTGTGTTAAAAAGCCAAACAATATTGTTGGTAATGAGGTGTAATAACAATGTAAACTCAGGAATACTTATTTGCATTGTTTGTAATGCTTTCAGGAGCTGTTTTAATAACTATATTCAATTCCACAAATTTATGTTTGTAACAAAAGTTTAATTTTTTTAAAAAAAGGATCTGGATCGGATCAGAAAGTCTGTAAAAAATTGGATCGGATTGGAAGTCAAAAGATGTGGCTCGAAATATCCAAGTAAACACACTCACGTCTGTGACATTTGTGTTCTGTGTGCATTTGCGCCACATTTCCAACTTATGCTTTTTTTTAGTAACGTGAACAACTACATGAAAAGATCAGCTTTTAAGAAAAAGTCATAATTGGGCATCATAGTCTGTGTTCTTAACATTGGTGTCATCATGTTGAAACAAACAGCTGGACTTTGCACAGAAGAAACCACTACACCACTAAAGAACATTTTTTTGTACATCCTTCTCTGCCACTATGATTTTTTTTTTTTTTTTACACTTAGTAATGGTCAACTCTTGCTATTGAGGCATCTTGATCCAAGCTGTATTCTGTATCCAATCTTCTCAAACGTCGTTTTTAAAAAAAAAACACAAAATACGATATACAAGGACACTGGTGTAAACAATTTGTGTGTAAAACTACTAATAAACTTCTCAATCAACAAATGAACAAACACAAAATAAAATGAACCTTCGTGTAGTCAATTTGTATGACCTGTACTGTATAACTGTTTTCGCTACAAACTACTAATAAAACAATCAAACAAACAAATTAAGAACTAGTAAGTATTAAAATCAGTAATACATTTCAGTTTTCAGTTGAATTTTACAGTTCTTAGACCTCAGTCAATGTTTTTTTCTTAAAGTGGCTTATCTTCTCCTCTCACATAACTGAATCACATTTGTTTTGAAAAAGACATGTTTGCGTCTGTGGTATGTAACGTATTTTAATTCACTTGGCGTGTCGTGTTTAGCTAATGCACGGAGAACGGTTCAGCCCTATAAATGGCACTGATATGAATTCCACTCCCACATCGCCCGGCGTAGGCTGCGCTGCCAGATTTGGAAAAAAGCAGGGAATCCATCAATGCGATTTGCACTCTGAATCAGACCAGATCCACGCGAGGGCTCGCCACTACCAGACGGAACGCGCCGAACCCCCCATCCACTGCCATGCCATCCCAGCAACTTCGTTTTTCCATGTAACATGAGACCGCAGACCACCCCCTGTGCTTCTTTTATATAGCCGGGCATGCATCACTTTGATTTATTCGGGGAGAGAGATAACCTATACACGTTGTATGTCTGTGCAGCAACGTAAAACACTTTTTGGAGGTGAACAGCGCACTGGAACGAATGTCCGCGCTACCTAAGCAGGCACAGAAGAAAAAATCTCCATGGCAAAAATGTTTCTCTGCTTGCATCCAGCCCAGTCGATGTCACGCCCCTGAAAGCGTTATACCCCACCGTGATTAGTCGATTGTCAGCTCAGCACACAATGCTGTGCCATTTATAAAATGCGACATTGCTGGATGCACTTCCTTCTTCCCAGTGTCCTTTGCGGAGGTTGTCTTACCAATGTCTGTTAGTTGCATGTTATAGATGAGATTGTTGTTGTTTATTGTGCACTCCCCCCTTATTAACAGTGTCTCGTCTGATGTTATCTTCCTGTTGTATAGTCGTGTGATATTTTGGCGCTTTCTGTTTATGACACCCTGACTGAGACAGTCGGGTTGCATATTGACATCCCACGATTTTGCAGGCATAAATAAGTTTGTGAAACTTTATTCTTACTATTCTCATAGTTTTCTCTTCCTCACGCCCACATAAGCGCCACAATATAAATCTCGAGGGACGCACTGACATCAAACTTTCATATAAAGCTGTGGGCCACAAAATCTTGTCTGGCCCGCGGGCCGCAAGTTTGAGACCCTGCCGTATACAATGGAAGTACTATTCCATCTCATAGTGTGGACCCCCCTCCCCTCTCACTGCACTAGGAGTCAGAATTGTCACGTATACAAAGATGACAACTTCCTCTTATGTGCAGCTGTGGAAAAACCTGTTATTGTTCCCTACCTTCTACCTTGGTGTGAACGAGTTTGGTAGTATGGAGGGTGTGCCAGTAGCTTGTTGGAGCTGTTGATGTGGGCCCTGTGCAGCAGTTGGCAAATAAAGATAAATCATGTTTGTTTGGCAGTGGTTCTCCGTTCATTATTTTCCACTTTGCCCAGTGCGCATCCCCGACCTCAGCAGCTGCTTGTCATGTAAAGACACTCTATCAGGCTTTGACAGCTCCTCCCATGAACACACACAGCGTGCACCCGGCGCATGCACACTAAGCTTGCATTTGTACATATGTGGGAAACATATGTAGTGATTTATCTCACTACTCTATGCACACAATGAAGTTTTTTCTCTCCCCTCTACTTCAGCAATCTCTCATCTGGTGTCAGATCAGCCTTCTATTATACAACCAGTTTCATTGAGTAATCCTTTACTGGCAATGCTTGGATTTTGTCTTTTTTACTTAAGTGTGTCACAACAGCTTCTCACTAATATTTGGTATAGGTTTTGTCACACTGAAGTTGCAGTTGGTCTGTCTATTGGCCAGTTTCCTGTTTTGAAGGACATCAAAAAGGATTTGGTTTATTGCAAGGCTATGATGAAGAGCAAAAAGCAGAAGGCTGTCTCATGTTGTTGTGTTCATTGTCCATTGTCATCAGTCCATACTGTGTTCCGTACACTAGGCAGGATGTATTTAGAGTGTATTCTGCAAAGCACTAACAATGATAACCTTTTGAAAGCCAGGGCACCTCACAACATAGATGATCATGTCAAATGGTGGATGAGACCTTGTGCATGTTTTCATAAGGCCCATATCATTTCTCGCTGCACGTGTTGCCCTGTGTGTTGGTTAACTGTGAGAAAGCTTAGCCATTAGTCTCACTTTTTGTCATGTCAAAGCAGAAGAGTCGGCACAGTGTGTGGAAAGTAGCGTCCAAGTAGAAGGGGAAGTTGGTGTAAATAGGAAGCTGTCAAGGGTCATCTTTGTTGTTTTAGCAGACTGTTAGTGGGTGGTTGGAGGGGGGGGGGGTGCGCTGAAAAGTTGCGGAGACTCAGACAACCGGATGAGACCGCTTCCACTGTTGTCAGCTTTGTTGTCGTAGACGAGGAAGCGACTAATGTAGATTGTCTGTTACAGAGTAATAGCCTATAGATGTTGCATGTTTTAAAAGCTGAAATATTCAACACAACTGAAATAAGTACAGTGGAACTTCTGAGTTTGAAATACCTTGTTCCTGCGTTTATTTTGATTTGGAATTGTTTTCAAATGTACAGGTTTTTTTCTCCACAAGAAATAGTGCAACTATAATAATCTCTTGTGGGTTCAAATTGGTTAGTAAAGTTAAATTATATAAAATTACATTAAAATTAATTTTTGTTTGACTCAACTGTTGAAGACGTGTGACTTTTAAGCTCGGCTTCTGTGTAGTAGCTGTCTCCTTCCCCTGCAAACACGGTGTCGTGTGACGTGCACCACTAAATGAAAGTAACCTCACAACGGGTGTATGTAAAACTTGTTTAGAGGATGTATTTGCGCGAGACTGTGTCAGGAGGGACTGTTTCGTGATTATACACAAACTTAACTAACTTGGATCCGCATCTGTTTGCTTTTTAACCGTGAACACTGCCCAAATGTAGTAAATGTATACATTATTGTCAAGTTTTGTACATACTCCACCTCTAACAGAGATTATTTACAATGTACAAAGCCAAACATTTGGAGCTATACCGTAAGATGTAAGAAAGTATGTAAAAATAAAGAAATATAATATAGTGAAATTTCAGTTTTTGTACTCCTTGGTTTTTGTAGGATTCGGTTTTTGATAAAAAAATTACAGCTAAAAATATGCCTTTGTTTTGTACACTGTCTCGGTTATCGTATGGCAAAACCATGCCCGAACAAAGCATTCATGCATTGCTCACTCAGTCTATGAGGAAAAATGGATTGTGGTTAATATACTGTAGATTTGGGACACTGTAGAGAGATTCCGGACAGGAAATCCTTTAATCATCTTTCCAATGTGTGCGATGTATTTGTTTGCAGAACAATTTGGCCCAGGTCCCAAAATTGCGACAAGCAACATCGCTGAATTTAACAAGCCATAACACATGCTGTATGTGGCCTCATGTAGTATGCTGTATAAGGAGGAAAAGTCAGGACAATGTAGAGATCCCCTTACTGCTATGAGGCCCGAAAAATAGGGAAACTAATTTAAAAAAATGTAATAGAAGGTTGGGAGGAAAGATTTCTTGGCTGCAGCCCTGCTATTTGCTCCATATGCTCCATACATATCCTGCTCCTATTTTTTATGGCATGTGTCGGCAGGTAAACGCAAAACGTTCGGGCAAGACACTGCACACAAGGATTGGCACAGGCTATGGGCTACAATAGTATTAGCCACTGGTAAGGGTGTAACGGTTCGCATGGATGTATTGAACCGTTAAAACGGTATCATCTGGCAGTGAATGTTACAAGGAAGAAAAGCAGCTTAGTGCAAACAGCGATAGCTTCAGCTCACTATGTCTGTTGCTAGTGAGCAGGTTTTCTCCACTGCTGGAAATATTGTCACTGCAACCACTGTACACTGGTCTTTCTGCAGAAAATGTGGATACGTAAAAATTTTTTTGCCAAAAACCTGAGTAGTCATATACAAGCTGTTGCTGCTAAATGTTCAAGGTTTACAGTTTTAACTTGTTAATTTATAATTTTATACTTTTTTAAAAATGCAACAGGTTATTTTATTATTATTTTTCTATTTAAAAAAGTTTGTCTGAGTTATTTGAAATGTCACCATATTTAGTCGCTTTTATTTAGTTAAAAATATACATTGTTTGTATTTTGTAAGCACTTGAAGTAATTTTTTCTGCCCTTTTTGTATTGAAAATTAACCGAACCGAGCAATTCAAGAAACTGAACCGAACCAAAATCACATTTAAATGTACCGTTACACCCCAATCCACTGGTGATCGTTTTTTGTGATCTGTGTTGAAAGACATTATCAGCATATGCGGATCAAATGCTTTTTCGCAGCACCCCTAACTTTTATCCATTTTAGATTTCACGCAAACTCTTTGTTAGCACCAATGTGATGAGGCCACTCAAAATTAAGGATTAAAAACACAGACGTGTGACAAATTTGATCTACTCTTAATGGGATATGTTTGATGCTAAAGTGCTAACTGCGCAGAAAAACTGATGAGAAATGAGTGTATGTCTTGTGCCATGATGAAAAATACAAGACATCTGCTGCAGATGGAAGAAAAACATGCATTAGGACAGATGTTTTGTCTTTCAGCTGACACTCTCACAGTAAGTCCTGACAGCTAATGAGAGGGTGCTTCACCTCTTATCCGGTCAACTCTGCCAGAATGTCCGTACTTTACTTAAGTGTCCTTTTCCTTTCGTTCTCCTTTTTACATCTCATCCCAGAATGCTATTTGGACTCTGTCCCAAACTGCATATGTTGAAAAGTGACATTGGCTCAATCAGTGGTAATTGTTTTTTCCATTTTAGGATTATTTTGAAATATGTACACAAAAACGGAGAGACATCTCTAGCTGCTGTTGAAAGAGATCACCTAACAGTTTTATTAGTCACATGTGTGCTTGAAGAGGGCAACAGAAGCTTATATTGACAGATTCCCTATGTTTCCCTGACACAGACATGCACTCACACCGCTTCAGTGTTGGAGGAAATGGGGCAATTAAGGACAGCTTGCTATGACTCTGCATGGGGCTAATATGTGTCTCCATAATTAAAAATGAATTACTCTTTTCCTTTATAAATATTCAAGTCCCATTGCACGGTGTGTCACAGCCTTGCTATGAAACATAGGCTGTTTTTTCCCCATCTGCACAACATCTGGCGCAGCATTTCCTGAAGCATCACAGAAATAAATTGAGTTTTGTCTGAGTAGGACACGCATGGCTAGAAGTTATGAATGTTGTCTTAAACTCAAAGTGGGCTTTTTGGCACAGTGGTGCTGTATACAAAATCTGAATAAACCTGCCAATATGTCCAAATTTATTATATTCAACATGCCATTTGACTCTTGAATACACTTCACAGCTCTCCATTTTGTTGCTTTTTCCTGGTTTCAGTTTCAAATTCAGTTTGTACAGATAAATACATATTATCAGTTGTGGTAGTATTTCAATTGGGGGGTGACAACATTTCTGGGCCCTGGGGAGGGACAGAAAATAACTGAGAACCACAGCTATAAGGCAATGTCCTCTAGGTTTCCATGCCCGTTATATATGATAACCATTACCCTTATAAAATAAACCATTAGAATAACCCACATCCCGCTACTGTGTGTGTATAACTAATGTGATCTCCTTTGAGATCACAAGAGCAGAGGACAATTGTAAATGCTCGACCATGTAGAGACAAAATTATAGCTGTTGTGGACGTAATAAGGGTGTCAGGAAACACCCAACTCACTAAACGAGATGATGCACAAGATTGGGTCAACGAGAATAAGATGATCTTTTAATATTAATTTTAAGAAAAATATACTGAAAAAATATGACTGGACAAACAATCTCGTTAATTTAACTGACTCACAAAACATTGAAGGTGGGTTTTAAAATGGTGTCGCACAAATTGACGCTGAAAGATATTATTGTCAGTGTATTTTGAAACAAAATAAACCACTGTTATGATAATATATAATAATAATAACCTATAATATGCCTCAGTCAGTAATCAGGGTTTGAATCTTGAATCTCTGAATCGCCTCTGTGTGGAGTTTGCATGTTCTCCCCGTGCGTGTGTGGGTTTTCTCCAGGTGCTCCGGTTTCCTCCCACATTCCAAAAACATGCATGTTAGGTTAATTGGCGACTCTAAATTGTCCATAGGTATGAATGTGAGTGTGAATGTTTGTATCTCTGCCCTACAATTGGCTGGCGACCATTGCAGGGTGTACCCCGCCTCCCGCCCAAAGTCAGCTGGGATAGGCTCCAGCATACCCGCGACCCTAATGAGGATAAGCGGTTTAGAAAATGGATGAATAAATGTCATAATAATGCAATAGTTCCTTTAATATGTCATCTTTTACTCTGTAATGTTGCGCGATTGACCTTTTGTGTTTTTTCCACTGTAAATTCTGTCAAGTGTTTGCAGCATTTCTTGAAGTGATGCATTTCAACTGTATTAAAACGCAGCAATATCTTTTGTGATTACTTTCTGTGAGTGCACAACATTTTGTGCTGTTCCATTTGTATTTACTTTGCTGACCAAATGTCTCAGTGAGTGTTGACTGTTTGAATGAAGGTTCTGCATCTGAATGTGTCGTTCTCTGAGGCCAACAAAATTATGAAGTTAATTTTCCTTTGTTGTGTGATTGATTGATTTATTCATTATGGTGAGACATTTTTTCCGAATAAGAAATCTGGCTGTGTTTAATTTGGCTAGATAATGTGACACTAAATTAAGGGTACTTAGTTTAATATGAGCACACTGTGTAACGCTCTTCTGAAGGAAATGTATCCTTAAATTACTTTTGTTATTCTCTCTGGCGCTTTATAGAACATGGTAAAAATAAGCACTAATATTAGATTACCTTGTTGCTTTACCTCTTTCTCCACTTTGCTGTGGAGCTCTTTTTTCCAGCTGCCCTTAGTGTCTTCCTTAACGAAAGTGGTCTCCTTTACATTGTCAATAACTATAGTAGATACAAGAGATAATTTTTTTTCTTCTAATATATTGTTGCGACTGTTGCTGTGTTTTACCACTTTCTTTTTTGCCATTTTGAATTCAGTATTTTAGGCCATTAAAATGGTCACACTAAGTGTCTGTGACATCTAGAAGACAAGCGGCGCAGAACAAAGGGTCCTGACTCACTGCTAAAAACCATTTGTCCTCCAGCTGACCTACAGGGAAAGAAAGGTGGTGACAAGATGGTCATTTTAGTGATCACTAGAACAGCATAGTAATTATCACATTGTAGGACGGGATTGCACCACTTGGGGGGGAAATAAGGATAGTAGATGAAAACGCTTAAATAGCAAAACTGAAAACAATGATTATGTTGTAGTTGCTGGATTACTTCATAAGATTAATTTTCTTTGCCATTTCCCCCCCTTCATATCAGGAGAATACATCAAGACCTGGAGGCCAAGGTATTTTCTTTTGAAGAGCGATGGTACATTCATTGGCTACAAAGAACGACCACAAGATGTCGACCAGCTGGAAACCCCCTTAAATAACTTCTCTGTAGCACGTGAGTATTTGCTTTCACAGAAACCACTGCATTTTTCCCCTTGATTCTTGGCAACTATGTAGCTATTTCTCCAACTCTTTATCCGTAGTTGCATTGTTGTAACTGTTACAGTATGTTCATAAACAATTTCTACCTTACTTGAAAAGTGATTATGTGGAACAGTTATTAAAATGGGTGCCAAATGCGTACATGATTCCAGTGTAAAAGTGTCTCTGCATTTAAATTAGAGTTATGAAGAAAATGTGTCGCACTGCCATTGCTTTGAACTTGTTTTTGCTCCTGTCATTAATGCATTAGATGTCATGCATATTCTCCAATGCTCTACTGCGTGCAAAACAAAAATAAAAAATGCCCAGAGCAGCCCGGCACGATCCATCTTTTCAAAGTTGCAGCGACAAGTCTGCCAGTGACTAAACCCAGCAATTATACAGCCCACTGTTAGTTGAAATACCTTCTCTTAGAGATTTTTTGAGTTATCAGTTATTGCAAGTTTAGTCTCTACGATTGAAGACAAACTCTGCATGGCCATTTGCTACATGTCCAACAAATTCTCTTGCACAGTTTAGTAACAGATGCTTATGTTTTACGGAGTTTGGAGACACTAACCTTGTCCATAGAGTTGAATTGTTTGTCTGTATGTGCCCTGTGATTGGCTGGCGACCAGCCTGGACTAGTCTCTCGCCGGAAGTCAACTGGCACAGGCTCCACCTTACCTGTGACCTTAATGAGAACATTCAGTGTAGAAAATGGATGGATGCACTGAGATGCTCCGCGGTATCAAAAAGGGTCCTGTCCTGGCTGCTTTGTACAATATGGCTGTAGTGAGTGAGTGTGTGATTTGACACTAATAATAATAACAATAATGATAATAACAATAATTTAAAATATGTTATTTTAAATAGGCTTTCAAGTTAAGTGTCAAAAGTGGTTTCCTCTGACAAAGTACAAATTTTTATATTCCAAAATGGCCAATGGCGTGTGTGTGTGTTCTGATGAAGATAAATGGTTATAACTGTGGGTCTGGCCCTCCCGTTGGCTCCTCAACCCTGGCACCCCTCTCTGTCTCCCATCCCCACTACATCCCGTTTTACTAAGAATGCCAGCTGATGAAGACGGAACGACCCAAGCCCAACACATTTATCATCCGCTGCCTGCAGTGGACCACTGTCATCGAGCGCACCTTCCATGTAGAGACCCCTGAGGAGAGGCAAGTGAGAAGCATGCACCTCTCGGCTCACAGAGCAGCAAAAGACAAATCATGTACATGCAGGGCAGCTGTCCATGATGCTGGAAAGCAACAGAAGAGTTGTTGTTTTTTTTGCCTTACACTGGGAGCCATTGAAATACACGCATTGAATCATTATTACACACTTGCAAATCGTCCACTTGGCAGAAGTCACACTCGAAATTACCCTTCTCTTGATAAGAAGACAATTATATGATTGGGCTGCTGGGTTTTGGTAAATGGGCTGATGTAATCTTTTCTGCTGCTTTTCTTTAGGGAAGAATGGACAAAAGCCATCCAGGCAGTTGCAGAAGGTCTGCAAAAACAAGAGGAGGAGATGATGGACTCCTCTCCAGACCCCATGGACATGGAGGTCTACCTGACCAAACCCAGACACAAAGTGGTATGTCTCATTTTGCATGCTGCACATCTTGACTTCTTTGACTTTCCGAAACATCAGCCGTGGGTGGTTTAGCAGCAGATAACATGTCCACCAGGTTCTCCAACCCTTATGTGTGTCATGACATAAAGGTCCGAGGCCACTGGATCACACAACCAACATTTTCAAGGGTCAAGGGTTAATTGAGACACAACTCCATATAGGCCAAACCATTAGAGTAAGAATTGCATGGTGGGTGAAATAGTGCCTTGAATGCTACTGTGTTGTTGTCAGTGGTATTGTATGTCCTGGCTAGTTTGAGCATGAGTTTGTTTGTAATCAGATGCCGCATTTCCTCTGGCTCTCCAGACTATGCACGACTTTGAATACCTCAAGCTCCTGGGAAAAGGCACATTTGGAAAAGTTATCCTCGTAAAGGAAAAGGCCACAGGACGCTACTATGCCATGAAGATCCTAAAAAAGGAGGTGATCGTAGCAAAAGTGAGTGGGTGCCAGTGAGATAGCAAAGCAGAGAAAATACTTTGGGGGGCGGGGGATTGAAATTGGAGCAATGACTTGATACCTAACTATTGTTTTGAGTTGCACAAATGGTCTTTGTGGATTCTTTTTCCCAGGATGAAGTGGCACACACACTCACAGAAAACAGAGTCCTCCAGAATTCAAAGCATCCATTCTTGACAGTAAGGAACCTCTTCTAATACCTTTACTTTATTTATTTGTATTAACCTTTTGATGAGGTGCAGTAATCACGTAATAGCATTCATTCAGAAAAATAAGGAATTAGGCATATTGGATATTCTACACAATGTTTTAGTTTTTCTCATTTTCTATGCAGATTTTTTTTGGAACTGCCGCACCTTACAGTTGTTTTTCATTTACATTCAGCTGTTGAAATAATGACATTTTTCTCATTTTCTGTCTCCAGGGACTGAAATACTCTTTCCAAACACACGACCGGCTTTGCTTTGTCATGGAATATGCAAATGGGGGCGAGGTAAATTCTCACCTTCTCAACTTTCACTCAAGAAATAACCATGATAACCAAACCCCTGTCACTTTACCGCCAATCTCTGCTATTTCCCTGCAGCTTTTCTTCCACCTTTCAAGAGATCGAGTATTCTCAGAGGAGCGAGCTCGGTTCTATGGTGCGGAGATTGTGTCTGCGCTTGACTACCTGCATGCCGAAAGAAACGTCGTATATCGGGATCTAAAGGTAGATGTAGATATTTGTCCACTCCTATCCTTGCTTAACCACTTTGTCTTTTTTAACCTTCTATTTTAGGAAGGAATTGATCAGAGATTAACATGGCAGATGTCTTGTTTATGTAGAGCTGTTTTGCAGCAGGCATCTGTAGCTATACCACTTCCTTTTGCGTATACCAGCCACGTCAGCATAGCAGCCCTCCACCCCCCACACCCCTGGTTCCCTGCCTATTTCCCTTGGGTTTATGAGGCAGTATCTCAGCCTGCTAAGCTGGTATTGAAAATGCCAGCCTAGCAGGTTTGGATGATGGTACAAATGGTGCTGACTTGCCCTGCTGGACATTTGAGATACAGCCGTCTCCGTCTGACTTTAAACGAATGTTGCCTCAATGTTGCTTCACTTCATCAGACTAAGTAATGTTTAAACTGCTCAGGACACCAAATTACATGTTAATCTTAATATTTTCTTTGATGCTGAAATATTTATAATTTTTCAGGCCTTTTCGTCACTTCTTTTGCAGGCTGCAAACTTTTATTTTGTTTTTGTTTGTTTTTTTGCCCAGGAAAAGACCCGCGACCCACTAAAACCTGATCTGCAATCCACTTTTGGGTCACAACCCACCTGTTGATAATTACTGCTGTAGATGTCATATTGTAATGCCTTCATTATTGACTTATTAAACTTATTGACACTAAATCAACAGCACCTGTGCAGGTTGTAGCATGTATTACACTACATTTTGCCTTCATTGTTCGAAGACTCCTTTAACCAACAGTATTTTACAAAAAATCAAACATCTTAATATCTTATATCTCAATCATTCTAAATAACCAATTTATCAACTAATAGGTTATGTCCACAGGCTGTAGTAAGCACAGATTCACTGTTGAGAAAGGCAAATGCATGTCTCCTTAATCTTCTATTTGCTTTTTCCACCTCAGTTGGAAAATCTGATGCTGGATAAAGATGGACACATCAAGATAACAGATTTTGGCCTCTGCAAGGAGGGGATCAAAGATGGTGCCACCATGAAAACGTTTTGTGGAACCCCAGAATACCTGGCACCCGAGGTAACCTAATTGTGTTTCACTATAACACTTCTGACCAAGCATTTGCATGTTGGTATATAAGAACGCATAGTATCTCCCAAAAGTGAGTACACATCTCACAGTTCAACAACAATTGCATTATATCTTCTCAGGGGACAATACTTCTACTATAAATGAAACTTAGGTATAAATAAGAGTAGTCAATGTCCAGCTTGTATAGCAGTCTACATTCCTCTCAGAATAACTTCGTATAATGCTACACTGTACATAATATAATATTATTAGTGATATCTGATAATATAGGCCCCCCGATACTGGCAAAAAATGTTATAGTGGTCAATATTTATATCATTTTTATCCCCCTGTAATGAAAACCGATACAGCACTTTAAGCGTCAAAGTTGCAACATTACTAAGTTTGCTGCCAATATGATGCCTTATGTAGTTAATTTTTTACACCAGGAGATGGCGGATATCTGTAACTACAATTTGAGCAACATTTGTGGCTGTGTTTCTATGCAAGGTTTAGGAGTTTATAGACTTTGACCCCCGTGTGCATGCGGCATTGTGTCCGCTTGCCATAACAGGGTTGTCAAAACACCGCTAATGGTGAGGGGGGTAGCGCATCGACAAATATAGGTAGACGCTGCATTGAACGCTGAGCCATACGTCAAAGTCGCCGCCATATTGGATAAGTGTCGGAGAGGAGAAGATCACACCTTATTCATGTGATATATGGAAGTATATGAATCACTTGCTGCCCAAACCAAATCCCAGCGAATAAACTTTCACTGGTAAGACTTACCAGTAAGTAAGAATTACTTATGATAGAATTTCACCCATAGACTGCATGATTTGGCCATTGTAACATCATTTTGAGAGCACAATTTGTCGACATTCTGGAAAACACTCTTTTCCTGCGCACGATTCAGTCATTTATTATATGCCAATGGAGTAGCGGGAATGTAAAAAAAATACGTAAATAGTGGCGGGCAGACGCAGTAGTATATGCGGTAGACTCCTCGGGAGAAAATACACTGTGTTACACACAGTCGCGCAATGTTTACAGCCACGTCAAGAAGCTAATTGCCAATGCAGCATCCATTAGCTTTGCAGCAGATATGTGTTAATTCCACGACAGGTGATATTTGATGTTACACACATCGATATCGGTTGATATCGAAATCTGCAATTAAGAGTTGATATCACCATATTGGATATTGGCAAAAAAAAAAGCCAATATCGGACATCCCTAGATATTATAAAATAATATACAGTGTATAGTTCATATCCTAAATAGCTGGCAACGAAACTTTAGTGAACATGTACTAATTGTACCCAAAGTGTCAATGCTTAGCGTCACCATCATAGTTCTTTAGTGCTTCCTTAACCCTCTTTGGTCATGGAAATAACCAGAGCTGCATTTGCCGTTACTCTTCTGTGATGACATCACTGGGGGATCTGGTGGACCTCGCACTCTTCCACAGTCCTTCCGCTTCAGTATGCCCCACAATCGCTCAATTGGATTTAGGTGTGGAGACATACTTGGCCTACATACTTCACCTTCAGCTTCTTCAGCAAGGCACTTGTCATCTTGGAGGTGTGTTTGGTCTCACTATCATGTTGGAAAACTGTCATGCGGCCCAGTTTTCCACAGGAGGGGATCATGCTCTGCATCAAAATGTCTCATTATATGTTGGAATTTTATATGTTTCCGTATATGAACCACAGCTTCCCAGAACTAGGAGCACTCATGCTGCCCCACACCAAGACACTAACACCGTTATGCTTCACTGTAGACAGGACACAATTATCTTGCTACTTACTTTTGTTGCCAGCTATGTTGCAAAATTGGCTGTGTGTTGAGTCCTTTTTAGTGGAGAGTAAACCTATACTACAACACAAGCTTTACAATGACTACTCTTAAGTATATTCACGTTTCGTTTCCATAGTCATGTATTTATGATAATGTTTATGTAATGGACACAATTGCACATGCACAAAACAATTGGTAGTTTTAGGTTTAGGCCTATTTTTTACCTGGGTTAAGAAGGTTATGTTTTTTCCTGTGTTTATCTGTTGGTTGGGGACACTTTGGTTTGGTTTAATTTGTTTCGAACATGCATACATTGTACAAAGAACTATTCATGTTACATTCCTCAGTTCTACATGTTTGAAAAGGAGTAGGAAGAAGCAGAGCTTATTTAATCCTACCCCCTTCTCACATGATTTGCTAATACATACTCATATATACTGTGTATATACATGCATAGACACATACATTCATATGTATACGTACATACATACACATATATATTATATACATACACATATCATATTTTTCTTTTTATTTTTTAATCTTTTTTTTCCTCCCTTATTTTTCTCCTCTTTCTTTTCCTCTTCCCTTGTTGATTTCCGAATGGATTTGGGGGAAAATTTCAGGAATTGTCAGAAATTGAACATTAACTGATTAGATTTTTGGGGTAATCTGGATCCAGCAATTTTTTTTAAATGTTGCTAGAACATTGTGAGACGACCCGGATCACTCGCAAAATGAGTCAGTTCTTCCATATAATATTTCCGACAATTGCTGAAAATTGTATCCAAGTTATTTGGAGCACAAACAAACAAACAGGTAAACCCTGGCAAAAACATAACCACTTTGAGGTCAGAGTACATTATTATTTTGGTGTGAATCACAATATGGGCGGGGTACTCTGCGCTTGCCAGAGGTCTGCGCTCTTTTCAAGTGCTTTTCTAGCTGTAAATGTTTGTAAAAGAAGCGGCAGATTTTGTTTTTAAGTTTGAAGTGAATATGTGCGCCATACTGTCACATGTGACCTCTGTAGATCCGAAACAAATTTGCAGCGTGTGTCATTGGACATCAGTTGTTAAGAAGCATGTGGAAGAAAGGACAGCTGTTCCGAAATGCCTTTCTAATCTCCAGCTGAAGTCTGTATGTTAATAAGGGTGCTGTGTGCACGGCGCATAGCAGCCTGCTCTCATGTTTGCTGTATGCGGAGGGGTGTGGCTACTCCTTGTTGCGTGCAGGTATGACAAGTTCTGAGAGGCCTGTGTAACTTGATAGCGCATCAAGAGTGTGGGTGGCATTTATGTGAGAGGAAGAATACAAGCATTTGCTTTGTGGTGTAAAAATGTTTTGCAGGAGAAGTTCATCCAAGTTGACTCAGTTGCTGCATCGTTGTTTTTAGCCCCCATTTGGAATTTTCTGGCTGGAGCAATGAGAAGGAGGGCCTATCATTGGCCGTCAGCCCTTCAAGAAACGTGAGCTTCTGCCCCTGGAAAATAAAACCGCATTGGCTACAGCTGTTATGCGGCATCAGGAGATCCACAGCCTTGCTGCTGCCTTTTTGCCTGCCTTGGCTGACCTGGGCACAACCGGATCTAGTGTGTTCACTCACTGCCATATTGGAACACATTGATTTCAATTTTATCAGGCCGAACAAACCTCATCAGAAGATCAATTAAAATGCTTAAACTAACCACATCGCACTATCTAGTCTCTTGGAGCCACACAAACTTGCTCATTTCCTGCAATCATTAAAAGAAAGCAATGAAAAATTCCCACAGAGCTTCACCTGTTCATCCGAGCTTTTCTCAGGACTGCTCCACTGAAAAGCCCAGAGTATGACAGCTCCAGCCGAGAGCATGGAGACATCAGGGGTTGTTCCTATGGCAACCGGGTCGCTGGCAAGTGTCTCTATGGAGTGCGGCCCAGGCAGTGTTACAGGTTGTTCTGCAGTAAACAATGACCTTGTTGTGTGAGCTGTGCAGGAATGCCAAAATGTCTGGGAATATTCCATTCAAATTGGGGAGAGGGGTTCACCAGCTCCGGACTGTGTGTCTCTGAAAAATGCTGTGGGACACTTTGTCACCTCTGGTAAAACTAGTTAAAATAAGAAAAACTGAGAATATACACATCTGTGTTATTTTTAATTACTCTGGGGTTAAGGAAATAAATTAAACAATGTGTAAACCCTAGGCGCTTAAAAATAAATTGAAAGTTACACGCTATAAGCTATTATCCATGCCAAAACAACTGGAATTATAGCCTTAACTGTCTAAAGGGAAGACTGGCAGTTGTGCCCAGTCTGGAAAAAGTAATTCCTAAAAGGTACAATAACAATGGATAAAGAAGAAACTAAGTTTAAATGTCACACAAAAAAAATTTGTCATGTACATGGACATAATCTAAAGCCAACAAACAATCAAGTACTTTCTAAGTCACCATAAATTCCAGACTATCGAGCACACCTGAATATAAACCACACCCTCCAAATTTGAAGAGGAAAAAAAATTGTTACATGCAGTTATTAGGCAGCCCTTGTCTATAAGCCACATTGTGACATGAGATGTTTACACAGAAAGACACACTTACTTACAACCAGTGTTCCCAGTGGCTTTCTGCTTTTTGCGGATGATGTGGTACTGTTGGGTTCATCAGGCCGTGACCTTCAACTCTCACTGGATCGGTTCGCAGCTGAGTGTGAAGCGGCTGGGATAAGAATCAGCACCTCCAAGTCCGAGTTTATGGTCCTCGCCCGGAAAAGGGTGGAGTTCCATCTGCGGGTCGTTGATGAGGTCCTGCCTAAAGTGGAGGATTGTAAGTACCTCGGGGTCTTGTTGATTAGTGAGGGAAGGATGGAACGCGAGATGGACAGACGGATTGGTGCAGCTTCTGCAGTGATGCGGAATCTGCATCTGTCCGTTGTGTTTAAGAGGGAGCTGAGCCGAAAGGCAAAACTCTTAATTTATCGTTTGATCTACGTTCCTACCCTCACTTATGGTCATGAGTTTTGGGTAGTGACCAAAAGGTCAAGATTGCGTGTTCAAGCGGCCGAATTGCGTTTTCTCTGCAGGGTGGCTGGGCTCTCCCTTAGAGATAGAGTGAGAAGCACTGTCATCCGGGAGAAACTCGGAGTAGAACCTCTCCTCCTCCACATTGAGAGGAGCCAGATGAGGTGGCTCGGGGATCTGGTTAAGATGCACCTCGGACGGGCAGGTGTTCAGGGCACCTCCAACCGGTTAGGATGCACCCCAGACTGGCAGGTGTTCAGGGCACGTCCAACCGGTAGGAGGCCTTGTGGAAGACCCAGGACACGTTGGAGAGACTATGTCTCTCAACTGGCCTCGGGATCCGCCGGGAGGAGCTAGACAAAGCGGCCGGGGAGAGGGAAATCTGGGCTTTCCTACTTAGACTGCTGCCCCCGCGACCTGACCTCGGATAAGTGGAAGAAAATAGATGGATGGATGGACAGACAGTGTTCGCAGTGTCACTCGTTGGCATCTCAACAGTTGCTGCGGTCCAAACAGAGGCTGTAGTAATTCTACACTTGATAAAACCTGCCTAAGATTTCTCAGATCAAAACACCATCATTGCATACGACTTCGAAATGTGTGATATTAGCTTCTATTGTAAAAATGCACAACTTTCTCCTTCAGCACTCTTAGCATCATGGGAACTGTAGTTTTTTTTTGGCCATAAATTACCCACATCATTGTTTAACCTGCAGGATTCAAAGCGTGTCAAAAAGTAGCGGCTTATATTCTAAAAATTACAATACTGCAGTAATAGTTTGGGTGAAGAACACATTACTATGTGCTTATTATGAACTAGTATGACACTTGTTTCAATGTAGACATCCCCCAATTCTGGATAATGCACATTTGTGTCATCATCAAATTGTATACGTTGATATTATTGCTAACATAAAATTTAATGTTGACATTGGAAAATAATGCATTTGTCAGAAAGAAAGAAGGAAAATGCCGCGTAGATTCGATTTAAGTAAAGGCTTATTTTGAAGGTTTCCTTCTCAAATAGTCCACAAAAACGCTCATAAAAATAATGAGCACAGATTGGCACAACAATTTTATCAACATTGAATTCATCCTGCCATTCCATTATCTTCCATAAGTTGTTTTGCTAAATGATCTAGAATAACACACATCAACAATAATATTACATTTTGACACTGTACCGACCAATGTAAAGAGATAAAAATGTGTATCTTAAATGTCAAAGGACATCAAACATAAACACACCGATCTGCACCTAAACCTAATGTCCCTCCCCCAGTAATGGTGTGTGTTATTAGTGACAACATAACCTCCTTGGTAGAAGTAAGTTTGTTGTAAAAAAAAAATTGTTGGACAAGGAATTCAAGTGAATAAATGTTATTTCTTGCATCTCCCCCTTTCTGTGCCCCGTTTGTGAGCTCCTTAGGGGTAGTGTAGCAGTGTTAGTCTGACTCAGGGGTCCAAGCAGGATCCTGCTTACGTATATGAGGGATGAGCTTGGCTCCTGCGCTCCTGGCAGCTTCACAGCTGTGGCGCTCTTCTACATATATGGGGCAGCTGTAGGCCCAGCTGTCGCACGGCGTGAATCACACGACAGCAACGCTGGAAATAGAGACGCCCTAGTAATCTAAGCCCTGACTGGGCTTCACGTTACTCCCCTCGTGCTCTCGTCCTCCGTGGTGCTTGAAGACACATGTGTGCACGCACACCGCAGTTTTGTTCCTTTTAAGGGACTCATGCGGTCATCTGTTTTCCAGGACACTCCTGGCCCGCATACTGTATGGTCCATATCTAATTCTATTAATCCACCCACGTCTTTTAAGTGAAGTTGCTATTCTTGGGTGTGAATTGCCCACCATCGCCCTCCTTCAGCTTTAAGAGGACAGGCTGTTCTCTTTGTCTTCATTTCACCTTCAACATCCGCCTGGAGAGGTAGAATCCAGTACATGTCTCCGGAGACTTTGGAACAACTGTGCTCAGCAGCACATTATTCATGCAACAGGTTGCGCTCTTCACTGAGCACACCACCAATAGAGTTTGTCTCATTAATTGTTTCCTGTGAGACAAAATACTTTTCTTCTTTTGACCACGGCTGTACACATTTTGTAGTCTATGTACAATAGCTCGACCCGTGTTCCTTCCGTCACATTTGCCTTTTTTAGCGACCCGCACACCTCAGCAGCTTGTTGATGCGTATGTGCGCAGAGCCCTGGTGTTATTAAATATGCAGGGCTCCAGGGGAAACACTATCTCCCCTCCTAATGTGAGATGTGAGTCAGTGTTGGCCTGGCTTGCCTGAAAACCACAGATCTGGAGGAAGAGCAGCTGATTTAGGTAACAAATTTTTGGGCAACAGTTGCTGTTGGATGTATGCCCTCATTGGCCACATTAAGTACACCTGCACTATCTACAATGACATTTTATGGGTATATTTACCTCGTCAAGTGGTACCTCTAATGAGGATAAGAGGTATCGAAAATGAATGAATGAATGAAAGTGGTTCCTCGTTTTTTGTTATTACTTTATATTAATAGTTATAGTTTTACATGCGGAAAACAATGCAAAATAGTTGTAAATGATGAATGGATGGAACTTATAGTTATTGCGGACTTCCTATAGACCCTGCCAATGGCTGGAACACATTATCTTTACTTGTCCCATGGTGGCTTACTTAGCAGTCACACTCAATGGAGAATACACGGACGATGAGTGGGCAACGCATGCTTTGTTTGGCCACTGGATTTTGCAAAGCGATGAAATACTGGGCATACCGTGTATAACAGCCACGACAACATTTTAGCAATGTTTTTTTGAACGAAAACTGACATTTGACTGTACCTCTCAGTATGGAGCAGTGCGGTTCTGCACCACTGTTAACTACGACCACAATAGTAAACATATTAAATGAATACTTCTCTTTTTAAAGATAGGTATCTCAAGTCAGTTATTGTATTGAATTATTTTTGCATTTACAACTTGACTATTGATTGTCCAAAGGTACTCGAGGATAACGACTATGGCCGTGCTGTGGACTGGTGGGGTCTTGGCGTAGTGATGTACGAGATGATGTGCGGAAGGCTGCCTTTTTACAACCAGGACCACGAGAAGCTGTTTGAGCTCATCCTCATGGAAGACATCCGCTTCCCACGAACACTCGGCCTAGAGGCACGCTCACTGCTCTCTGGACTTCTCAAGAAAGATCCTATGCAGAGGTGAGGCTCCTCTGCAGTTTTATAACAGGAAATTCAGCCAAAAAACTGACATTCATTAATTATAGGGCAGTAATATCCACCACCTTACTAGGATCTGAGTTGATCTTGATTTCCACTCTCAAGTGCCACTTTATCCCGTTACGCTCTCTTCCACAAAATTTTGTTAAAACTGGTTTGTTGTAGGATTACATTTATGCTGGTAACAAATGAATACACTTGGGCAGGCAAAACCAATTTATTTTCTTTTTGTTGCTTTTTAAAAAAAAATATATTAGTTTTGTTACTATTTTTATTTATCTGTTTTTTGTTTGTGTTCAAAATAATTCGAAAAGTTCAGAATGGATTGTAATAAAATTTTCAGTAATTGTCATTAATGAGATATAGAAGAACTGATTACATTTTGGGGTGATTTTGTGTTTTCCTGCTGTGTTTATGTCCGCTGTGTGTTCTGTGTACAGTGTGAGTGCCTTAGAGACCAAAACCCAACTTAGGCTACAGTCTCGGAATGTAACTAGTACATAAACCAAGGACTACCTGGTGGATTATATTTGAGATGTTGCTTGGTTATGGATGAAATCAGCGGAGGACTGTAATGTGCCACATTTATCTTTGTTAAATTTATTGGCTTCTGATGATGTCCTACTATTTATGAACCCCTGGATTTATAGATTTAAACCCTATCATGGTCAACCAAACAGTAGTAGAGGGCTTGTTCAGTAAAGTGCAATGCAGCCTCTGGTGACCAAAAGGATTACTTTAGAGAATGTGTTTTCACATGACATATATACAGGGTTATTCAAAAAGATTAAACCGATTTCATTGCACAATATGTTACGAAGGAAAAGCAATAGAAAGCTCCAGCCAAGTTAAGTATTCTACTCACAATCAAGTTTTATTTCCTGGCTTACCTCAGCGTGGCCACCACCTGCAGCACGGACAACGTACATGCAATAAAATAATTCCGTACCAACGTATCACAATCTGAGTTTTCTCAGTTTGATTATGTAAGCCATTTTTGAATCATTGTTAAAATATATTGTAATTTTACATAATACATCTTGACATAATATTGATTTTCCAGGTTAGGGGGCGGACCCGATGATGCCAAGGAGATTATGCAGCACAAGTTTTTTGCTGGAATCGAATGGCAAGACGTTTATGAGAAAAAGGTCAGTTTCATAGACACAATTTCACACACAGTTTCCAAGAATTAACTGACTCGCTGACTTTTGTTTCTGTGTCGTTCGCCTCAAACAGTTGGTCCCGCCTTTCAAGCCCCAAGTTTCCTCTGAGACAGACACGCGATATTTTGATGAGGAGTTTACCGCACAGACCATCACGATTACGCCACCCGGACAAGGTAAAGCTAAACATTTCAACGTTTGCGTCATTGGAATGAATTAGTAAGTAAAAATTGTGATTTTCGTTATTTACTACCATCTACCAGCTACTTTTTCACTGAGTTGGAAAGAACCTATTGTGAGTTCAATAGACCCTTCCCTTGAGATCAGTCTGCCCTCTGCTGGAGAGCCTGGGAGAAGCATTTTTGCAATGATGACTTCAATCTCTATAAATGCTCAATATAATAACTTAACTTTATATTTGTCATAAAACTATAATTATGTCAAAACTATTTTGTTGAATAGATATCATGATAATCATTTATTTTTTATCTAACACAATAAAGAAGTCAACTGTAACTTCGTTGACAAAGATAAATATGAATGCATATCTTCTTACAGATGTGCTTTGCAGAATAAAGTGTACTAAGAAGTGAATGGATAAGCATGTGACCTTGACACAACAAGCAATATGATGACGCTGGCTTCTCTTTTGTTTTTTCAGTTGAGGCTGGTTCTGTTTTTTTGGAATAAGTCTTGCAAAAGACCTAAAGTAAAATGAAAACAAGTACCACTATTCCTTTTACAGTAATATCAATGACCTGAAGTATTAAGCTGATCTTCATGTGTGGCATCCTACATGCCAGCAGTTTTGTACGCATTACAGTGTCAGTATTTAGATTCGATACCAGTGTAATTTACGTTTTAGAAATGTTCTAAACCACCTGCGAAGATTTTTGATCCATGAGCCACGTTTGTGCTCTTGTTTGTTTGTGGTTGTCTGGAAACATAGCTAGAAGAATATCAGCAAACGTTGCCAAAAAAGTATCAGCAAACGTAGCTGTCTCCACACATGCACTGCACTGCATGCACTGTAAAGAGGAGTTTGTTACAGCCTCATATACAATCAACAATGATGATGTAACAACTCAGAAGTTATGTGCGATGTTAAGAGTTCTGTGTTGTCTGATTGTCAGTGAAGTTGTGAACACGTCAGGCTGTGCGCTTGTGTATGTGTGAGGCGGCGCATATGTGGAGACAGCCATGTTCGTTGATATTCTTCTAGCTACATTTGCTGATATATTTTTTTGCCATGGCTGTATATTACAAATATTTGTATTTACAAATATCCAAATGTAGGTATAATGTGCATTCCTACATAGTCGTATTTGTCAACCAGTTCCAACAGTTTTTTACAACCTCCAGGCAAGGTTCGACTGTCATTACCTCACATTTGGCTTAAGTTGCTGTTTTCCCTGCTCTTCCCTCTAGACGACAGCATGGAGTCTTTCGACAGCGAGCGTAGGCCTCACTTCCCTCAGTTCTCGTACTCTGCCAGCGGGGTGGCCTGAACCACACTTCCACATTCCTCTGGTCCTACCATCAACCCCCACCAAGACCCTCCACTTCCGCCCGACAGCACCCTGCACAAAGACTGGGGCTTCTGCCTCAATCTCCCGGCATTCTCTTCAGACAGCCATCGCAGAACATCACCTCAACTCATCTCCCAACATGTGTTCTCCAGGAAGCAGGAAGAGCAAGAGGACACAATCAGAGAGCCGTGTTTTTCTTCTGTGCGAGCCTACAGTTAACACTAGTCTTTATTTCCTGGTTTTTACGTTGTCTGGCGTGCAGGCATCCACACGCACACACACACACACACACACGCACACACACACACACACACACAGACCATATTGGGCCATTGCTCAAATCCCAATTGAACAGAAGTCAATCATTTCAATTTAAAATAATGAATAGTACCATGGACCAAAAACATACAATAGCTCGGTATGTGTGTGTTTGTGTGTATTGGTTAGCTCCTTTCCAAATCAAAACCAAACCATTGAAGACATTTACCTAGGTCTCAAAAGTGAATGTACCGTTTGAAATAAAGTCAATCTTTCCTGCATGCGACACCTCAGTGAGTGTAACAAATCAATTGTGTGAACGGCAGAGGAATGGCAAAGAGTTTGCTTATCATTACGGTAAACTTTTTTTGATTTAAGTTTGCACACAAAGAGTTCTCTTTGCCTTCCTCTCTTTCTAAATGCTGCGCAGCAAACACCTCACGGGTTTCCCTTCAGGTCCAAAATGGTCGGGCCCTCGCTGACCCCTCAGAACCTCTTCTCTCCTGTAGAGATTTCTTTCTAGTAAAGAGTATTGGGTGTTTCCCATCCAGTGCTTCCTCTGCAGCCTCAGTGAGGTCACTTTAACATGATACATTTCTGTAGTAACACAAAGTGGGCTTCAGGGGAAAGTACACCAAGAGTCATCTTTCATTTGCATCTTACAGGGAATTTGTGTGCCCTCACCAACTTCTTATTTATATGAGACCAGCATTTAACTATTATTAACACGTTTTGTTGTGCCAATGAAATGCACCTTGCTGCCCCAAAATGATGGTATCTGGACTTTGTATGTTGTGGTGGGTAAAGACTAAATTGCTATGTGATATTGAATTGTTGTGGATAAATTAAACCTTTTTCAAACATGGCTGCGGCTAAGCTGGGATCTTTGAGAAACAGCACACTTTCCAGTGTGATGAGAGTTTTCCAATATGGTTAAGATGACAGATAATCATTTTTCAAAAGTGCATTATGCCTTATTGAATGTAACGGTTTTTATTCTATATTTTCACTTCAAACGTTTTTTGGTTTTGATCTGATTGTTGCTTATTTTAATGCACACACCCCTTTGTTGCTGTCACCTTATGAAAAATAGGGAAATTCATTGTATATTTTTTATTTTTATTGCAACTTCTTTTTGTACCTGCCCTACCATAATATTCGCAAGACTGAGGACAGCAGCTTTAGTAAACAAATAATATAAACTTTGTACACTGTTTTTACTTGTTTCTTTCAAACGGATGGAATAAAAGGTCTTAACAATGCACTGAACAGACTCGTTTCTTAAAAGGAAATAACATTGTTAATATTCAGTGGAGCACATTAAGGAATTCACATGAACATTTTGATCAGGAGTGTAAGTGCGACATTGTCATGGTCAGTAACAATTCAAGACATCTGGGGGCCCAAAGCGGGATTGGGCCCTGAAAACCATGGTTAGTCCCCACCTGGCATTTTGTGTCATAAGACCAAGCCTAAACACACCTCCGTGACGACAAGTGCCTTGCTGAGGAAGGTGAGGGTGATGGAGTGGCCACATAAGTCTCAATGCCCAAGAGGATTAAGGCAGTGCTAGATAAAAATGTTGTTCGCACTACATATTGACTCTTTGGTCGCAATTTGGACATGTTCACTGTGAGGTGCGTTCACTTGTGTTGCTAGCTTCAGACAGTCATGACTGTGTTGACTTCTTTTAGGAGGACAGTACATCTATACTGCACTGACTACTCTAACTTATATTCCAGTTTGATTTCCCGCCACGGCAACTACAACCGCAATAAACATGTTTAAATGAATACCTTTCCGCTAGTGTAGCTCAAAGCGGAACATTATTCTTTCTTTAACTGGTACAATTTTCAATACACTGTGGCTGGTGAGTGCCTAAAACTACCATAGTTTTGTCTGCAGCTTGATTAAATTACTTATTTAAAAAAAATCAACGTGGTCTGCTCCAGAAAAGCATATCTGACTTTCTGAGGAAAATGTATTCACAAAGGCCCTGACTTTGCATGTCTTGTCTCTGCAGGCCCACTCAGGTCCTTGTCTGGGGCTCTGCAGCTGGTCTGACACGAGAAGGATGCTGTCCCCCGTGCCTCAGCCAGATGGTACAGTCTCTAGAGCAGATGTTGACATACAGGCCTCGCAGTCTGTCTTTTGCCAGATGCGGTGCACGATGCCAACCCAGCAAGCTTTGGACCAGAGTGGCCCGGCTCACCTGACTCCAGATGCGTGGCCTGGAAATGGTGCATGGTGCATGGTTGATGGGAAGCTGCATTCCAGTCCAGTGGAAGGTTCCAATCTTGGAACCTTCTCCAACGTGTAAGGCTTTCTGTACAAACTGTCACGAATTGAAGTTCACGAGGTGAATTTGATTTCTACAAGAAGTCTTCAACCCTTCAGTGTTGACTTAAAAATCATATGAGCCAATGATGAACTGGTTCGACATATTGACACACTTTTCCACACAAATATTAAGGTACAACGTTTGTGCTGCAGTATACAGTAAAGTATCCACATGATGTAATACAATATTCTTAAATATGTTTTTCATAACAGAGATTACGGCTTACTTTTCAAGGTATTAAAACAAATGAACGGATTCAAATGTTTAACAACTCACTGCGTCCAAAGTTAAAATGAGTCCACCGCGCTCTCTTGTGGTCAGTGTGCTTCATGTCGGCTAAAGATATTGCATATAAACGTTAACATGCATTTAAGTTGGGTAAAAGCACTCTCAACAATTATTAATTTGCCATAATTTAAATTAGAATCGTGTTTGTTGCAAACGACATGTTAGTTTTGCTTGACCGGGGAGGGAATTTTACAACATTTACCGGAAAAAAAACCGTTGTGACACAAAACCTAATCGATATTGTAATTTTGCAAAAGTTTATGTTTACTCAGTGGTTCCGTCAACCTGGATAAACAAAGACCTCGTTGGTCGAGACGAAGATCGTCTCTACAATAGCGACGATCACTCTTGAGATGAAAATGAGATGATGTGTTTTTATTGAAGGAACTGAATGAGACTAATGGTTTGTACGATGGCTTTTGCTACAAAATAATTTATAACGATAAATTACTAATATAAAAGCCTTCTCGTTATTATCATTGTTGTTTTTTTTATTTCAGATTGTGGTTTTTTAAAGCCTTTTTTTAATCAATTTTTATTTTGTAACTTAAAAAATGTTGGAATATCACAGGTAATTGCGTTTAAATAAACGTGGATAATGATCAGTAAAATTGTACAACGAACGCGTTCTGTTTTAGAAATTTAGCATCAGAGTGAGACCTCTTACTCGCCGTACCGTCTCAGCGCATTTGACCGGACTTGTCAAGCTACGTCATCGTGTGGGGAGGAGAGGCGCCGTAGAGTTTCGCCCGGCTGTCATTCCCCGAGGAAAAAAGGAGGGTGTGAACGTAATTTACCTGGCCACCGGCACCTGGCGCGGTCCAAATACATGTCGGTCGTCGAATTTCTATCATACGAAGACGCTAAACGCTGGCTTCGCTTAGGAGTAAGACGGAAAGGGCTTTTCAGGTAGGCTACGTTCGAGCTCAGTGACAAACACACGGAAAAGCTGGTTTCGGTCCCGTCCCGACTCGACAACCGCAGTCTACCGAGTAAAACTACCCGTTCACCGGAAATATGGAAGCGAGTTGTTTCTGGCTGTTTTGAATTTGGAGTTTATATTTGACAAGTAGCCTACGTGTTTCGGTGCCAAAGGAACAAGGTTGCGGGAAGCCAAAAAGGAAAAAACTCCGAAGAGTGGAAGATTCCTATTTAGCTGAAGTTCCACGAATGTATCACCTGTCAACAAGCTCTACAAGGACCAAGTCTCGCGCACACCTGTTAACCCTTTACCTACCAGATCCGTCGCCATTGCATGAAATATGTTAGTGCGCTAAAGTGCAGGCGGTTAACTGCCATACCGGAATTGTTTGGATAAACAGGTCAAACCTAAACTAGGTGAGAGGAGCAATTACGCTCTTTAACCGCAGCAAAATGCACTTTTATTACTGGCACCTGCCAGTGATTCTTCTCCTATGTGTTGTTTACGTCCAAGGATGCCAAGAAGATCCTGACCCGTAGGAGCACCAGGATGAGCGTGACGTCATGGTTTCTGGTCAGCAGCTCTGGCACACGCCACCGGTTGCCACGGGAGATGATCTTTGTGGGCCGGGATGACTGCGAGCTAATGCTGCAGGTGTGTTCTAATTGCAGGTTTCGCTGCATGCAGGCCAATGTTGACACAGCAAACAGCAGCACAGTGTAGTATCAACCATGATCTGTAGAGGTCTGATGTGACAAACACTAGGCACCGGCACCCCTGGCAGTAGCTACAGTATGTTCTCAAGCAGTTTTATCAAACTCCCAGTTTGATTACAAAGTTCCGGCAGTTCACGTGGATGCACAACTGGATCCTGGGGGAAAGACATTCTCAACTAACCGATGCAGATGTTTAATTTATTCAGTCTGAATGCCTTCATACTCGCCACATAAGCCTCCAAACTACTTAACAGTTTAATACTTTGAATATTTTCCATAGCTCTCCATATTCTGTGTGTATGAGAGAGTGTCATATCAAATGACGCCGACCCCTCCGACTTGCATGTTTGGAATTACCGAGACAACTGCTGTCCGAAGAGTATCCAACTGTCAGGCAATTTCACCACACGCCTCCCATTTTGTTTAGTTTTATGTCTCTAGTTCAATGGCCTGTTTGCAGTTTCCTTGTACTGCAGTTGTTCGCTCTGCGAAAGCAGGGCAAAAAGTGATTTGTCTCGATACTGACAGTGAGGAATGTGTTACTGTTGCAGCACAGTTGACCTAATCAAGAACGTAAACTGTTTAATTACCTCACAGACTTAGGCAAGCACGCTATTCACCAGAAAGTGATGGGACGAGAGACAATGGCTTTTTCCGTCCAGATAAAAGGCCCATTGAAGGTTGTCAACAATTTTGCTTGGTAGTCAGTTGCCGTGATTATTGTAATGCGGGGGCCCTGAGTGCTCAATGAGAAAAGAGAAAGCAGTGAATCAGACGCTTGTTGACAAGCATACGGCATTTACCCTGGTTAATGTAAGGGGGTAAAGTGAACTGTTACACATGCTTGGATATATATTATAATATTTTAACATTCTAATCCCTTTTAATTGTTATATGAAAAAATACTCAAGGTAAAATACAGTAGTGTATTTTACTAAAAAGTAAATACACTAAAAAGTACTCCTTGTTTGACATGCATATGTATTTTTACCGGGTATGCAGGTGCAGCAATGTAGATCAACGTGATATTTAGGAGAATTATTCTTGGTCAAGTCACATGATGTGCAGCCACATGTTGCTAGGTGTGTTAATATGCCGCTTTTATTTGGTAAGTTGGTGATGACTGTGTCACTGCACCACGCAGCAAAGAAAGGGAAGTGAGAGTAGGCAGCAACACGGCCTTTTATACACAAAGATCCTGCAAAATGGCTGCATCAGCTCTGAGGCTACTTCACAAAGGAGCAAAATTGCCAAAGGGATTTGTAAAGGAGAGAAACAGGCAAAAAATTCACATTTTGACAGGCAGTGTAAATGTGGGTAAAGTGAGACGCAGAGATTTCTCCAAAGAAACGTGTTTATACACACACTTTAATGTGAGGTGAGGAGCACTGTCATCCGGGAAAAACTCAGAATAGAGCTGTTGTTCCTCCACATTGCAAGAAGCCAGATGAAGTGGCCCGAACATCTGGTTAGGATGCCTCCCCGGGGAGGTGTTCAGGGCACGTCAACCAGTAGGGCGCCTCAGGGAAGACCCAAGACACGTTAGAGAGACTATGTCTCTCACTTACCCTGGGAACGCCTCAGGATCTGCCAGGATTAGCTGAACAATAGCTGGGAGGCCTGGGCTTCTCATTTTAGGCTGCTTCTCTTGCCACTCGACCTCAGATAAGCACAAGAATATTGATTGATGGATGGATGGACGGATGGGATGGAACCGCTAATGTGTATAAAATATGAAAGAATAAGCTTTTTTTTTTACCACAGCTTCTTTTCTTGATCTGGTGGTGCGTTGCCCTGCTGTCCCCCATGTCAAAGTCCGTCTTCTGTCTTTTGCAGTCTCGAAGTGTCGACAAACAGCATGCTGTAATCAACTATGACCCAAACACAGATGAACACATGGTGAAGGACCTGGGCAGCTTGAACGGGGTGAGTGATTCTGGCATGACAGAGGCGCTCTCGTCTACACTGTTCCACAAACCGCTCCTTAAGCACACAATGAGAACAACTGTTTGTAGACTTGCGGTAATCATTAGCCTTTGCTTTCAAAGTTCCGTCCATCCATCCATTTTCTATACCGCTTATCCTCATTAGGGTCGTGGGTATACTGGAGCCTATCCCAGCTGACTTCGGGCGGGAGGCGGGGTACACCCTGGACTGGTCGCCAGTCAATCGCAGGCCAGACAATCACTCACACTCACATTTACACTCTAATGAACAATTTAGAGTCGCCAATAACCTAACATGCATGGTTTTGGAATGTGGGAGGAAACCGGAGTACCCGGAGAAAACGCACGCATGCACGGGGAGAACATGCAAACTCCACACAGAGAATCCCAACAGAGATTTTGAAGCCTAAACATCCTGACTGTGAGGCCAACATGCTACCCGTTCAGCGCTTTCAAAGTTTGAGTGCTGAATTCTTTTGTCGCCTCTTTGCTGGCTCATTATCACCAGTGAACTGTCAATTGTGTGGTCGGAGAAAGTGCTTGTTGTTTTCCCACAGTGTCTTTTGGCTGTGGCTACAGCAGCCAAATTAATCAAAGAAGAGCAATGTGCGAACCTATAACAGTAATTCAACATGACTTTTACCCTCACCTAGAGGACTGAATAAAGCTGCTCTTTCATTCGCCCTCCAGAGCGCCGTTTTCCTCTAATATAGAGCAGTGTTTTTCAACCACTATGCCGTGGCGTAGTGTCTGGTGTGCCGTGGGAAGTCATCCACTTCCACTTAATTGGTGTAAAAATATTTTTTGAAAATGAGTCCGCCAATAATGTGCCATTGCTGAGTGTCTGTGCTCTCCAATAATCGGCAGAGTAATCATGTAATAAGCTAAATAGCAGTAGGTGGCAACACTTTATTTGACTTTATATTGTTTCTACAGTATTGGCTACAGAGATTAATGTTTACATTTTCTGTTGGTGGTGTGCCTTGGGATTTTTGGAATGAAAAAAGTGTGCCTTGGCTCAAAAAGGTTGAAAAACACTGATATAGACACAGATTTCACACAGTAGTTTTGCAGTGTCACTAGACCACTTGTACTTAGTAGGACGTAATCTTATCAGAGTTTAATTGCAAAGCAACTTACAGGATCTGCCTGCATGCAACAGTGAGCAGAAAAGCCTACCCACTTTATTTAAATACAAGGTTGATCTTAATACTTCTTTTTTTTTTTCCACAGACATTTGTGAATGACCTCAGAATTCCGGACCAGACTTACATTACCCTCAAGCTTTCAGATGTCATTCGCTTTGGTTATGATATCCTTTTTTTATTCCTTTTCTCATTCATAATCTTACTGATATAATATATCAATATATCAAATATATTGTCGGTCATATTGTCTGTCTAACTTTAATTTGTCCTTTACTTTAGCCCAGGCTGATATGGAGCACTACTACTAGGCTGTTGTTAGCATCACAAATATCTACCATTTTCCCTTTGTTGGCCTGCAAAGGCATGTTAATCCCTTGTGGCTTTCCAGTCAGGGGTTTTAGATTATTGTCAAATGTGTACTGAAAATCTCCTGCACCCTTTGACCCCACTCGTCACAGCTGAAAGCCTGTGCAAGGTGGATATTAGTTCAGATGTGGCGGAAAGCTCTTTTTGAAGTACAATAACATTTAGCAATGTTTGTCACCTTGACTGAATATGGTGTTGTGTTGAACCATCCTCCCTCCCTACCTCCTTACATACAGTATTTGGCTTAAATAGTGTTTCTTCAGAATAGCAAAGTTGTGCATTAGTGACTATCTTTGTTAATACATAAACAGATGGTTGATCACATCTGGAATGTTGTTCCACTTTAACTGGTGCACACATGCTCATGTATATATCTTGGAGAGGAGTCAACACAGAGTCCCAGAGGAAGCTCTCAAAGTAAGTAGGCTTTTCACACAAGAAGTAATCAAATATTTTATTTTATTATGCAACTACAGATTGCGTAAACATGTAGGAAATACTCCTAGTTGGATGTGAGTGTGTGTGCGTGACAGTTGCATCTTGCGCAGGACGTCCCTCACGTCCTGTTTCCCTTCTTTAATACCATTTGCAGCATGAAAAGTACACCAGCCAGTTGCAGCTTGGCCTAAAAGCCCTCGAGGCTCATGTGAAGGACAAGCAGCAGGCCCAGACCACAGAGAAAAACAAAGAGGCGGTTGCCAATGTCAAACTACCTCAGAAGAGCCAGCGCCGAGCCATCTCACTCACAGGTACAAATGACCCCACACGCAGCCACTGTCAAAGAAACCCACTGGTTTGGAAACAATCACAGGTACAGTGGAACCTTTAAACGCCATTCATTCCATGGTACACTTGGAATGTTCTCATTTCAATCTTCACTTAGCCAATAATAGAGGCCTAGTATGTCACAATAACAAAATGTACAGTATTAATTGTACCAGCACTATTTAGCTAACATTAAGTTGCTTATCTGTTGTACAAGTATAAAGAGAAATAAACGCGTGTAGCATAGACCTAATAAACCTAAAATAATGTAAAACAACCCACCCATTAAACAAGTAATGAGTGAATACAAAGGTGCATTTTATAGGTATTTCTGGAATTTTGTTGAAAATTGTTTCATTGTTGGGGGCATATTCTTCAAAAAAAATTCTAAAAAGTGTACATCTTTCAAAGTTTTGGACTTTGGATGTTCCCTTGTGCTGTATTGTATGGTATGTGCAGTTTTAACTGAAATGATGAGTGCGGTGTTCTGCTGAGGTCCCCAAGCTTCTTTTAAAAGTCAAAATGTTAGCGGTGTTTACGACCTCATTTTGCCTCCTTTGTTGCCCACAATTTGTCGTGGCAATACGCGTCCGCTTCCTGAAGTCTTTTTTTTAAATGTTTGTCACACCTAAATGTTTGAGGTTATGAATCAAATTTAAATATTAGTCAGTTTCAACAAAACTGAGCACAAAATGCAGTTTTCAAATGAAACTTTTTATTAAGAAAGGAAAGAAAATTCCAAACCTCCGTGAGCCCCCCCCCCCAAAATGCCAAAACACGGACCAGTGTTGAACCTTCCCAGGAGTGGCCAGCCAACCAAAATTGCTGCAGCGGCAACTCATTCAAGTGGTCACAACAACGTCCAAAGAACTGTAGGCCTCATTTGCCTCAGTTAAAGTCAGTGTTCATGACTCCACCATAAGAACCACACTGGGCAAAAACAGCCTACATGGCAGAGTTCCAAGACAAAAAAACGCCGCTGAAGAAAAAGAACATCAATGCTCATCTCAATTTTGCCAGAAAATATATTGATGATCCCCGAGACTCTTAATGGTCTAATGAAACAAAAGTTAAACTTTTTGGAAGCCGTGTGTTCCATTACGTATGGTGTAAGGTAATGCTGCATTACAGAAAAAGAACATCATGCCAACAATCTGGTGGTAGTAGTGTGATGGTCTGAGCCTGTTTTGCTGCTTCAGGACCTGGAAGACTTTCTATGATAAATTAAACCATAAATTCTGCTGTTTACCAAAAACTCCTGAAGAATATCAGGCCAGCTGGTTGTGACCTCAAGCTGGAAAAAAATTGTGTTCTACAGCAGGACAATGATCTAAAATACACCAGCAAGTCCACCAATGAAACACTGAAGAAAAACAAAATGAAGACTTTGGAGTGTCCTAGTCAAAGTCCTGACCTGAATCCTATTGAGATGTTGTGGCATGACCTTCAAATGGTGGTTAGGCTGGAAAACCCGCCAATGTGGCTTAAATGCAACAATTCTGCAAAGATGGGTGGGCCAAAATCCCTCCACAGCGCTGTAAGAGACAACGTTTGATTGCAACACTTGATTGCAATTGTTGCTGCTAAGAGTGGCCCAACCAGTTATTAGGTTTAGGGGCCAATCACTTTTTCACACAGGGCCATGTAGGTTTGGATTGTCAAAACAATGTAAATTCAAAAGAATAATACATTTGCATGACAAACATGCCTCCCTGATAATATCAAACCTCATAAATCACTTGGCTTTACTTTACTCTTTCTTCCGTTGTATCAGTGCGCAACTGTCCGTTGTTTATGTGATAAAGATAACTGCGATGTGAGCATCCCTGCCACAGCAGATGAAGATGTAAAAATGCAGCCGACAGCCATCATACACACACCATTGGACAGCCATTAGCTGTTAGGACTCACAATGTATATATGTGACGCTTATGGGACATTATGTTTCCAAAAGGGTTATCAGTGAAGAAACAGACAGCCGAGATGGCAGCACAAGTTCACTTAAATGTAGGTTTTGGTGCAAGCAAGCTGAGTGGTGAAAGGTTAAGGAGCAGCTCTTATCTTTGTCAGCCATGCCTGTCAGCTGACAAGAAGTCCTTTTGAGTGCACGCCCATGAAGGTTCTTTAAACGGTGTGTAGGTTATAGTGCCAGCTTGACACATGTGCTTGCCTTGGTAGCTAGAGTTGATTTCCGGGCAACTAAGATACACAAATCTCAGCAAATTTTAATTCACAGAATAAAACAGTTAAATTGTTAAAGAATTGAGTTTGTGTGCCCCTCCACAATTTAGTGGAGGGGTTGCTATGATTTACTATGATTGAAACTATGATTTTTCTGTTCTGTAATAACTTCAACTCAACTCAACTTTATTTATAAAGCGCTTTCATACAATCAGTGATTGAGACAAAGTGCTACATAGTGCATACGGTGCAATAAGAATAAAAACTAGCTAAAAACATAATAAAGCAATAAAAAATAGAATCATTAATAAAACAATAAACTGTACAGCACAATAAAACAGGTGCAGAATCTTAGACTGGGTTAAAAGACAAGGAATAAAAATGAGTTTTAAGAAGAGTTTTAAAAGTGGACAGTGACTGGGCTTGACGGATGTGCAGGGGCAGTGCGTCCCACGGGTTAGGTGCTGCTGCACAAAAGGCTCTGTCCCCTCTGCATTTTAGCTTAGACCTCGGGGCCTCAAGGAGAAACTGGTCGGTTAACTTGAGGCACCGAGCGGGAGCATATGGGGAGAGCAATTCATTAAGATACGGAGGGGCGAGACCATTTAAAGATTTAAAAACAAATAAAAGAATCTTAAAACGGACTCTAAAATGCACGGGCAGCCAGTGGAGGGACGCTAAGATAAGAGTTATATGATCCCTCTTGCACGCTCCAACCAAGAGATGGGCTACAGCATTTTAAACAAGTTGGAGACGTGCAGAGGAAGGCTAAGTTTTGTGCTTAGAACAGAGCATTGGTGAACATTGCCCAGACCAGGTTCATGCAGTAGCTACACTTTAGGGTGTGGTGGCCATGCCATGTGATCTGTGCACCAATGAGAAGATGGTGTCTTTGTTCAGTAATAATTCTCCTGCACTAGTAATATTTGAGCTGTCTGTTCCGTGAGGAAACCGAGAATCCCCTTTTTTCCTACACTGAAAAATACAAGCTCTCTGACTCTCTGATGGATTGCATTTTGTTCTGTCTTTTGAGTAGTCACTTATCCAAATCTGGCAATTCCGTCTCATACTTGAAAGAGAGCTATGAATATCTTGTTCTCTTGCAAGTTTTCCCATCCAGCTGCACAGGATGTGGCGTTTGTCCAGGCCATGCTGCTGTCTGCACTTGTACAGAGTGTGACTCAAGCATTAAAGGAACAGTTCTCCGCTCTCCGTCCTAGTACTGTAGCGTAACAACCATAACTAGTATTGAATACAGTAAATCTACAAAGCAGTTAGTGTGCTGTATTCCTAATCAATACAGCTTTTAGATACAAGATGTCTCCTTTATAGTTGTAGAGGTTACTCATTTTCCCATATTGTTGTTCTTCTCACTTGAAGATTAGGATTAGCTTCATCCGTTTTTGTATTAGGATTATCTGCATGTACAGCCTGCATGATAGCATCAGTGTCAGATCAGTGACCCTTTTTACTTCATCATATTATGTGTAAAAATAACTTTTTTAAAGAAACATTTATTTGTCAAAATGTTGTTTCTTGGTTCCCGTATGAAGCTAATACAATGCGTGTTTGTGTTTGTCATTTAGCTGCGACAGATGCACCAATATCCAAACCAACTCCTCTTTATGGCCAACCATCCTGGTGGGGGGAGGATGAAGATCCTGCCACTAAAATTCAGAACAGAAGCAGAAAATCCTCTGAACTTCAGTCAGCAGGTCTGAAAATGTGTCTTAGTTACAAAAGTTACAGAAGTGTATACAGGCCACTTTATTCAAATACAATTGGTTTACAGAATTTTTCCACATCTGCGATTTGGAAGCTAATTAGAAATGACAGGCTTTTCCGTGGTGTCACGTTCAGATAGCCTTTGTGGGTCACCAATGGTGTTAAGCCCAAGGCTGTTCTCTGGCTGCCAGTTGTGGAATGTGAGCCAGATCTTACCATGCCCGGCCAATGGGCAGTGCCTGTCTGCCTCGTGATGGATTATGACCCTATAAGCTGCTGAAGGGTGGAGGAAGCGTGACTGGTAGCCTCATGTTGCTCAGAAATGCATGATGTGAGTGGTATTGGGCCACATCCAGCAACAGTCATATTGACAACCTAATAGTGGAAAAAAAGTGTAAATTGGGTGTTATATTAATACGTATGTCATCCTTGCCAGCAGAATCGGGTAAAGATGTGTCCAGATATGAGCTCAGCGGTTGTCTGTCTGAAAATCACGGCAAGTCCATTTTCTCCTACCGACGCGATCCCAGCTTTTTTGAGAGCCCCACGAAAGAGGTCCAGCAACGTCCTCCCAAGAAACAAGATTTGGAAATTCAGGAGGTTCCAACAAAGGACACTTCGTCTCAGCATTTACCATCCACCCCCACACCCCCTGTAGTTCAAAGCCATGCCTCCTTCACTATTGAATTTGATGACTGCACCCCAGGCAAAATGAAGATCAAGGACCATGTGACCAAGTTCTCATTCCGTCATCAGCGTAAGCCGCCTCCAACAGAGGATGTGACCACTCCCACTGAGGTTGTATCAGCAGAAAGTAAGGTTGCTGACTGGCTCGTTCAAAGTAGTCCTAACATGATGCGGATAAAGTCACCAGGTGAAAGAATCATAACCGCTAACAGTGACCAGTTACTTCTAAAGAGTACCATGGGTGAGTATCAAAGTCTGTAGCTTTATCAGTTATTAAATGAACCGATGTACTCGCTATATATGCTAATGTGATGTTCTGTCACCATCAGTGAATCATGAAAATGGCACTGACAGCGGTTCAGAGGAAGCTACAATCAATGAAAAGTGTTTTCCCCCATCATCGCAGAGAGCCTACCCTCCACAACGCTTTACTGACTCAGAGCAGCCGCCGTCCTACTCTCTTTCTGACTCTCAGTCTGGTACTGGCAAGGTTGATCCTCAGCAAGCCTTTGTCATAGAATTCTTTGATGAAAACTTTGCTAACTCCAGACGCAAGCGTTCCCAGATCGCCCCATCCGAGCCTACAAATTTCAAGGTGCAGCTTGATAAGACCACAAAAAGCTCAAGCACCACTGGCGAGAGGCAACGCCAGCCTCCAGCATCTAGAACTCCCCCAACACAGCGGTACACTATTCCTCTTAAAGGTCCTTCTTCCACAGGTTCCCAGAGAGCTGGCTCTCTGCGAAGGGAAAAGACAGAAGAACGAATTAACACCAACTTCTCTTCACGGTCATCATCCTCAAATTCTGCAAGGCCTTTCAGTAGTGTAGGCCGAAGATCAAAACTTGCAAAGAAATTTACTACTGAATGGCTCAAAGAGACAAAACAGATTTCTTCGTCTAGTGGGGAGAAAAGGGCATGTAGTCCTCCAGCTAAACCTGAACCTGAGCCCCTTGTAGTCTCACAGACTGAGACGCTCACAAGTCCTCCTGAAGTTAATTCTTCTCTCCTACCAAAGACATCCTCTCCCATTCACCAGCCTGTTCCCCTCAAGGCTCCCAAAATGCCTCCGGTCTCTCAGAGTGAACAGGGTAAGGTCCCCCATGATGAGGAGGAAACTTTAAGCGATGCAGGAACCTACACCATTGAAGCGGATGTCCAAGATACAGAGCTTGAAGAGGCGCGAAACAAGATTGACCAGGCAAGTTTTCTTTACTCTGATGCACCATTGCTGTGGCTTTCCATTGGGATATAAAAAACCCATGACATCATGTTTGCTCTCCAACCAGTTAGTCTCATCTCTTTTGAGATGAGGTCCCTATCAAGAGGAGAAACCATGGAAATTGGCAGCCCCAATTACCCACTTGCAATGCTTTGTTCCAGGTGTTTGGCGTTGTTGAGAATCCTGAGCGAACCAACCAGAGTGAAGCACACACATCAGCGACATTTAGGCCTGTTAATGTTGTGGGGAGGGCGCAGCATAGGGAAAGTAGCAGTGGGGAGGTGAGACCGGCTCCACATCAAGGAGCAAGTGGGGTGGAGGTAAACCTTCCTGCTCAGAATTGGATCAACCAAATCAATAGAGTTACCAATATAACACCAGAAGAAAAAAAATAAATTATTGCAATGGGTCATTGAGCCACATTTTGTTTTTCACCAGGACAAATCTGCATGCATTGCTGTCTTGATTTGTCCTTCTGGTGTTTTCTCTGTCTTTTGGTGAATCAGTTTTGTTTCCCAGATTCCTTCTTCCCACACACTCTGGACAATTCAGATACACCTGCGCAATCTGATGATATTCAATACAAGAACTACAGTAGGGCGGTCTTTGACTAAGTATTGTCATAGTTGAATATGATTTGTTAGATTTGCCATTTAGCACAGCTAAATGCAAATCCCTACAATTAAACAGATCTCATTTGTGACTTTTTCCACGTCAAAGGGCCAAAACAAACTTGGTAGGTGTACGTATGTACACAGCTACTGACACAAGTTACACTTTACTTTTTTGGGGGCATACATTTACTTTCACACTTTAGAGGATTTTTTTTAGTAGCCATTATAAGCCAATAAGTCTGTCGATGGTAAAAATCGTGCTACAGCGCTTACGTGTGGTCAGTTTTTGATTGTGCGGGTGATTTTTATAAAATGTATATGTCTTCTATTTAAAGTTAAAAACATGTCATTTTAAATTATTTATTACCACAAATTAGGCTGATTTTGTATATAAAATGGTAAAGAAAAACAGACATTCTATTTAAACTGTGCGCTCAGCAGCTGTGGCCACCCGCATGTGAGCAGAATGGTACAATCTTGATTACTTGACTTTTTCTTTTAATTCGACAGCAAGATTGATAATTCAATCTGACTCCTAACTGTATTAGGAAATGGGCTTTTGCAAATATTCTCAATTTTGACCTATAACATAAAATAAATGTTGATTTTAGAATAAGTTTTTTGTTGTGGTTGCGTTTTGCGGTGGTGTAGAAACACATCTCATATGATATGATAGTGTCAGTTGCAACCGTAACAATAAACACATTGTGGAATACAGTACTTGTCTGACAATGCCAGTTAAAGACCACACTTCAAAAAAATATTGGATCTCATTAGATTGTGCCTGTGTACTTAAAGTGGTAGCTGATGACTGAAGATGCGTTTGTGAAATGGCTCCTCTGATTCCCTTCTGTGCCTCGTCTTTGTTTGCTACTTAAAATGAAATAATCAGCTACAGTATATGTAGTAGACACACAAAATAAGTTGTGATTTACCTCACACAGGTCCAGCCATCAGGTGCAGTGTTGCATGGATCTCCAAAATGGATGTCTTGCTGGGCTAGTTTGGCAGACAGCTATGCAGAGTCTGTCCCTTCCTCTTTGGATATGTCGTCCCAGTTGGATCTGTCAGGAAGGGGTAAGCAACGTGACAAGCTGATGAATTCTATTTTTCATTTTGGAATGTGTTTTAATATGTTAATATGCAATAATTGTTTGACTGTAGCACGGGGTACAATCATCTACAAGACCACACTCAAGACCACAAATCATGACACCATTGACTCCGAATGCCCAAGTGCCCAATGCATCCTTGGGGGGGACAGTGATGTTCCAGCTCCCAGTATTCATATTCACTATGACACACACTCAACATTTGACGTGGAGGATGGTAGCTTGGTGGCCTCAAACTCTTCTGATGGCATTCATAGGTTGTCTGTGCAGGATGATGTGGAGCCTGATAGCTTGAGTGATGCCAGCAAGTCTGACGATGGCTCCATCTTAGAGCATAAAAGAAGGCCACTGTCGAACACTGAGGATAAGAAAAATAAAGACGAGCCGCTGTCAGAAAAGTCAAAATCATTCTACATAGGGTCAGAAGAAGATGTCCCCCAAACAGATTGTGGAGGCTCAAAACTTCAACAAAACACTCTAGAAAATATGGGAAAAAAACATTCCACTAAAACCTTTTCAACAGCTACTTTGACCAAACGCAGAGGTAGCCAAGAATCTGGTAAAGTAAGGCCCAGCATGTCTGCTCCTATTCTGGGCCAAGCTGAACAAAACCCTGAGTCCAAGGACAACTCAGTATCCTCGTTAGTTAGGCAAGAGAGCTTCACCAAGGACCATCCCAGCAGTGCCAGACTGCCCGACGTCTCTTCTCAAAGGAGCCTAGAACATGATTCATCCCAGCCAGCATACAACCAAGACACTCATTCTTACCTCAGAGAGACTGAGAATGTTCTGGCGTTTCTGGAAGCAAAGCTGCAAGCAGGCCAATCAGAAACCACACAGTCTCCCGTTCCAGATTCCCTATCAGGGGAATCCGATGTGGATTCCTCCAGCACACTCAGCCAGCAGAGTAGTAAGACCAGGTCACACCCTAAAACTCCCCTGAGTAGTCTCCACAGGGAGACATCGTCAACCAGCTTATCTAGTCGGTCTTCTGTTATGGACCAGCGACAAGAAAAGAGTGAGGCCCTCAGGAGACCAGTTGGACTTAGGCAAAGTGTTGGCAAATGTGGCTCCACGGACCTGAGTGACGACCCTCAGAGTTCCAATATTCCATTCTCTGATCAGGAGTCCTATTCTATACAGGCCACTAAAAAATATACTGTCCCCTTTCAAAGGGAAGACGGTAAGAGTTCTGGGGTGATCCAAGCTTTGAGTCGTGTCAATAGCTTGTCAGCACCAAGACCCACTCGGGCTTCCTTGCTCCGACGTGCAAGACTTGGCGAGGCCTCCGACAATGAGACCACTGAAATGGACAGGCCTTCTCAGGAAACAGCTAGCTACCCTACTAAGCAGCCACAGGAAACCAAAAAATTATCTAAGTGGGATATGCTGGCCATGCCTCGACGACGGACAAGCTCTTTCCACACGGCCAGTGACACGGAGAGCTCCTCCGCCTCACAGTGGACGGGAAGGAGCACGGTATTCCCAAACCGCAACACAGAGTCTGGTAGCCACTCTGTTAACAAAACCTCAGCTCTGGGGATAAGATCTGGTGAAAGGCCTCAGAAACCCCCTCTTACCAAGACACCCATCACCCGCATACGCTCCAGCAGTGCCAAGTACGCCACCAGCACAGCAAGTAAGCTTAACAATGTATTTTCTATTTTTGGTAACATTAGATGTAATAAAATATCATTAGGTCTTGTCGCAAGTAACAAGACAAATGTGGTCGGTTTGTAAGCTTCAATCACATGCAGATAATTGTGCATTTATACGTGTAGAGAGATGGATGGGAGCAAAAAAGATGTATGCACAGTAGCTTCCTTTCTATTTGCGGTTTGGCATGGATCCCCCCACATATTCATAGATTTGTTTTCTCTGCTTTAGATTGTAAATCGTTTTTGTTTTCATCTGTGGTAACATTTGCTGGTGGCGCTATCTGCATTGGAAAAAGAGCTCCGCTTTGTTGGGAAGGTTTGAATCCAGCAAAGGGCATTGTCTCATAAGTCAGTTCATTCACATTTTTCAGCAGATGCTTTGACAATGATGTGTTTACTACGCACGTTTTATAAATACAATACCGGATGGTATATGCCTCAAATTTATTTCTTAATGTGTATAACTGGAGAAGCATATTATAGGGATTCAGATATTAAAATTAGGCATTTTTGTTTTGTTTTTTTATGGGTGTGTCCATTATTTGCATTTCATTGGACACTTGGGTCGCCACCCATGCGATTAACACGGATCTACTGTACTCTGAAAAGAGATGAGCTGTTTATGTATGGAATGCTTTTAAGATGATTTATATCGTGAAAATGAATGCATAATGCCAGATTTGCCTCTTGCAATGAACACAACACCCATATCAGTCTTCTCAAAATTGTAAGACTATTATGTAATTATTTTAGCCCCCAAAAGTTATCCTTTTAAAATATGTTGTTATTCTCCTAGAAACCTTAACCTGATTGGCTTGAAACTAGTCTGGTATGGGATCCAGTGATGAATTGGTTTTCTTCTTCAAAGGTATTAACCTTTTTCACACCGAATAGTTGTAGCAAAATTGGTCAATCAGAGCCGTAACAGTTCACCTAAAATGTATTCACTTTGCTATTCACACAGAACCCAGTAAAACTGGACTTTGCCCTAATTGTGTGCATTTTCAAACAGTGACTCAGCCTCCCAAAATCAGACGTCGTCGCCAAACTCTAGTGTGACATACACTGCCCTCCAGAAGTATTGGAACATTGAGGTCAATTCCAGTATTTTGCTGTAGACCAGTGGTTCCAAAACTTTTCACTGTGGCGTACCCCTTCAGACATGTGACTTGAAGCCATGCACCTCGTTCTCCTGCACACTTTAAAAAATATAAACAATTTTTAGGTTTCAATACATAGAAATGTTACACATTAATTTTATAGTAAGTTATTATTATTTATTTTTATTTGATTATTACTGAATCAAAAATTTGTATTTTGCATGGTCAAAGCTTGATAAAAGTTTGACATGAGCACTGATAAATAAGAGGTAAATTGGAAATGAAAGCATGCATGCAAAAAGCAGCGGTTTCAGGGGAATTCTCATTCTGACATTCACATACGTTGACAGGTTTTCATAGGTTTATCGTTTCATATAAACAATAAACCTTCAAGATTAAACACTCTTAATACACACCATAATCAGCAAACTTACTTATTCATACACAGCGCAATGAAGAACGTCATGCCGTGTCTCCTTCCATCTTTCTGCTTTCTGCAGAAATGTCTTTAAGTTTTTGCCTCTAAATGTAACTGGCAAGACCTATCCTACCCAATTTCAGACTGTGTAGTCATTCACTGCTATGTATTGAATAAACAATATAATGTGTTGAATTAGCAGTGCCCTGCGATTGACTGGCGACCAGTCCAGGGTGTACCCCGTCTCTCGCCCAAAGTCTGCTGGGATAGGCTCCAGCATCCCCATGACCCTAATGAGGATAAGCGGGATAGAAAATGAATAAATGAATTAGCAGTAAAATTAGACACACCAATCATCTAAATTGTGCATTGGATCCAAATGTGAACACCTGGAAATAAATGCTGCTCTCTAGTCTGAAATCGTGCAAAACCTTTCGTACAAAATCTAAATGTTTTCAGTCTACAGCAGAAATAAAGAAATGGACCTTTACTGTTCCAATACTTGTGGATGGAACTGTATAAAAATGTTTTTGTTTGCAGCCAACGCGGTCTAGCAAGGGCAGTGAGTCTACTGTACGAAACATCAATCCCAGCATAATAGAATACCTTTCCTCAAAGGAGGCATCCCCCGTGTTACAGCTCTGATACCACCAAAGCAGAAAAACCGACAGGTCAACTTCAAACCCCTCATTCTATTTCAGTTTTAAAGGCAGGGTGAAAAGCGCTGTTTACCCCCCCCCCCCCCTTTTTTTTTTTAAACCAAAGGTCAATGTGGGAAGTAATTAATAACTTTTACTAACAATATTAACGCTTGCATTATTCAACATTTATCTATAGTTGTGGGTGTAGGCAAAGGAAGCTCATTGTGTTGAGCTTGTGTATATTCTGCTTGTGTGCTGTGGATATCCAAGTGTCTCCTTCGGATATGTATCACACTGGCTTACCCCCCCCCCCCCCCCCCCCCCCTTTTTTTTTTTTTTAAACCAAAGGTCAATGTGGGAAGTAATTAATAACTTTTACTAACAATATTAACGCTTGCATTATTCAACATTTATCTATAGTTGTGGGTGTAGGCAAAGGAAGCTCATTGTGTTGAGCTTGTGTATATTCTGCTTGTGTGCTGTGGAAGTTTTAACATTTGCTCATTTCATTTCATTAATCATTTTTGTCAGATGAACACCAATGAACCAAAATTATTATTTAGAAACGAGCACTTCTACAGCACCGTTTTTTTCCTCTCGTTTGTGAACTCCTGTTTCAAATGTATTGGCGGTGTACTATGATGCAATCTCTCCCTCCCGCTCTCCTTTTCTTCCCTTCCTCATCCTTCTTAACTTAAACCAATTCACGCTGCCAAGGCTCTCGAAGACGGCAGAAAGGTTCTGGCTATACTTCCACCTCAGACGAGGAGTATGACTCCAGTCAAAGCACTCCTAAACACAAACGCTCCCAACCTTCCTCAGCCTCCCACAGCCCACATCGTCCACCTCGACTTCACCCAGTGGTCCCAGTCCGCCCGAAACCTTGCAACAAAGATTCTGAGGAGGAGAACCAGGAGGCTGAGGCCTTTCACAACTGGTCCACACACAGTGCTGAGATTGCACGGTACGGAATAACATAGCACTCAGTTCCTGGTCAGAATTCACACTGTCATATTTTATGTAAAAGATTTCCTTTCAGTTGATTGTCAAGTTGATGTTCCCTTTGTTAGCTTAAGTCAAGACCTGGCCAAAGATCTCGCCATCTTGGCCAGAGAGATTCATGACGTTGCAGGTGAAGGCAACCAGCAGAACTCAACCGTGGAGAGCATGCCCGTGTCTGCAGTGACTGCTCACGAAAAAGTAAGCAGGCATTAATCTCTGGATTGTCACGCTTAAAATACTCGTTCAGTGCAATTTTGCTTGATCTTTTTTAACCAAGATGTGGTGCAGTTGTTGTCTCCTAACACTAACGAAAAGTATTTCTGTGTCGCAGCTGGTTCACCACATACCAGAGACTGGATTAAATTATGAAAGAACCCCACCTAGTTCTTCACCAGCAGCGGAACCGTATTTGAACTCGCGTGATCTTGAGCCAAACTCTATAGAGCAACCTCACAACAGAGAGGAGGTTTGGAACAGTGCACTTCTTTCACATAAAGGTCTGAAGCATTTAATGTTAATCATATATCCACTTTGTTCCTGCAGGGCACTGTGGATGACCCCATGCTTAATCCATTGTCTCAGGTCATCATGGCCATCAGAGAGAATACAGAGCAACTGTCTGAGAAGATCAAGTAAGCTCAAACCACATCCATCACGTTACAATACATTCACATCTTTAGTCTGATTTTAAACTGGGAACGGCCTAGTGAGTGAGCAACAAGCAACCAACAATGTGTCAATCACTGCCTAGGTTTCTTTTTTTAATGCAGAACACGGGTCACAATATTGTCTAACCATCTGTGTAGGTTCTCTACCACTTGTCCTCATGCGGGTCACACGTGAGCATAGCCCAGCTGACTTCAGGCAAGAGGTTGGCTACACCTTGGACTGGTCACCAGTAGGGGTGTCACGAAACCCTCAAAAAAAATTCTTAGCATGCTTTTACTTCCACGGTTCAGAGCAACACAGACTGGCCCTAACAAGTCCAAAAATGAGCACTGCGTGGCACAGCTGTGCAGAAGGCTGGACAGAAAAAGATGCCTTGCAATCTGTCAACAGGCATCTGCAATAAAAAGTACACATTTTTATCAACGGTGACTTTAGGATGCTGGACTTCCGAGCAGAGTTTCCTAGAAAAAGGGAGTAGACAATGTGGGAAGGGGCATAGACTGGCCAACAAAAGCGAAATTTGCTTTCTTTTGCTTGTCCAGCAAGAAGTCGCCTTTTCCCCAGCTTTATATTATAGAGTAAAATAAACCCAGGATGCCTGCTGGGATACATTGTGTTTGTCTATGACCATGTACTTTTGGCTTTACTTTGCCATTCTGGGATTCTTTCCTGATCCATGCAGTATTTTCAGGCAGAAATATGCAGATTGTCCAATAACTTCAGTCTGTACTCCATTCAGAGTACTATTTCAGGACAGGACGGATGTCTGGGAGCAAATTGAGGATGAAGTGAATTCTGACGGTGATGGCCCTGTCGTCAAAGCGTCAAATAAGGTTTGACGTTTTTTGTGTTGTTGAGTTTCAGCATAATATTGTATATTTCAAATATATATTTGAAACCTAATGAAAAACTGCATTTCAGGACATCACTTCTATTTTGAAAGAACTCAGAAGAGTCCAAAGACAACTTGAGGGTTAGTCATTATTCATTGACAGCACATGATTTAAAAACCAGAATACTTCTTTTAATTGTATTTTCTCCCCAGTCATAAACACAGTCATGGAGCCCAGTTGCCAGCTGAATTCTCGGCCCTTCCTGCCTGAGATGCCATCCTCCTTAGGTGATCACACTGCCAGACCCGCAGCCTCACGAGACTGGAGAACAGTCCACTCTGTTTCGAAGCGAGGCGGCGGTCGAAGACCAGGTGAGAGCGTGCGGATGGCCGCCGTAACACCAGATGACTTGAGAGAGGGACGCTTGGTTTGATATCAGCCTCCTCCAGACCTGAACATCACAAACACAGGTGTCAGACTTTTGCAGCAATTAAAATTGAACAGAGTTGGGGGAAATGGAAGTTGAAACAAACTTGGAACTTCCCCCACCAACAGTCAAACACACTGCTGGACTTTGAGCACTACAGTGATGTAACACGACAACATCCAGTCTAAAACCATGTTTCTCACTGAATCTGTCGTCAACACTACTTGATTGTGTGCGTGTGTGTGTGTGCGTGTGTGTGTATGTGTGTGTAATTTGCCAATGACTTGAACAACTGCTGATTTTAAGATAAATGAGGATGCATCTGTAACATTAAAAAAGCAACTTGAGAAGATTCAGCAGTGGGATTCCAACCCAAAAAAGATTTGCGCTTGCTCTCTTTTGGCAAATCCCCTTTTTGAATATATCAGTTTTGTAGCAAGCTGCTAACTACGTGTGTTCTTGGTAAATGTTTAGCAGATTTATAAACCAATCTCAACTATAAGGACTCTAATGTGGACCACTCATTTATTGTATGCAAGATGTCATGAGGTAGGGGAGAAATTTATTGCACTCTACAACTGGGTCAGTCAGTTGTGGTTTAAAAATAAAATAAAAATCTGAGGTTTCCTTATGAATTAAACAACACAAAAATGTGCTTACTTTTGTGGTTGTTGAGATGTTGTGAGTCATTAGCATTCTTCTGCCACAAAATCTTCTACCAAGGCATCCCCTCAATCACAAGGCCGCTTCTGGCAAGTCCTGATATTTAATATCGTCATAAGTAGGTATTGTAAGTGCTTGATTGTTTCTGATCACCAATGACCTCTAAATCTCTTCTGGCTTTTTGCACTAAAGTAGCTCAACCTTATCACCTCGCCTCGACATGCTGCAATTTGAAAACCTTTTTCTCCTGCAGGGTGAATTGAGCATGGTGCACCAGCACGCCATATTGTTCCTCTTCACAGTCCAGGTTGTGTGTGTGATTGTTAGGTTCATGCGAGTGCCACAGGAGCTGTTAGGATGCTTCTTACAGCCAAGTGCAAGCTGTTTACAAGTGAATGTGTGACGTGTTGCTGCTAATCGTCTTTGATGGGTTGCTGGGGTTTAATCCCAACAAAGACCTTACAAAGCTACAATGTAAACATAATACGTCAATGTGTATTTGTTTTTTTTTTAGATATTTGAAGAAAATCACATCTAGTTGTCTTGTTGGTGTTGTTATGTTTGGTCATTATGTCAAAGAATGATATGGGTCTTTTTCAAATAAATGAAACTAGCACAGATGATTTATTGCACTCATTTATTTGTGTTCCTCTTAAAAGCCACGGCAAGTCAGAAATGTGAAATGAAAATGAACGAATGGGGAAGTGAGTACAGTATAGTACAGCTGAGGGCGGAAGAAACACATTTGTTGTGTGTTCTCAGCTTCGTGTGAGTTTATTTCCACTTCTTGGATAAATCTACATTGTTTTTCTTTCTTTTCTTTTTTTATTTTTATTTATTTTTTAACCACCCTCAGGTCGCTGGTTTATGAAAAGATGATCTCCACCTACCACAGCCTAGGTGACGGTTATGTTTCGAAGAAAAATGTATGTTTTTGTCAGTTACATAGCGTTCTACAGTGTAAGTCTTTTTCTCTGAATTTGATTTATATTGCATCAGGGGTCAAGGCAAATGGTGACTTTTGTTGTGGTATTTGCCTGTCTGACCATCTTGGGGATTCTGCTTGCTATTGCTGTGCTTGAGAGATCCCGGTTCCCCCAAAGTCAAGTCATTATTCCTCTGGATGCAGAAGGTGATAAGCCTTCTGTGGACCAATGCAGGTACCAAACTCAATCATAGCGGTTTTGTTTAGTTTACATTCCAGCGATACCTTTTATTCTATGTACAAATGGAGATGGAAAATGTTATTAAATGAGTTCAGTGACATCCAAGAGGAAAATGTGTGAAATTTGCAGTACTGCGGTCTCTGACAGGGGATTTCAAAGTGTGGCCCAGGCCCCTCAGAATATGTCTCTCTGGCCTCCCCTGCTTTCTGAAAAACAGATTTTGTGTATGGTATATATTTGGGTTAGAGGCTGACCCTAATTAAGACAACGGGTATCTCACCCCAGATTCAGACCCAAGTCTCTCTCCAGAGCTTTCCAGCAGCTGCTTCCCTCAAACTAATAGTTAAATTATTTTTCTACTGGATGCATTTCTCACACTGTGCAAAATAAGACAATTACTGTTCTAATGCAATAAGAAGTGATTCTTCCTGGGGTGTAATTTAGAAGAATTGAAGGAACCCGCTCCCCCTTTGCATAACCAATGCTGTATGTCACGCATGACAGGTTGGACTTTAATTTGGGTTGTTTCTCAGTTTTCACATTGTTTACTGTTTTAAGCTCTTGTTTTGGTTTTCTCATTCCCGTCTGCCACAATGTGCAGCTGCTTCGCCGTCGTTGGAAAGCCCGAGCAGCAGTACTAGGTCTGGGGGGTCCAAATGTTTTCCACCGAGGGCCGCATACTGACTCAACACACTCAAAAGTTGTGGTGGGCTATTCTAATCTTGTAAAACGGCTAAAGAAACACCATGTATATTTAAACAAAGCTTTTATTAGTTATCAGTATAATTTATTAGTGTGTATATATACAAATGTTGTCTATGGGATTTAAATCAGGGGAACATGCAGGATGGTACAAAAGAGTGATGTTCTTCTCCCTGAAGTCGTTTATCAAGCAAACATTGTGAACTGCAGCGTTGTCCTGTTGAAAAACCCAGCTGGTACCACACAGACGAGGGCCCTCAGTCACGAGGGATGTCTGCTCCAACATCTGCACGTAAGCAGCCGCCATTTACACTTTGCCAGGGAGCATCAAACATGGCACATTGACAAGTGGCAAAAAGTTTGATTCTCTGATGAGAAAAAATGTAACCATGACGGTCCAGATGGCTTCTAACGTTACTGGCACGACAAAGAGATCCCACCTGAGATGTTTTCTGCCCGGCACAGTGGAGGGGTTCCATCATAATCTGGGGTGCTTTTTCATTCAGTGGAACACTGGAGCTTCAGGTGGTGCCCGGTCGTCACGTTTCGTGCAGATGTTGCAGCGGGCATGAATAACATTGATGTGCTGAAGCCATTCGGAGCAAAGACCTGTACACTTCCTACTAATTGCTGACTGCAATCTTTTCCCATGCTACAGTCTATTTTGTGAAAAGTGTTCTAGTAGCGTGGTATAGACATGACAAAAAGTCCTTCAACTGTTGAGCGGTGAAGAAGACATTATTTCAGAAAAAAAATCACTTGTTCTCTAAATTGTTCTTTATTTTTCATCTCTAGTGTGAGTATATATATTTGCACTCTCAAGACTGAACTTACTGAGCTTGTTGCAATGTAGAGCACGGTGCAGAATGATGAGGTCTCACTGCGCACCAAAATCATTAGCGCTAGAAAAAACAATGTCAATACAATTTGGATCTCGCCCTGTTTTACATAATATATGGTAATATCCATCCATGCATTTTTCTATATTCTATTTCTACTAGGGTCGTGGGGATATGTAATATGATTATAATAATTTCATATTCACCTTTACAGTATGAGTCTTGTGGAGAGCATTCCTCAACATGTGCAATATAAACCCAATGTAACATTTGGGATCCCTTTGGAAAAAGCTTGGAAACATCTTCTCTCCATGGCGACGGATGAGCTGGAAGTGGTGTCTTTTTATTGGACATTGACTGGGAAGGACATCGATGTCAACTCTTCCTCTGATATACCTGCAAGTTCCCAACAAACTATGATTCTTTGAACTAGACGTTCTTTATGGATATCATACTGATGTGATTGTTTTTGACAATAACAGGGGCGGGAAATCTTGGAGCAACTCCAGTCGCTTCCAGCCAGGAACGTGTCGGTCCGAGTAGTGACCAGCCTTCCTTCATTCGGGGAAAACTCCACTGATTTAAAGATCTTAAAACAGAAAGGTTTGGGCTTGTAAAACGCTTTTTGCTTATCACCAACATCCATGTGTCTCTCAATCCTCTGCAGGAGCGCACGTTCGGAAGGTGAACTTTGGCCGCCTAACAAACGGTGTCCTGCACAGCAAGTTCTGGGTGGTGGACAAAAAGCATGTATTTGTAGGCAGTGCCAACATGGACTGGAGGGCTCTGACGCAGGTAATCTGGTGTCATAAAAATGAAAAAAATAGTGTTGTCACTACACATGTAACTGTGTAGGTAAAAGAACTGGGCGTGGTCATCTATAATTGCTCCAGTCTTGCAAGAGACCTCCATAAGATCTTCCTGTCTTACTGGGTGATGGGCAAGCCCAACAGCTCCTTGCCAGCCTCCTGGCCTTCCACCTTTGACACGCACATCACTAAGGAGCACCCCCTGCTGGTAAAAGATGGAAACCTCACCAGCAGACTCTACCTTGCAGTGAGTTCCAATTTACGTACTTCCAGTTTATTTCATTAATTACCATACTTTTTTTAAGCGTAATCAATGCATATGCATCATGGCATAGCTCCCCACACACAGTCCGCCATTCAGCCATGGAGTGGGAACGGGACTTCCTCATTGTAGCTGTAGCTGTTGTCCATTCATTCATCCATTTTCTATGCCGGTTATCCTCATTAGGGTCGCAGGTATGCTGGAGCCTATCCCAGCTGGCTTTAGACTGGTCGCCAGTTAATCGCAGGGCACATATAGATAATAGTCGCCAATTAACCTAACATGCATGTTTTTGGAATATTGGAGGAAACCGGAGTAGCCATAAAAAACCCACAAAAGCACAGGGAGAACATGCAAACTCCCCACAGAGATGCCCAACGGAGATTCGAACCCTGAACCTCCTGACTGTGAGGCAAATGTGCTGTAGCTGTTAACACATACAAATATATATAATCCTGTTTAAATTTATTTCAATTAAATACAAAAAAAGGGTCTTATTTCAGACAAACAATGATTAATCATGATTATTAATTTGGAAACTGATTAATCTCATTAAAAATGTTTAATCATTTGACATCCCTTTTAAAAAATATATGAACAAATACAATACTGCATGTTTTGAGCAACACAAAAAAAAGACACATATATTTGTGAAAAAAACTTTAAAATCATGCTAGTATTGATCTGATACCGACACTATCCTAGTAATATTGATAGTATCAATATTTAGATTGAAATACAACCTGACTTTGACTTGACAATAACTGATAGACCGTAATGTAAAGTTTTTTTGAATTAAGGGTTCTCCACCATCATTCTGTCCTGCATCACGAACTCAAGACCTGGAGGCTATTATCTCCATCATCTCAGAAGCTGAACGTTCTATTGATGTGGCTGTCATGGAGTATTTACCCACAATACAGCTAAAGAGGTGAATAATAATAATAATAAAATAATTGCCCCAATCGAGCAATGTGCCTTTTTGGCTTATGGCCTCACTGTATTGTTTTTGCAGATATTGGCCCAATATTGACACCGCCATCAGGACAGCTGCAGTTGAGAGGAACGTGCGGATCCGGATGCTTATAAGCTGCAGGCAGAGTTCCTTTTCAGCAATGCTGCCATTCCTTCAGTCCCTCGCCTCCCTGGACAGCATCCAGGAGAATATCAGGATCCAAATTGTAAGGAGCTGACTTGATGATCCTGTTTGAAGTCAACATACACTTTTACAAGCTGGTGTTGTGTGTGTGTGTGTGTGTGCGTGTGTGTGTGTGTGTGTTTAGAAGTTGTACATTGTACCCGTGGGAAACCAGACAAACATTCCCTTTGTTCGAGTCAACCATGATAAATACATGGTGACTGAAAAAGTGGCCTACATTGGTGAGTAGTTGCCTACCTTTGCTTTGCACGCTTGATTAGAACGATTAATTATTAATGACATCTTTACTTTGCAGGTACATCCAACTGGTCTGGGGACTACTTTGTAAACACAGCTGGAGTTGGTCTGGTGATTTCCCAGCGTGCTCCTTACCCTTTGTGGAAGACCAAGAGCGTGCAGGGCCAGCTCAAGGCTGTGTTCAACAGGGACTGGTACTCTGACTTTGCAGTGCACCTGTCTGACTTGGACCACCACCCAGAATGTGTGCTGTCAACATGAGAGTTTTTTCTATATTCATGCATTATATATATATATATATATATATATATACACATAATTGCCACTCATTGCCATGTTTAATATATCCATACACTACCTGTATATATATATATATATATATAATTAACAATAAATAAAAATATGTTCCATTTTATAAATTCAATTAATGAAAGTAATAGAATAAGAATCATTTCTTTATATGATACTAATATATATATAGATATATCATAAAAATTATATAATATAACACATTAATCTCATAATAAATATACAGTCCATACATTANATATATATATATATATACTGTATATACTATATAATGATTTTTCCCCCCGTTGTCCATACGTTTGCTATACTTCTGAAGACCCGAATCAATTAATAAATTGTGTCACTCTATGAAAATGTCTGCTTTTCCTAAAATTGTTTTAAATTGTCCAGATGAAAATTATTGTGTTTGTTTTTCTATGTCTGTATATTTAGGAGATTACATCAAAAATGTATTATTGGAAGAATAACCGCAAAAGCCCGTTTTTAACCATTCAGCAATACGCTACACGATAAGAATCTGAACCTTGTTGCCGATTGTTGTGGAATACGAGTATTCTGAAATAAAAAAAATAGTTTAACGTTTTGCTGTACGTCTCCACGCCACCAGGGGCGCTGTGATCAGGACAACCGTAGAAGTGCTCAGTGAGAGGCGGGGCTCCGGGAGAAGTAGTACGTGTGCTTATAGCTGTTAGCTTGCAGCAGCAAATGAGCGAACGCGTACGTTTAATTTAGTCACAGATATGGTGCTGCTTGAAAACGATTCGGTAAGCCCTAAAGTTACTTTGATTTGAAAATGTTTTTTTTTTGTCATCATTAGTAGTCAAGTAGACGCCGATATTGTCTACGTCAATAGACAATAATGACAGAACCAACACGAATCTCGTTAGCTTTGCAGCTAGCCTCAGTGAGGATGACGCTCGCGCTTGTAAATGTATGCAAACAATACCGCAAACGGGTTTTTTAATGTTAGATTTTACGGACGAAGTCACAAGGGGGGCTAATTATAAACCGGTTACATCAACAGTCGACCTGCTAATCGGTTGAAATTGTAACATATTTGTTGACTAAAGTTACACTTAAAATGATATAGCGTGCGTGCGCGCGTGTGTGTATGTGCGTAAAAAAAAAAAACAAGCGTGCACGATTGAAGTTAGCCTCATTTCAGCTGTTACTATTTTGAGGCAATGACCAGCAGTGGTCCTTAATCTTTGTGTAATTGCATTTACTCCACCCAAACCCAATCTCATTATGCAGCACTTGGTTGGTAGTTAGATCCCTTGTTGCCGTCTACACGTGTCCGCAGTGTGACGTTTGTGCCTTGTCATGAATGCTTAGGTTCAAGACTTTTGTGTATCTTGTCTCTCGTAGTTCCTCACAGAGCTCACTCGTCTGTTCCAGAAGTGCAGATCATCCGGTAGTGTTGTCATCACATTGAAAAAGTGTAAGTAGGCTTCTGTAGCCCTGGGTCGTGGGATCTACGTTTCTTCGATCACTTCATCTCATATTGGCACAAAACAAGTCCAACAGTCCAGGACTTTACTCATTTCAAATCAAGTTATCCGTCAATTTCTTTGTAAAAATTAGGGCTGTCAATCGGTCCAAGTAAGTTTTTATCTAAAAGTAGGGATGATAGCTACAATCATATATCATTTGATAACTACATCAAATTTTACATTAAAATATAGAAAATGCTGGGTCACTCCTGCAAAGCGTGACGTCATGACGAGATCTGAAAGTCAAAATTCACGTTTTCATGCATGTGAAACACAATCATTGCACAATAACTTGCAGTAGTCTTGTTCATTCCAAGCCGCCACCCTTCCTCACTTTTCTCTCGTCTTAGGGAGGCTGGTGCTTATTCCAGCATCCTGGAAGGCAAACTATTCCTTAATTACCACTACCCCCATTTCGCAAATCTGACCTTATTGATCTTGTAACAGTAGCACCCATTTGAGTGCCAAACGTCACAAAACTCTATCATCACGTGTTTGCTTTGCTTTGGACTGGTTGTGGTAAACTCAGGCCCAGAGGCCAAATCTGGCCCGTGCACGATAGTGACATATGAACACGAGATAATACTTGTAATGCATTTCCTCAAACTATGGTGTGGGCTGAGGGTCAAACATACCCCATGTGGTACGCAAGCAAATTTCAGGGAGTACATGAAAATATTCAATTTCCAAGATTAGTCAGCTGGGATAGGCTCCAGCATACCCGCGACCCTAATAAGGATAAGCAGTATAGAAAATGAATGAATGAATGAGTAAATATTGTCAGTCATTTCATATTAGGCCGGACATAAAAGGAAACATGTGTGCTACAACCAGTTTTCCCAGGGAGATAATAACCAGTGGCACAGTTTGCAGTTGTGTTACATTCTGCTTTTGGAGAATTATCAACACGTATGACTGAAGGGGTACTCATGGTATGACAAAAAGGCTTTGGTGGTACACAAGACAAAAAAAAGGTTGGGAAACAATGGTCGAGGCTATCAGTGCAATGATGAATCTATATTGTTCTATGTTTGAGGGTACTGCTATTCTGCCTACCCTTTTTCATACAGTAGATAATTCAATATTGGACCCCTGTGAAGTACATTTTGGAATTTTGTTGGTCATTTCAGAGCACATCGAAGAATTAACCCTACGCCTGTTTGGCTTTTTTCCCATTTGTTGTGGGCTCTGCACTTTTACACTCGTGTAAAGAAATAAAACAAGCGCTACATCTTATCCTTTGCGTTATGCTTTTTGTTAAAGTGAAGACTTGTTTGCAGATAAAATGTTAGGTCAATAACGTTTTAGCGCTTCAGCATTTCCTTTCTGCATCCGATTGCAAATTGGGTTTTGAGTTTCCAGTGTATGTATTTTTTATTTTTTCATACTTGACGGTGTGCACATTCCCTGTAAAACACTCACTTTCATTATGAAGCTTTACACTCTCGTCGCATCTCTAATGATGTGCGTTGTTCTCCAGATGATGGGAGGACCAAGCCAATGCCCAGAAAAGGCCACTCGGAGTCCTTTGAGCCTGCAGACAATAAATGTCTTCTTAGAGCTTCTGATGGCAAGAAGAAAATTAGCACAGTGGTGAGCTTATTGTTGGATTTTAATCGTGTGTTTTTCTGCATAATGTGTGCTTCTCTCCATGAAATCAACTTTTCTTGCAGGTCAACATCAAAGAAGTCATCAAGTTTCAGATGGTATGTTTTTTTTAATTTCTTATTGTTGGCTCCTTCTGGTGATTTTTACAACTTTTTGATTTTCATCCTCATCATATAGTTATCAAAGCTGAGTTGCTATTTCTTATAGTATTTATTTTACAGGTCAGTACATATTAATAAAACATTTCTGTCACTTTGCCAAGACTAATGCTGGGTTTCACGTTACGTCACATCCGGTTGTTGTCGAATACGAATAAGTGTATATACCTGTGCTGTTCTCGCTTGTGGAAATCATTCAAATCTGTATTTTGTAAAAAAAAAAAAGAGTTCATTATAATGGGAGTACACTTCAGGAAACAATCAAAAAAAAGTTTCTTACTTAACTTTGAAGTTACAAAGTGGATTTGAGCCGAGTACGAACACGTTTGCAGTGAGCAACAAGAAGCAAAAGTTGTACTAAAATCAAAGATAAAAAAATTGTTGAAACTCAAATTGTGATATGCAGAAAGAAATTGAACTCACACTTTTGCCAAGTGCAGCGAAATGATGAAGCACACGTAGAAAAATGTATTCATGCGGACTTCTTTTTGTAAATACACAAATGGACATGTTAGAAGCACAAAATCTGCTACATCCTTATCTCTGATGCGGAAGATGAACCTCTTACTGCAGTTCCATCGTCTTGTTTTACTATTTTATGTCTTCATGTATCACCCATGCGTACTCAAACAATTTCATCAACTTCACCACATCAATTCATTTTGAAACATCCCGGGAACATAATACTGTGTATGGCAGTATGGTCTCACAGCCGTGCAGCCAACGCTGACATCTTTCTGGCAACCTCTGCAGTTAAGTAAGGGCAGTCTCACCCTGGCCCCTGTTGCCCCCACACAGCTCTACAGCATTTGTGCTTTATCCCGTTCACGTTACACTACATAAAACTACTGTAATTTCCCTGCACCCTGCATTTTCAGTTCTGTTTGATTTTGTCGTGTACTGTGGAGGTTATCATTAACAAGTCATTGGACCACCGCTTTCTAGGCCTATTCCAACCTGCTCAGAGCACACATGGATGGACTGAAGAAGAAAGATAAGAAGAGCAAAAGCAAGAAAACCAAAGCGACCCAGTGAGAAATAGACTATGCTAATGAGCTGATCCTGGTCCAGCTGAGAGGATGGGAGTGGGTCCCAATCGAAACGACCCCTTGGTCCTTCCCTCAGAATCTGTGTACATCCTTCCAGTGACCACTTTCAAACTTTGCCATGACAACGTCTCTTTGCCGACTCGTGTGCCATCCGTGAGGATTTGTTGTACCGCACAAATTGACCACTCTTGACAGTCGTCATCTCTGGAGCCAAATCCATGCAGTCCAGCCCAACGGTCTGTTGCCTTCTCTTCTGTTTAATGGCTACGCTCCCTATTTATGTTCAGCATGTAATTGTCAAAACAGTCACTTTTTAAGGTTTTTTTAAAAGCTGTGTTTCTATACTATTGAACTTTCAGAAGAGGTGCTTAGAAACGCAGAACAAAAAACTTGTCCAGCCCCTTGAGTTTTCAGAGTTTTTGAATTTTTTTGTACAATTATCCCCCAACCCTTTTGAGGACCACAAGAAGCTGCCGCATTGGCCAACTTAGTCAATAAAGCGTTCTGTAGAAAGTTTCAGTTCATCAAAACGTGAACCCAATATCTTTGTGGAGCTAAATTGCACAACATATGTACACGTAGCGTGACTGAAAGGCATGTTTGATTTCTGGATGATGCATCCGAAGTCCAAGGCAGTGTGTTGTGTCAGGGGATGGCAGCAGATTTTAGGTTGACAAATAAAGTGCTGTGTTAAAAAGTCGCTCCAGTGCTTTTGTGTATTCACACAATGTACATAAAGACTTGAGTTGTATAGTTCCTCAAAGTGCTGTGTTTGCTCGCTCTTTTGGGGAGATTGCTGCTTGGGTCTGTCGCTCGCACTCCTCCTCGTAGCCCCGCTTCATCAAGCCGGTCATGTACTGGAACAACGTCTGAAGACACAATACACATTGGTCGCCATTGTTGTAGCTTGTTAGTGCCGCTTCAGTGATACAGCAAAATACACAATGTGATTGAAAAGTAACTCCTTATTTTTAAGTACGTCATTTATTTCTCAACTATAATTCTTACACAAAATGAACATGAGAAGAAGGTGTATTGCATGTGTTGCGAGTTTTTTTATTTAAAATTTAATATGGGCGATAGCATTTGTCGCCAGTTTCTCCAGCCGCTTGGGAAGCGCATTAACTGATTTCACGAGGAACACTTGTGGGATGGGACCAGTCCAGGGTGTACCCCGCCTCCCGCCCAAAGTCAGCTGGGATAGGCTGAAGCATACCCGTGACCCGTGAAAATGAATGAATGGAAATAGGGGGTTAACTTTTCAATCACCCTGTATATGTACAGATTATGGAAAGTCAATAGAATGCGTCCTGTGCAATAATCCAGTACTACTAACGTAACACGTGTGCAAAACAATATCAAAACGCCACGCATATAATCATTACTGTACTGGCAAACAGCTTTGTTTTCAAAGTTTGATGTCGATGGCAATAGTACGCCACAAGAGGGCAGCAAGGAGCCACAACACGTCGTTAGTAACCCTTTTCACTGTATTTTTATTTATTCTAAAATGAGCATGGTGTATTTTATGTTTAAAAAAGTGCAGTATCAAACAGACTGCTCTCATGGAAATTTAATAGAATTTTGCTTTAAAAAAAAAAAAAAACCAATTACCTGTTGGTAGAAAAGCTGTAAGCCCAACCATGACTCCAAAATGAGTTTAGCGCTTGGATACACAGCATAATAATAATAATAATAATAATAATAATAAACACTGCTGTTTGAATATAATGTGTACATTTACTGTTACAAGGACACATGTTGACATGATGTGACAGGGGCATGTACAGTACATGCTGACATGTTCAATGTGGCCTTAAGAAGGATGCACACTCATCACCTTCCATGCCTCCTCCAGCTGTGTGGTCCACCTGTCCTTCAGGATGGGCTGCACAGCACTGATGAATTCCGCTCCAACGTACTGCAGGCATAAAGATGACAGCAGACCGTCATTGGATTTTATGTATTCAGGCTATAAATAATAAATAATAAAACAAAACCAGTTTATGTGGGGGTCTTACACTGTAGTATTTAGGGGGGGCGTTGTAGTGGTAATGGCTTCTCCCCAGTTCTACTCCCAGAGCCTCAAGTCTTTCCAGCTGGTCTAGCCTGGCCACACTTTTCTCAATAAAAGACATCACCCTAAAAGAAATGAGAAAAAAGTGAGCAGTACGTCATCTCTGTGCCGTCTATCACTCGTGACAAGCAGCTCTCTTGGTGCTGACATTTCATGCTTAAGCAGCTCAAATGCTGGCATCTTTGAATGTGCGTTCATTCATCGACTTCACACTTGCACAGGTCTAACAGCGCGCGCGTGCAGCAGTGCTATGTGAGAGAGGTAGAGAGTCCACATCCTGTAAATATTTAATTGATGGCTGGACTGATTGATGTGTCTTAATTGTCTAGGTCAAAGGTCACCGGTGCGGCTAACCAGAAGTAGTATTGGTTTAAGTGCCGAAAGTTAATGAATAATCTATAATTACTTTTATTTTTAATTAGAATAATATAGATATTTATTACACTAGGCTCCAGCATACCTGCGACCCTAATGAGGATAAGCGGCATGGAAAATGAATGAATTATTGACTTGCATAAACCACACATCAGCGCCATCTTGTTGCTAACCAAGTGACCTCATAAATACGCGACGCCATACTACCGGAAGTAGTATGGCTGTAAGAATAGGTGAAAGCGCCCGAAGTTAATGAATGAATTAATGAATTCTTTTATTTTTAATTAAAATAATATAAAATAGTTATATATTATACTAATTAAAAATATATTTTGGAATAATTCAGAAACCACACGAAAGCGCCATCTTTTTTTTTTCAGCTAATTGTCCTTAGCTTCTCTGAGACTGTGTGTGTGTGAGTGCGTGCATGCGCGTGTGTGTGTGAGTTTGCGCACGCGTGAGAGTGATGACCCTCTCTCCGCCCCCCCACCTCCACCCTTCCTCTGTCTGACCCCCTCCTCTCCCTGGCCTGTCTGATCCTTCTATCCGTATGTAGCTGGTTGGTCAAGAATATCAACTTTATTTCAATTATTTTGTATTTCAAAAGAAAAAATCATGCAACGTCATTTTTACCTTATTGGTCCTTCGTCCGTTCGTGGCGTCCGTTCTGGGTCTAAACTGGCTGAATACGTGAGGCATTTGAGTCTATTCACAGATTCTCCCACCCCCATCACGCCCGCTGATCATGTGAATATTGTTAAACGAATGATCTGAGCATGAAGGATCATGCAGACTTCGGCGGATGTTACTTCATTAATGTCCAAGGTGTGTCACCGGCAAACATCATAGTGCATGGAGATTCCCGTCTAACCTCGACTGTCAGCCTGTCCATCACCATAGCAAACAAGAAGGGCCTCAGAACTGATCCCTGATGGAGTCCCGCCTTCACTCGGAACTCCTCTGTCACACCTATAGCACACCTCACCACTGCCTGACAGTCCTTGTACATGTCCTGCACCGCTCTAACATACTTCTCTGCCACTCCAGACTTCCTCATACAATACCACAGTTCCTCTCTGGGCACCCTGTCATAAGCTTACTTAAAATCTACAAAAACACAATGCAGAAGTAGTTTGTATTATGCCAGCAGAGGACATATCCTTGGCACAAAATTAAGGTGGGATGACACACAAATAGATGTTCCTCCCAAGATGCCACCAGCCTCATACCTGGTACATTCTTCCATCTCTGCATGGGACGTACTGGAAGCACGTTCGTTAGGACTGTCTGACTTTGGCTTGCCTTGCTGTTTGCACCGTGAAACTGGAGCCAATGCCAGACTATGCTGATCCAGTGAGTTCTCTGTAGGCCTGGGGCCTGGCATGTCTGGTCTGCGGGCTTCAATGTGAATCCTTTTTTACGTGAAGGCACCAATGCAGTAGAAGCAACTGCAGATGATGGTGATGGTGATGAGACCAGCTCTCTGGACTCCAAAAGGCATGAGGTATCATATCAAGCTTGATATGATAAGTAGTATGATGCTATGATTGCACATTCATTCATTCATTTTCTATAGCGCTTATCCTCATTAGGTTACAGGCTCCCTGGCTCAGCTGGTACTGTAGCACCGCAGATTCATGGTGTTCCAAACCTGGTCAAGGCATTGGGCATCCAACTGTATATGTTTTGTTAAGAAAAACACAAATGCCCTCCTATCATAATCATCACCACCGATATAATACCACGAGGTGTGATGTAGGTGTGACAGAGGAGTTCCGAGTGAAGGCGGAACTCCATCAGGGATCAGCTCTGAGCCCCTCCTTTTTGCTATAGTGATGGACAGGCGGACGGTCGAGGTTAGACGGGAATCTCCATGGACTATGATGTTTCCCGGTGACATTTTAATATGCAGTGAGAGCAAAGGTGGAGGAGAAGAGTTTATGGTGAATCGAAGCATTCATAGCAAACCCAGGATGTACCGCGTGACACACCTTGGACATTAATGAAGTAATAACCGCCGAAGTCTACATGATCCTTCATGCTCAGATCATTCGTTTGATGATATTCACATGATCGGGGGGGTCAAATGCCTCATGATAGGCCAGGAAGAGGAGGGGGTCAGACACAGGAAGGATGGGGGTGGGGGCGGAGAGGATGTCATCGCTCACACGCGTGCGCACACACCAGAGAAGCTATGGACAATTAGCTGAAAAAAAAGATGGCGCTTTCATGTGGTTTCTGCATTTGTTTTTAATTAGTATAATATATTTATATTATTTTAATTAAAAATAAAAGTAATCATTGATTCATTCATTAACTTTGCTTTCACCAATGCTTACTGCCTTCGCAGGGCAAATATATAATTATATTTATTGAAAATAAAAGTAATTATTAATCATATACTGTACTTCTGGCGCTTTAACCAATACTACTTCCGGCAGTGAGGGCACACCCTGTACCCTCACCTGAAGTCAGCTGTGATAGGCTCCACAACCCTACTGAGGATTAGCGGCATAGAAGATGGATGGGTTTTTACAGAAAATTAGCTAATGACTTTCTCAATACCGGCTTTACCATTATTAGAGCCCGTTATTAGAGCACATGAATTAACACCCCTAGAGCCAAAGGTCATCATCCAGGCTGGGTTGCAGGTAGGCGGTCATATCACTTACTGACCGTAATCCGTGCGCTCGGAGTTCGCGGCTGGTCCACAGCTTCTCCAGGTCTTTGACGTCTCGGAACAGGAAGAAGACATCCTTGCATTCGGGGTGTGTCTCAAACAGCCTGTAACCATGACAACAGCATCAACCAGACAAGGGTGAAGCAGTTTGTCATATTCACTCCCCCTGCAGAGACGCATCCCTCCCCCAGCATCCATCAACAATGTCCTCCTGCATGTACACTTCAGCTGATTGGGACCTTTGGATCATCTACTTCTTCTCCTCATTGTCTTCTTTTGAGCTCAATCGGTGATAATTTCAAGTGTGCTGCCGTCCAATTAGAGAACATTCTGGTTTTCAGCTGAGCTACATGACACTAGTCACGTACCCACAATGCATCATCGGAGAGGGGAGAATGCGCGGCGCTCACATCTACAGTGCGAGACCAGACCCGTGCAGTAGCGTCCTCCTTTACACTTAGAACCACAGAAGAAGACAAAGATAAAGATGCCTTTTTAAAAAAGAAATTCTGCGGTGAACTTGAACCCCTTGGTTCAGAGATTAGGTACACCGGCACATTATAATGACATCCATTACAAAAGCTGGACCATACGCAGGGGCGTGTTTAGTCATTTAGTCACAGCTGACACTGACAGTAGTGGTGCTGCTGTCAAGGGCGTCTGGCTCTTGGTGTTGTGTATGTCCATTTGTTGTGACCGTGACCAAGGTGGACACCTCCGGTAGATTTGCTAAAAAACGTCTTCCACTTGCCTTTTCCTCTTCTCCTCCCCACTGGGGTAACTCCACTTCAACTTAAAAAACCTGCGGCAATAAGTTTGTTTTGCTACTGTCTTCCTGAATCAATCTGCACATGCAGTCACATGGAATAGTCCATTGCATGCAAAAGGAAGGGGGGAGAGGTCGAAACGATCATGATAGATTATGCATTTTGATGTTGTTTTAAGCACATGAATTTAGACTAAAACAATAATATGTACTTTAGATTATATAGATTATATATATTTCTTTCTTTTTTAATTGTTTTGTCATTTTGTTATTTATGGAATATCTATTAATCTTATAATAACAAAATAATAAATTAAATTAAGGCATATACTACTACTACTCCTAGTGCTACTACTAATTATAGTACATATCAATCATATGTAAATTGATCTCATACTGACTGCAAAAAAGTAATGATGATAAGAATGAAAAATGATAATGGCTTGGAAGACCTTTTCAACTGAGAACGCCCACAAACACAATTAGTGAAGTCATCTAAAAACTAGAACTATAAAGTTTTTCTATTTTTTTTTCTTTTATAGTTTTTGCAACTTGAAATGTTGTACTCCTTCATGCATTTCATTATTCTGTATTACTTAATAAGCACGCTGCAGAGCTTACTATTATACGCTGTTGATGTTAGTCCCATTGTGTATTTTTCTTATTAACTGAAAAACATTTGCGCCCCTTTTATCAATATATGAAGTACACGCACCCTATCTTTCTCCAGGAAAAGCTCTGATACTTGTTGTAAAAAAGCTGCACTACTGCTGTCAATTTAGACAATGCTAGCTTTTCCTTTCTATGGAAAGACGGCAGTGACAAGCATATTTCAGCTCACACACGCTCCCGCCTATTCAGGATGAGCAGAGTTCTCCTTATATTACATTTCTATGTACTGTGGAACCTAAAGATAAGAAATTCATTCATTCCGCAGGGGTCTTCGTGTTTTGGAATTTTCGTATTATGAGATAAGATTTACCATATTAAAGGTTATGCATATTAAAGTAATTCATTCTAGCCCCCTCAAAAACTGTATAAAGTGTAAATATTGTACCCACCCTGTCAAATGACCTAGAAGGTATACCCGTATTGACCACTAAGGGTAGCTAGATTATAATAAAGAATATTCATACAAGTGTCCATTAGGGAGAAGGGTAGATAAATTAATGGATTAAAACACAAAAAGCAAGGAACAGAGAACAGTCTTAACAGTCTACCATGCTTAGGCTACATCTATCGCTTTAAGTTTGTAACCATACAACACAAGTAGTAGAAACTCATGTAAAAGTACATGTCCATTTATAGGAAACACACGCACACACACAACTGCACCACAAGACATTAGGGACCTTAGCAGACAACTATCGCCATGCTACAGCACGTAGAACCTAGAAACGTAGAAACTCTTATAATCGTTTTGGATCATTGTGTAACATCGGGGATTACACAAGATTGTATATGTGAAATGTGTGAACTATACAAATATGATTGCTTAAAATAGGAAAGAGTATATTAAAGTAATATGGAGCTAGAGTGAGCCCCTACACCAGGTAGTAAAGGGTTAACAAAGTATCAGCAGTGTCAGCCAAAAGGGCTACTGTGAGCATGACTTGGAAAAGCGGCATATACCAAAGTAACCACAATCCTGTGCAGTGCAGAGACTGGTTCTGGAAGTCCAAGGCTATTGTGAGCATGACTTGCAGAAGTGGCATATACCAAAGTAACCACAATCCTGTGCAGTGCGGGGACTGGTTCTGGAAGTCCAAGGCTATTGTGAGCATGACTTGCAGAAGTGGCATATACCAAAGTAACCACAATCCTGTGCAGTGCGGGGACTGGTTCTGGAAGTCCAAGGCTATTGTGAGCATGACTTGCAGAAGTGGCATATACCAAAGTAACCACAATCCTGTGCAGTGCGGGGACTGGTTCTGGAAGTCCAAGGCTATTGTGAGCATGACTTGCAGAAGTGGCATATACCAAAGTAACCACAATCCTGTGCAGTGCGGGGACTGGTTCTGGAAGTCCAAGGCTATTGTGAGCATGACTTGCAGAAGTGGCATATACCAAAGTAACCACAATCCTGTGCAGTGCGGGGACTGGTTCTGGAAGTCCAAGGCTACTGTGAGCATGACTTGCAGAAGCGGCATATACCAAAGTAACCACAATCTTGCGCAGTGCAGAGACTGGTTCTGGAAGTCCAAATAAGGACTTCTGGGAAGGAGTCGTAATGGCAGGATGGTTCTCTGAGTTATACATGGTCTGCCTACAAGGGGTTACATTCGAATAAGCGGAAGAAAATGGATGGATGGATGGATGGATGGAGGTTGGAAAAAAGACATGAAAAAGTTCTCCTAAGCGGAATTCCACCAAGGGGAATAGTTGGGAAAATTCCACTAGACAAGGGATAGGCTGTGGATCTAGGGGCGGTGACCCCTGGGAGGAGCAAGAAAGACACTCCCGCAAGAGAGATGGCATAAAAGAAGGCTGCATTCGATCGACAGGGCTTTTTGCCTCTCGTGGAGCTGTGTGCTACTCGCTGAGCATTAACCCTGGTTGGTTCTGCCTGCTGACTCTGTCTGCTGGTTCCCTCTAAAGGTGCTCCTTGGAGGTGTTATGACTTCCGAGACGCTCTGTCTGCTGATATATAGGTTGGAACCTGCCAGTCCTCGACTGTTCCAGCGGTCTTGAGGAGATTTGGACTGTCAGAAGAGCTGGTACCATAGAAAGAGAACATTAAGCTGTGGAGCTACCCGAAGAACAGCTAAGCTCAGTGGAAACAGAACGAACCACAGCAGCCTATCTGTTCCTTACCACTTTCGGGAGCAACTTAGATCCATGAGCGGTCCCAGGGGAAGCCGTCGACCTGATCACTCGCCGTCCCTTTCCCCTGGGTTAAGAATAACCCCCAGAAGAGAACATATTCTTTCTGGACTTACCATTTTACTACCTGGCATCGCCTTCTGGGTGGGATTGAAGTACTGGGTTTCTAGATAGGGCCTAGTCCCTACCTAGAGGTGTGTAGGTGGAGCTCAAGGTAGTTTGTCTTTAAAGAGTATTATCCTTATATTTATTGTTGTCTGCTTGTATGCCCTTGCTAATCTGTCCTAATAAAACCTGTCATCTATTGCAACTGGACAAGTGTTGTCATCCAATATTTGCTGTGATACAAAAGAGTAAGCGGTCTGATACAGAATAGATTCCTTTGATGGTGTTCTGGTATCGAATATTAACAGGTCCCTCTTTATCGCTAGCAGATAGGTAAAATATCCCAGGTCGTTTCCAAGAGCAACAAACCATTTAGAGGGGGAGCAGTCGTAAAAGGCAAAAGGGTCCGGTGTCGCCTGCGACCAAAATACGTGAAGGTTACTCTGGTCGGGTCCGATCCGGGTGCAGTGGGGCTGTGAAAACCTGGGGGAGTTTCCCTTGCCCCTGACTAAGAAGCTCTGCAGTCCTCAACAGGGGAGGTTTAACCCTTTACACGGAGTAGTCAGGTTAGGGAGGTGCGCCTGCCTCGTCTTGCACAAAGGCGAGGTAAGGGTCTTGCACCACCTAGGTAACAAGGGTTTTAGACACCCGAAAGAAATATGTTCATTAATGACACATAATCATGTACATGTGCAGGAATGTTAAAAAAAAACAATGAGAAAATAATAAAATCAAGGAAAAATAATAACAAACGTTGTTATGAATAATGACACTTTACCATTCGGGTTGAGTGAGGTGAGCTTCATGGTGGAGGAGGAGGCGGCAAACGGAGTTTGACAGATGGAAGAAATCATATTCAGGTTTATGTACTGTAACTACATTTAAATTAATATACTACACAAAAAACAGTAGCTTTTCGGTACGCTGAGCAAAGGGATGCCGTGATTGGCCATCGTTAGGAGGAAGAGGATGATGGGAGATAACCAATGGGAGGGCAGCTTCTTCTTCCTCTTTGATTTGTCATCTTACCATCATACTTTGATGCATTACTGCCCCAGGGGAGGATAGCTTATTTTACATATACACTATACATTTATGTTATATACCTAATGTGTGTGTGTGTTTGTGTCAAGTGTTGCGGTGAAGTACATAAAAAGCAGGGGCCAAACACCAACAACCCGGGATCCCCAAGCCCCAGGCACAGCTGTCGCGGGTCATTGCCTACCCTGACGCCAGAGGCAGGCGCCCGTAGAGGGCCCATGGCTTTGCCCCCCTGAACAGAACCCCGTCCACCCCACCCCCAGTGCTCACACACCCCAGCCCCAGTACCAGCACCAAACCTGTTCCCCCACTCACACATGCCAACACACATACACCCACACACCTACATTTTCATATGCACCTGGAGGTGCCACCCCCCCAATGCGGCAAGCAGCAGGACCGCGAGCTCCCTCGAGACACGGGGCCATACCACCGTACCCGGCCGCCGGGAAACCCACAGCCACAGTCCTATGCACACACGCATGCACACACACACACATGACGGCACTCTTCCCAGCATTGCAGCCGACTGAGACATGGAGCCGAACCGACCCACTCCCCCCGAGCGCCCCCCGCCCCAGGGAGAGTCAAGAAAACAGGGGTGTATTAGGACCCTCTAATCACCCCCCCCAACTAAGAGTGTTATGAGGTGTGAGATGTGTGTTTAGGCAGTTAAAATTGAGGAGCCGGGCTGAGTAGTTCTGCCCACCAAGAGACACGAGTCCAGCCACCCCAAAAATGAATGTGAGGTGTCTGTGAGTCTATGTATAGTGAATAAGTGTAATTAAAACTGGGGAGTTTGAGGGCACCAGTGAAGGAGGCCATGTTTGTAACCCCCCCACCCGCCACCCCCCCGCCACACCCCCGCCACACCCCCATGGAGCACGCGCACTCCCCAAGATCCTATGTGCTTCTTAGCAGGGGGGGGGGGGGGGGGGGGGGGGAGGGAGGGCCCGAGGGATAGTGGAACTGGGAGGAAAAAAACCCATTATTTCCCTCCCAGAGGAGGAGCCAATAGGCAGTAGAAATTTTGATGAACACTTCTGAGTTATCGTCTTTATTTCCATATATGAGTGCAAAATAACAGGAGTCAGTGAGAAGATGGCTCAGCTGTTTTGCATACATATACAGTATACAGTATACATATATATCTATATATATACATACAATCATGGGGTTCTGCTGTGGTCCTGAGTCACAAACAGCTCCCATACATCCCGCTAACACGTTAAGGTCAATCTTCTGAATCCTTTAAGGTCACACTGGGAACACATGGCATTAATTGGGCCCCGAGTCATGTGACCTACAGCCCCTGTGGCCTACATCTAGCAGCTGAGGACTGAACATCCAACACAATGCTGTAGTAGGTACACTTCCACACACTCATTAAACAATATTATAACAGTTTATTCTAACTATATCCACTGTGGTCCACTTTGATGAGGGATCGATCGATCTTTCTAGCTACCTATTTAAATATTTATTAATTAGCTTCACATCAATTTAAAATGCTCTTTATTTTGCATGCAGCGGAATTGCCTGTCTGCCCTGCTGGCATATAAACACATACACGACACGTTTTTGTGCTGACTCTCACTTTTGTTTCTTTAAAGACTGACCATGTGTGTGTAGTCAATTGACGACATCCTCACAGGGGTCTCCAACAGGTCGCTCGTAAACTAGCAGTAGCTTACCAGCTACAGAATATTTGCTTCACCGCTTAGTATTTTAATTATAGAAGTGTTCTATTCAAACATGACAGCTTTATTTAATGACAAATGAGCACACTGAGTGGAGATGTGCTTTGTACACAAAGTGCAATTCTTGGATACATTTCTATGACAAAAAGATCTAAATTGTTAATTTGTTAATTGATATTCGGATTTAAATATATTACTGAACAATTTATATGCCATGTAAAGGTATTACTCTAAAACAGGCATCGTATTAAAGTCATGTTTGTGCCAAAGAGTAGAAAACATTATACTATTGTACTAGATTGTAAACGTTGCCTTTAAATATAACAGTTTTGCAATGTTCTCGGTTCACGTTCTGCTGGTTGTTGAAAAATGTTAAATAAGTCACAAATAATTGCTATTTGTCATCAAAAGAAATTGCAGCGGTGGCATAACACAGCGCTGGCAGTCCCGTGCAGCCCACCACCACAGCTTCAAACCAATCCATTGAAAGACATTCACACTAACATTTCTCCAACTTTTTAATTTGAATTTTATAGATGCCAAAAGAATATGTTTATGTAATAGTTGTGTAAAATAATACAGAAAGTTGTTATATAAAGGTGATGGACAGACCTGATCAAAATCTTAAATCGGTTGAGATATTGCTAGAATTGACATTTGGATCTTAATGAGGTTTGACGTAGAGCTACAATATGCAAAAGCAAGAAAAAGTCATTTATTGAAAACAGCAATTACACTGAAATAGGCTGTTTATCAGCTGATCAAAAGTTTAAGACCATTTCTCAAAAAATGCACAAACAAAAAACTCTCCAAACCAGAACAAAAGATTTTCTCAGCAGGACTCAGTAATGAGTAGCTCCACCGTTCTCTCATAGAGAACATTTGGGGATGGATGGCAAGGGAAGTTTCTAAAAATGCACATCAGTTCCAGACAGTTGATGCCCTTCGTGAAGCCTTCACCACTTGGAGCAATGTTCCCACTAGCTTCCTGGAAACACTTGCATCAAGCATGCCCAAACCAATTTTTGAAATGAATAACAAGAACTATTTCAGTTTAATTGTTGTTTTCAATAAATGACTCCCTTCTTGCTTTTGCATTTTGTAGCTCTACTCAAACCTCATTAAGATCCAAATGTGCAAAATTGTAGCAATTTTTCAGCTGGTTTTAAGATTTTGATCGGAAGTGAATTACTCAATCACATTCCTCAGGTACTTTGTTGAGTTGACCTCTTTAATTATAATATGTATAATAAAAAAACTTACATATAAATAAATACATAAATACATAAAAAGCAAAAAAAGTGCACCTATTGAACCACTGGAAAGATTATTTTAAGATTTGCATTTAGTACATTACTTTTGCTTTACTTTTACCTGTCGGCACCACTTCAGCCAAGTAAGGAACTTTTATTGGAGTACAAGATTCTAGTGCTCTTTCCACCTTTGAACAGGAATAATTATGCACGTGCTGTATTGTCAAAGGAATGCCATGGAAAATCAGGTTTCTCGACTTTGCGGGTCACACTGATGTGCCCGAAGAAGTGGACAGGGAGGCTTAAATGAGTTGGATGCTGTTGTCGTGAACAGTACAGAGCAAAAGTGCTGTGGAACGTCAGATTGTGAAATATGATCATGGCACGAGCTCGGTGAGCTGAGCGAGGCGGGAAAATGACAATGAAATTGAATTGCCGCCGATATTTATAGCCTTTGTTGGGCTCTATTGCAACAGGAATACCGCACAATTGTATTCAATCCTCTTTAAAGGAGCCTTACCTGACGAACACTATGACGCCCACTTTGGCTATGTCGTCTGTGATAACTTTCCACGACTCCTTGATCATGTCGACGTCATCTGGGCTGAGATGCGCACCGTCCCGATGAACGCTCCTCTCCGCACTTTTAGCCAAGCCGGACATGGCACAGCCCATGCTTCACAAAGCAAAATAACGTCTTTTCCCTCTACAATGGCCCGGGATTTCAATGTTTATAAACTTCTACATTGTCGGGAGAACGATGTGTGTGTGTGCGCCACTCGGGTTAGCTAGGTGTTCGACTGTCTAACCGCTCACGCCGTGGACGCACAATTTCCGGTGATTCCTTTTCAAAATACAACATCGTGGGCGCACGTTTCTAGGAGTGAGGCCGGATATACTTTTAATCTGAAGGTTACTTCCAGCTAACATCCGGTATTGGTTTAACGACAGCTAGCCAACTTGACAGAGGTGGTTTTGTTCGGAGTTAAACACGCCGCGGCGCTCCGGTTCTACAGAATTACCAGAAAGAAATCACAATATCAAGTAAAAGGTTTGTTTTTTTGGCAATTTAACATCAAAGAGGAAACCAACAAATCCTATTGCGCCATTACACGCATATTGACATATCTCAAGCACTTCCTTGTTGTAACTTCGCTGATTAAGATTTGTAGCTTATAAAAACAACAAACCCAGAAACTCATACTTTTAAGTTGCAAGACCTGGTCAGCAAAATCCAAACAGAAAAAATTGAAATATATTGATTTGCATTATTCGATTATATTACATATGTCAATATAATTGCAGAAATACAACCACCTTTTCAGGATATTGTAATTTTCTGGGTAGTACTGTATATGTGCCACTGACCTCAGCAAATTAAATCAATACCTTTATGCTACACAGACATATATAATGAGCCGATGGAGATTCATAATATATCCATCTATGCCACATTCAAAGATCAGGCAAAGTCATGGTTTATTTAATATACTTTTTGCTTTTTTGTCAGTGAATCAGGAAAAAAATCTGTAAAAAATGTTGCTAAACGTCCCAATTATGGTTTATTCATGAATGCAGTCAAATGTCTGGACTACATGTCATGTGTACAACACGTGCATCGGTGCATGACATCAATGACCAGCAGCCATTTTCGTTTTTTTATGCAAATTCAAGTAGGCTTTGTGGAATGGAAAACAAAGGGGTCCATATCTATTTATCTACACACCAATCTTTGCCAAAAATGCCGCTTCATAAATATAATTCAATAAAAATATACATTTGAGAAAGTAAAGCTCCAGTGATGCATGAAAACATACAATTAGTGCGAAATGACACGGCAGCCAACAAAGGAAGCTCTTTGGTGTGCAGACAGCGTAGCTGAGGTATTTTTTTCTCGGAAACAAGTTCTTTTCTTTAGTAGTAAGAACTGATAGTCCCAATCACCAACAGTGAGAACTATACAAATGCAAGAAATCATGATATTAATACAGGGATTATTTACACATTCACGTGAAATGAGTTCAAAAAGTCCCAATTGTACAAATGTAACATTGCATTGACACAAGAACATCCCTTACATCCCATCGCTCAGAGTCCAAAGCTGGCCCCGCTGTACGCGTAACACGTTGTAGTTTATAAAAGGTTTCCCTGTTTCCCAAGATAAACATGTTCACAAGCTTGTGCTCAAGCTCTGGAACTTCTCCAGTAAACTCTTCACGAGATTACGTTCTGACATCTTTGCTGAACTCAGACCAGGTGACTTGGCGGGACAGTCAAGGCTGTCCCGGAGAAGTTCGTCTCCCTCTGTGAGGACGCTGCCCTCCTGTGCGGTCAGAGACATTTGACTGGTTGGACAGAAGGTCGGCACCTTTTCCTGCAGGTTCTGCACTTCGTGAAGTGGATAAGATCCGAGCACGTGATCCAAAGAGCTCCACCTGCACAACATCATGGACTGTGGCCGAGGCCACTCTTGATCACCTCTCTCCTTGTATCGGGTCTCTGGTTGTGCTGCTGGACTGTGTGTCACTTCGTCATGAGGCTTCGAGCAAGAGCAAGAGCAGCCATTGCATTTGTCTGTAGAACATTCCGGCGACCTGTTTGAGGCATGGGGGGTGTCTGTGTCTAGTCTACAGGGGTTGTACTTAGAGCGTAGCTCTTGTACGTCAGGCCAGTGGAAGTTCTCCGACTGCGGGCTTTGCGGGCCAGTGACTGCGTTGTGGGAGCTGTCTCCAGAACTCGGAGTCTGGACTGGGGTTGGTGAAGTCACCTCATGGATGACCATCTGCTCACAAATGTTCAAGGGCAGTCTGAGGTTGGGTTTACCTGCATGCAGCAAAAACATGACGTTGGAAACATCGGCCTACATTTTCAAAAATGCTTGTCCTGTTCATGGAGTCTATTCCAGCTGCAGCTTTTCCACTGAACGCTAGCGCTCGGCTTTATTGCTATCAGTGTGGTGCAAGTGGCTTCCCCATTTACAATAGTATCATGGAAAACACAAAAAACCCAGCCACGTTGAACGCATCAGTCACACCTAAACATGCTATGCGACAGTTGCATGAGATAAAGGGTCAGGACTGTTGAACTCTTTGTTCAAGGAGGGTCTGGGGGAACCAAGAAAACGAGTTGCTGCAGCAAAGTGGAGACTATGCAGAATAATACCATAATACTTGTCATCCCTACCTATCTAGCTTTGATGATAAAAGAAAACCAGAGGTAGTTTATAACACTCACATGGTATCGGCTCACCATGCTGACCAGGTATTAGTACTTTGGTGCCGATAGAAACGCAAGCAGAAGCATGCTGAGGGGCATTAAGATGAAATGCTGACTACACCCTTCTGAACACTGCAGCTGAGAAGAGTGCATTCAGTGAGCTATGTAAACCACTACTCTCCCAATTTACCTTTTTTCTTGACCTTCTCCTCGAGGACAGCTGGCATGTTCCTGAAGCTTTGTGGACCAGAGGCTTCTCGGTTCCTCTGCCAGACCATGGGTCGGTTGTTTTTGATGCGCTGGCTGTACTGACGCGCCAGCTGGAACACCTTATTCTTCATCTTGCCCATGTCCTGTAGGATCTGGTCCTCATCCACACTTGCTCTGAAGCTAATGATCTTTGGGAGTTGAACCAGATTCCTTCCTTGAGTCACAAGGGCCTTACAAGGTTTGGAATCTTGATAAGGGTCTCTGTTTACTGCTAAAATGCTTGAACTATCCAGGGCAGGACTTATTTCACCTTCTTGTAGGATTAGAGGTGGTTGGAGGGAGTCTAAACACACAACATTTGCCTTTTCCTCCTCCTCAATCTGTTGGACTTCCATCCCTGATTCCATGCCTTGCCACACTTTCATCATCTCTGAAGCAGGTCGGAAGTCTTCATCAGTGGTAGTAGAAACTGAAACACTTGGAAAACTCGTCTTAACTTCCTCTGGTCCTTGTTGAAAGTCCAAGTTTGGACTCTTCTCCAAACCCGGAAGGTCAAAGACAGACCAGGAAGTAGGCCGGTGACGAATGAGAACTTTCCTGTGGAGCGTGACAGCCTGCTGGTCCGGAATATTGTTCAGCTGTCGACTCAGGTGTCGCACCAGACCCGCTGGGATGTAGGAAAGACTTTCCCTGCGCTTGATGCTGAAGTTGGCATCATGGTTCTCAGCATGTTCATAGTATCTCCTTATCTTGTGGATCAGGATGCGATCCTGTTTAGAGAGAGTGGACCTACGCTCTACATCCAATTCATGGTCAGGTGTGTCAGCCTCAAATGTCACCTGTGGCTCTGGAGAAAACACTTGAGGGGTTTCTTCAGCGTTAGTGCAGATTGAAGGGCTTGCGAAGACACTATTTGGGGTCAAAGGTGAGGCACAAGCTAGGGAGCCCAAATCCTCTAAAACGAGGCTGCTCCGTCTGGACAGGCCACTGATGAAGCGCTCTGCAATGACACTTGCCTGATCCAACACAGAGCATGGTAGGATGCTCCTACTCCCTGCCAGCACCTCTTCTTCCTCCTCCTCAGAGAGCTCACTACTCATCAGCACACTTGTCTCCTCCACTTGAAGACCTGACAAGTCGCTACCCCCCTCATCTTCCTCACCGATTTCTCCAGAGGTCTCCACAGGCTCCTTTAGGGTTTGGGAAGAAAGAGGCGAGTAAGGGCCTTGGGGCTTCCGACCCTGGAGCTGATGAATGCTGTCTATTTTAGGAACAGTGTTTAGAGTGCGCCGCTCATTCAAATGGACCTGAAATGTGACAAGCGTGTGCAAAAAGGCACATACTTAGACATGATGAACTAGAGAAACGTTCTATTGAAAGCACGCAACACTCGCTATCATCTTAATGGACAATTTCAAAGTCAACTGAGCAGTTTAATTGAAAGCATCCACACTGTATGATTTTATTTTGTTTTATCTTCAGAGACCCAATTAAATTTGATTGGAGTGGCCCCTTCTAAAGTCCAACGCAAACACTCCACTTCTGATCTAAATTAATCGTTATAGTGCTGATAAATGATTTTTTAGCTGTTTTAGAGTGCACGGATGTGCATCCAGGGAGGTTTGGAGCTGTTGGGAGGAGATAAGGCTCATACAAATAACCTTAATGTTGCTGTGCCTCAGTTGAGAACTGCAGCTGCTCCCTAAATCTAATTCTCAGTGGGGGAGCTGACCGCAGGAGAGCAGGTACTAATACAGCTCCACATGATTGAAATGGGTCCTTGGAAAATGTGCTCATGGTAAAGTGACCTGCGTTGGATTCATGGATGCTACGGCACTGAATCCTTTGGTGTTTTTTTATGTTAATACAAGTTGCTCTTTAAGAGAATATCCAAAGACTGATTCACTTTTTAAAAGAATGTTTTCAAACTGTTTTCCAATACTTCTTGGCCCTTTTATTGATTTATTAACCGAACAACATTTGTGTTGTGTATGAAGTACATGCACCCTCATTCTCCAGGAAAAGTTCTGATACTACTAGTCTGTGGCCGTGGGCCATAATCCACCAGCTTGGCAGCCAAATCCATTCAATCATTCAGTAGAGCAAAAAAATATCTTGCATTTGACTTGTTTGTAAATCTAGCTCTAGCCGGCACTGCTATTTGTGTATTTCAATAATCTCATTTCAGGTTTCTTCCTTCTACTTGATCAGGAAATGTGCAAAATCAGCAATTTACTTAAGATAATGTTAAAACCGATTGGAATCATACGGAAAATATATTTATAATACAGTTTAATGAACAAATAACATTTAGTTCGTTATTTGCTTTTTCTTCTTCATCATGACAAATGAGGCTCTGCCTCCCCTGCCTCCCCTGCCCGCATGCGTACAGCCAGCATACCTGTGTGGTCTTGGCCACATCCTTCTGTGTTTCTTCAAGGCTGTGAGCATCTTCTGTCTCTGTTTGCTCTTTATCTGACAACTGAGCAGCCTCGCTCAGTGGATCATCCTGCAAAAGCCAAACAAGGTAAAAATGAGAACTTTAATTTGAAATCTTTATTCATACTCAGCTATAACAAAACATTGGGAGGAAAAAGCTTATCAAACAGCAAATCCCTTATTACTGTGATGGTTTAATAAGATGGCTACATTAACGCGAGATCAAACGGAGCACATTAAGTCGATAGCTGTAATGCAAATTGAGAGATGAAATTCATGATCTATGCTGTAAAAATAATCATGAAACAAAAAAGAAAACATAAGAGCAGCACATGCATTATGGACCCATGCAAACAAAGACCATGCACCAAGTATGACCTGCATGTTTCACAGCTAAACAGTCTCAGCCCACAAGAGCATGAATACAACCTGACTCAGTCATTGTGCACAGTGCACATGCAGCTGTTAGAAGATGTGTTCATACAGACAGAGTGGGACGAGAACCAGCGTGGGCGAAGAGTGGTCGAAAGGAGCGGTGAGCAAGCGGAATAAAGCAGGAAATGGAAAGTCGTGGGTGGCAGAAAACCCTCACCGTTGTGAAGTGAGAAGAAAGCAAAGACCTGGCTCTATAGTGCCAGCAGGAGATGGCTGCCAGCACGGAGCTGGCAAAGTCAGCTACCTGGTCGTCCCCCATCAGTAAATCTTCCTTGTAATTTTCTCCCTCTTCCTCCTCCTCCTCCTCTTTTTCCTGTTCTGTCACCTGAAGCTCCAGATCCCCCTCATGAGGTGAGGAGCTCAGGTTTGGATCAGTGAAACTTAGCTGCAGAGTTTCCCTTCTGGGGACGAGATCCTCCACACTGGGCCTCTCATCCTGGGGCTCGCCTAAACTGGAAGACTGTGTACTGACACTTGTGGCAGGCTGAGCAGGGTGCCTGTCGCTCAGCAGGGCACCCTCACTCTCTGCATGCTGTGTGTAAGGTCACAGACATGTGGTTTGTTACTGCAAGGTCAGTGCTTGGATCGTATTGTTAACAGGGATGAAATCATCAGAAAGCTGCTTTGGGTGAGGTATGATTTGGTAGTCCCTGGCTTGTCATCCTTTTCTTCTGATGATTAGACTAATTGTGGTTATTTTGCTATTAGGATTAAGCAATTGACCAACCAAACCATAGCTCACCAAAGCACAATGTATAAGGTTTAGGAGAATAAAGCGTGAATTTACATTTCCAACACTTACCTTCATAACATCTGGAAGCAAAGTAGAAAAAGAGCAACAGATTAACAAATGAGGATGACATCCATATTTTCAAGTCCAATATGTCATGACCATGAAAGAGTTATCACACGCATCTTGTGCAATTATACTTGAGACCTAGGTGTCGAGAGCGGGCAAGCCAGTGGTTAGCTTGGTCCAGACTTATGGGAAGCCTTGTGATTAGATAAATGCCAATTAGAAACATCCTTCCCTCAAACTGAGCATGATGCAAATATCCAGGATGTGATGGGCCCTGACTGAAATGGGAAGGTTGAGATGAAAATGGCATCTTCATTAGGTCAGTGTGCAATGCATTATAACCTGGGCCAAGAACACACAAGTTTCCGCTAGGATAGATGCGAGGGCAAGGCTGAATGTGACTATTAAATCGGCTTGTGTATGACAAGGCCTTGCAACAATGGCATATAATTACTTCATTATGGGTGAGGCCAGTGGAGTGGCAGTGTGTATGTCTGTCGTTTGATCTGGTTTGACAAAGTAAAGGTGCTACGGCGATGTAACGATGACAAACATAATAACCTTGGTTCAGGGCTTTCTGGACTTTGGGATTGGACGGGGAGCTAACAAACCTACTTTAATGCTTTTAACCAACATACTGACCTTTTGTACTTTTCATGATTTGTTTTGCAGGTTCTAAAAGACAAGACAATTGAATGACAATTAATGATGTGCTAAAATAAACATCGTTCAATATTACACATTATTTATTGCCATTAGCAAACATTAGATCCCCACACATTTCCGATTTAGCATTGACAGCGCCACAAAAATATGTTTAAAAATGTATTCCCGTTGTTTCTGGAGAAAGCCCTTCTCATTTTTTCCCCGTTGTTTCTGGAGAAACATCATACATGTTCACTTAAAAATAAAAATAAAAATCCGAGTGATACGTCTTTTTGTTTGTTCATCCATCCATTTTCTATACATCAAGCTGCAGGAGGATGAGGGGCAGCGAGCAGTGTGTCAGAAATAGAAATTTGAAGACATTAAATAAAAATTAGTTTTTTCTGATCACCCCCAACGAAAAGTGGGGGTGATACAGATGAAGATGTTTATGGGTGACAAGACCGATTAAAAAATGAGGTCTGGTGTATTTTTACCTGATCTTCGCCTCCCATTCCGTCCTGCAAGGTGAAAATCTTCAGAGTGGTATGAATCTGCTCTTTTCAGCTTCTCTGGACTACAGTGATACCTCCCTGGACCTGAGTTGTGAGGCGTGTAGTTTTTTTAAAAAAAAAAAAAAAAAACAACCTCACAGTCAGCATTTTGGTTTATACTCACAATTAGAACTGTCCATGGTGGCTTCTTTTGCCTTAAATTAAAAGAGGGAGAGGTTTTTTTCTTCACAAGATGGCTTAAAAGAGATCATTTGTGATGTAAGTGGATATTGTTGTGTACCTTTGGTGGAACAATAGTGTTGTGGTTCTCCAGAATGAGCCTCTTGATGTGATGGGACCAGAGACGCTTCTCTTCTACAGACTTGGCCTGGAACAACAAGCCCTTGTCCATGTTATTAAAAGATACAGATGACAGATGCTGCCATGACCACACAAAACAATGCAGACTACGAGCAGAGCAGCTCTCTATTGGTTTCTGTAAACAATCTTACGGTGGCTATAGGGAGTGAACACACTCCTGCTATAATACTAACAGTATCCTTTCTTTTATGAGAACCAAAATAAATAATTGGAAACTTGAATGCATTTCTGCAGAAGCCCATTCGATTTTACTCCTTTAGGGCTGGGCTTTTTCAAAATATCTTCTGCCATCATTTTGTTCATTTTGCTTGGGGTTGTTTGGCAGACATCTACAGGTTTTAGGCCAAAATTGATTATGATACTGTATTTGGAACTGTTCATATTAACATGTGTGAGTGTTCACTTTCTATATACATTCTACATGACAACTCCCTAACAAGGTCACTAAAATGTAGCTCCTTTGAACACACGCTATCTTATTTACCTGCACCGTATGGGGCTGCTTGGGGTGCTTAAAATGAATAACACTGAAGAGAAGGGGATCCTTTGCGCTGTCCAGCAGCATCAAGGTTGAACACTGAAATCACAGCAGGTGTGTGAATGCATAAGAGGGAAGGTGACGTCCAGTTAGGTATTAACTGAAGCCGTTCTCATGAAAATTAATAAGATTTGTATCAAAAGTGAGGCGTTTTAATAGTTACACTTAATTTATACTCAATCTATGTGATTCAAAATTGGCAGAATAAAACCCTGATCAAAGCATCCCTAATATTTAAATATGCAAACATACTAAGATATGCGTCTTGTAGACATAGTGTTCCCCTCTTCTTTTGGTAATGAGTAGCATCTTCTCAAACAGGAAGAGTGTACGACTGTTCTTCGCCCGCAGGACGTGAAAGCTGCCCTCCAGCACCAGCTCACCACAAGTGGTTAGGTCAGGACCCTTCCAGTTGATCAGAAGAGACTGTATCTCCTGAACATAAAAAAACAGATAAAACCATCTTCTTTATCTGTCAAAAACACTCAGTTGAGTAAACTGAGTCAGGCCAATTGAAATCTGTAATTGAAGTTTGTAATTTCTTTGTTTCTTTGTGTAGCTTTTATGGACAAATGCTCAAAGTGAAGGGATTTGCTCTACACAATTTTAGGCAAGAAATATTATGCAAGTGCATGGCAAGGAAAACCACTGCAGTTCCATATACTTGCTTGGTTTGTGTGTATTAGGCAAACCTGCACTCTGACAGCATGTTCGTGTTTCCTCTTCATGTCGTTGATGTACCAAGCCACCCCTGTCATCGTGTCTATGGCCTCCTGGATCACCTCATACCCCTCCTCACCTTGGTCAAAGTGCTTTGCAATTTCCTGTATAAGGTGGAAAGACATCATGGAAAATGCAGGAAATTTACATACGACAACACTACGTAATGGACCCCCCACCTGCAGCAGTAGGTGATATTTCAGGATCCTCTGCACTGGCTTGAGAAGAAAAGAACCCAAAGGGAGGGAACGTTTCAGAGCAGCCTGACGATCCTTGAAGAACTTTGCCAGAGATTTATTCCTCATGCAGTCAGTCAGTGCTGCTACTGAACTGGAAGATTGGAGAAATGTATTTCTAAAAACACTTTCTCATGGTATTCTTAAAGAAATATGTATGAGCCTCTTACTTTGGGTAGTTTGTGCAATATTGGGTGTAGATTTCAAAATATTCACTCTGGGGGTACAAAGAGCAACAATCATGAATGAATGCATGTTTACTTCCTCACTTTCTTTTAGATTATTCAAAGTAAGACCACCCACCTTATCTACAAAGCATTGAGCAATGGCCACTGGGTCATTCTCACACATGTCCAGTGACTGCAGCAATTCACTGACACACACAACAACACACACAAAGATGAAACTTCACATAATAACCCTTACAATTGAGTAAGACTACATGTTGCAGCCCGTTATAGGTACCACACTGTCTAACAATGAAACTACAACACTAATTCAAGGATGTCACGTTCTGTCCTGTATTGGCCACTAGAGGGCACAGTACACTGTAAAACACTAGACATTTTGCACGTGAAGCCTGCCTTCAAGAGGGGGAACTTGGTTGGAAACGCATACAGCATGGGAGTCCAAACTCCACAGTGCAGCCCGCGGGTCATTTTTTGGCTGATGGAGGGGTTAGGTAGTGAAACCCGCTGTTATTATACACTGCCTGGCCAAAAAAAAAGTCACCACCTGGATTTAAGTAAGCAAATAGTTTTGCTGAACCTAGACCTGACCAGCTGCAGCAACCGTACCTAAGTGCTCAAAGAATGAGGTCAGCTGACCACCTAAATATACGAAATGACCAGCTTATTCCATCAATGGATTTCTTCTTCCCTGATGGCACTGACATATTCCAAGATGACAATGCCAGGATTCATTGGGCTCAAATTGTGAAGGAGTGTTTCAGGGAGCATTAAAAATTATTTTCACACAAGAAGTCCACAACTTAACCCCATTGAGAATCTTTGGGATGTGCTGGAGAAGGCTTTGCGCAGCGGTCAGACTCTACCATCATCAATGCAAGATCTTAAATTAATGCAACGTTGGATGTGACATTGCAGAAGCTCATCGAAACAATGCCACAACGAATGCATACATGACCTTTTTTTTGGCCTGGCAGTGTAATTAATAATAATTGTGTGGTGTTTTTTTTTTTTTTTTTACAGGAATAAAAAGCATACAATGGGATTTTTATTTTTTAATAACAGATAGAATGGGTGTTTATCTTTAAAAAGGCAAACTAATAGGACCAAATCTGTTAAGTCATTCCAATACATGTGGTTAGAATTTCAATAAAATACAGGCTACTCTGGCATTAGCCAAGTGGCACCTCACAGTCAGAGGAATGTTAGTGAGTGTGTGTTTTGGCAAGCATCGGGTTCAGAAATGACCACCTGCTGACGCAAGTTGCATTTAGTGTCTTTAGTGCACATTTGAAGTCACTGAGGCAAAACAGTTTCTGTGCTTGGTTATCCAACAACGGAATATTTTATAAATAAATGTATGAAAAAGTGAGGTATGTGGGGGAAGTAGTGGCTGTTTTTATGTCTTCAATGTTCATCCAAGGTCAATGTTGACAGTGAAGAGAAAAACATACCTGTTGAATTCATAAATGTCTTCGATGTTTCCAAACAGGGCACACACGAGCTCTGGCCGCATGAAGTCATTGCTCGAATCAATAATGTGAGCCAAATAGTCCTGAAAAACAGTAGGGGTGATAGGGTGACAACAGAAACAAAGCACATTATTTAGAAAACCCATGAGATGAAGCCAGCTGGAGAGAGCAGCTGTCCCTCGCCACTTTGCACTTAGAATTTCTTTCACGGTTACACTCCATCATGTTTTTTCAAAAATATATTAATAAATCATGCTGTTTTGTGGTTGAATAAAGCATCTTATTATTTGGAAATAGGCATATACAAGCAAATGTTATGTATTTTTTCATAAATAAAAGTATTTTCAGGCATAAAAATGGAGGAATTAACTAAAATACATAAGGCATTCAAAACATGCAGATTCAGTTCTTTATCAAATGTAGTTTTCTACACCGGTCACTAGGTGTCAGTAGTGTTACTGTAATGTTTTGTGAGACCTGCAGTACACGCACAACACAACTGATGGTTCCAACCCCATTAATGAGGCAAGAAATCCCACTAAGTAATCCTGACAAGGCACACCTTTATAGTGAAAACCATTTTGGGAGACTACCTCATGAAGCTCAGTGAGAGAACACCAAGAAGCTATCAAAAGAAATGATAACACAGAAAATATATGTCTACGAGTTATTTCTATGAGTTACTTCACACTTGTTTTGTTAAGTACATAAAGTTAAGTACATAGTTTTGAGTACCTACAATGTAAATATTCATAAAAATAGAAGAAAACACATTGAATGAAAAGGCGTTTCCAAGCGTTTGGCCTGTACTGCACAAGGATCAGACTGGATCACCAGAACAACACGTTTTTATTATCTCACAAAAGGCACAATATTCCCAAATAAAAATCTCAAGGAAAAACACTGGATACTTTTGTGGCAACCCCCGATGTCACTTCCTGTCCACCTCTCTTTCAGGTACAGAACACATTTACAGTAACACACACCAGCCTTTTATTTACGTCTTGAACGGCTTATTTACTCTTATTTTGTCTACTACATTGGGTAATACTAAAAGGTAAAGGTGACTATGGGGTGGTCAGTACATGTCTAGAGAACTCTGATAAAGTAAAAATCCGTATGTAGAAGGTTGTAAACAGACTTCTCATGCTCTTAACTATGAAAATATAGAATTTATTTATAAGGAATCCAACTTTGTGGAAATTACCTTAACACAGTCGGGTCTGGAACCAATTGCCCACGATAAACGAGTGATTACTGTAGCTCACATCGTATTGCACAGATTTTATCCAGTTTGAGTCTTTACTGCGGTTCACAAATAATGGGTCATTGTTATGGGTACTTTGCAACATTAGCTCCACAGACATGAACCATAAAATGCTCCACATCTCATTTCCCTCCTGGGGACTCACTCACTCTGATGAAAACATGTAAAATCCACAGGGCCGACATCTGGATGACTAAAGTCCTGCATGCTCAGTTACACACTCACGTGTCAAACAAACAAGTAGCAGGGAATGTTGACTAAAGCCAAACACTCACATGTGGTCAAGTGAAAGACCAGACCGGCAATTTGTCCTGACACACAGACGATGTGCTGCAAAAAAGTGTATCAAGCGTAGACCAGACATCGCACAAACGAAAGGACTGCAGCTTGTTTGGGATGCAAATTCCTGCACAATGAGAGCACCACACACGTGACCTTTGGCAAAGAGTGGGAGATAGAACTGCTCCTTGCAGTTCTACAGGCCGCAGTAGGAGTTTTTAATCACGATGTATGCCTAAAAGTGAGGCACTGCCCACATTCCTGTTCAAACCACGTTGCGTATAATGACACGGAGTGACTTCAAGCCAGGTGTATTGATGTATTTGGATGTGTGAGGGCGTTTGTGTCAGACAGCTGTTCTCTCCACTCCTTCGGATGGACAGTTGAGAATGAGAGGCATGTAAGCGTGTGACAAAACATCTAAAAAGCCATGGATGGATGCAGTTTCAACAGCTGTCAGTGGGTTGTGTGTCATATCAAGTCTTCAGTTCCTCACATTTTTCCCCTCGTTTGAGTATCAGTGTGAGGATAAAATCCCTGTGATTAAGGTTCTGCTGTAACGGGTAGCGGATACATCTGTACCAGAAGGTTCCCACATTGGAGCCTGTGGAAAAACCCACCGCGCTTTTGTTTCAATAGATGTTTGTGTTGGCTGGAAGCGTCTTGTATGACTGCGTCTAGACCCAGCATATCAACCAAAATTACTTAAGAGGTCATGGAAGTGCTTGTCAGAAGCGAGCCTAAGGCGCCAGCGCAGTGCGAGACAAAGTGAGGAAAGGTGCTGGTTGGTTTACTGCCAATCTGTTTCAGAAACGACCCACATGTTAAACACATCACCATTCGCAGCAAGGGACCGTTTGACAGCTAAAGGCTCCCGTTTCTTTGCTACATGCTTGATTAAGGGTCAAAGAGGTTACTCTTTCTGCAAGTGAATGAACTGTGGTCAAATTTTTTTTCAATGCACCACTTCTCCTGTGACGGCCTTAGTTAGACAGCAATGCTTAGCCCATGGAAGACACACACTGTCCCAATTTAAACATCAAATATAAAAACTCTCTGCTCTCTGGATGTAAATAAGCTCACAGGTTTACCGTATATACACAACATTATGATTGTAGACTGGTCCACAGCCATCAGTATAGACTACAAATCGTATAAACATTACACTCTGTTGCCAGATGTTAGGCTTGTTCACTAATTTGTTTAAAACTTTAATCCAGGTAAAGACAGTAATAATACACGCAAGACAATATTTCCTTAGAACAGCTGTTCATTGGCTGCAGACATGAAGTCATAACTGCGTGTTCTTCCAAATCAAATTTATTCTGATGCTTTTTTTAAATGTTGCCCGATAACAATCCCGACATATTTTTCCCTATTCTGTGCGATCTGAAGGCAGAAAATGAGTTGGTCATTGGCAGGCAACAATTCCCACTATAAAGCCCTCAAAAAGCTTCTAATACGACATTTTGCAGTTTTTTGATTATTTAAAACAGTGGAATTTATTTCCTACCACTTTAATTTCACTTGAAAGCCAGTACTTTTGTGTCTGTCCCGTTGCAGTGGCTTGAGGTGTTGAGAGACTACGCTGAGGCATTGTGTTACTCCATTAGATAAATATATCTATCTATATATCGCTATCATTATATAAATAGTTTTTCATGTTAGCTGCTACAATAACAATACCGCATGACATGGTTTATAGGTTTTTAGGTCTTAATTGTCAAAATAGCTTCCCATATACTGCAATGTTAGCTAGGCTCATAGCCATACTTGTTATCTGGCTTCAGAACGCACAGAAAAAGTGTAATCAATTTCTCCAAGGGACTGTGGATGATGGGAAAAATGACAAAAAAAACAGTTTTTTGTTACATTAAGAGTCAGTACCAAATGCACTCACCTCTACAATACTGCGCAGGTCTCTGACGTACATGCGCTCTGTCTCGATGATCTCCATCACAACTCGGTCCATGTAGGTGAGCTTTGGGTTGGGCGCCATCGTGTCCGTGACGACAGGCGATGCGGTGACGTGAAGGACCTCCGCACTTGCCTTCCTATTTGACGTGGCGTTGTTATTCCACTGTTTGCCGACCAGGTGCGGCTGCCAGAGGGCGCTGGAACCTGCAAGACCAGGATTCTGGTCTCTTGTCTGCTCTATGGTGCTTTCAGTCGGGCTGAGATCCAAATCTATGTCCTCCTCGCTTGGTATGGGCGGGGTACTCGAGGACGGAAGGGTCACGGTGCTCCCAAAAAGGCTGTGACTGTCACGGGATGATCCGGAAGACAGTGTGGACACCAGACTCACTGGACGTTCCCCTTCTCCGTCCGATGGCTCTGCACATAGCTGACTGTAACAGTCTCTTCCCAAGTCAGTGTTCGCTTGCTCATGTTCGCCTCCAGTGGAGAGGGCCGAGGGCAACCGAGGACATTCTGTTTAGAAACACAGATCGTACATATCATGAGCAGACAGTTCCGACAAAGTAATGTGACAAGCCACTCTTAACTCTAGAAATTATTTTCATTGCCATCGTTTTTCTCTGAAGTCACACAAAACTAACTGTTGTCATTTATGACACTGCGTGAGATCAGCATATCTTGTGAGATTTCAACAAGTCCGAACCCGACAACTGCTGCTTGTTCTCTGACTATTTGTCATAATACAACACCAGCTCTGGTAAATTCTTACAGTGTATGGAACAGTTCATCGCTAAAAAAATGTATACACAAAGTACATGTGAGCCAGTGATTGAACTACTGGCCTTGATTTCTTTTAAAAACTAACAGGGTAGATTTTATTCCCAACTCTCAGAATGTGTCTAAGTGCTACTGACACGGATTAATAGATGTTTGAATACACCAAGCAGAAAGGTTTTGTTTTAGGTTGCCCAATATTTTTTTCAAAAACACATGCCTTCAAAACTTGCTGGTATGGGCTGGAAAACACAGTCACATTTTAAACTCTTACCTAATCCCCTTTCAAATCTAGAGTAAAGAGTTCATAATTTCAGGCTTATGTGCCAAAAAAGTGTCTTACAGATTTAAAAAAAACTATTTAATCGTAGTGTGAATGCTTTGTTTTTTGTTTTTTTTGGGAGAACCCTACCATTCCTTCACATTCCCCTGATTGTTCAGCTCAATCTTGACCAAACTTTAGAAAAACATGGAAAAATGATGAGATGAAAATACTGGAAAGGGAGGTTTGTTTATATGCCCTTTTTGGCTGCATTCAAAATTTGACAAAAATGGGATCCGTATTCAGTTTCACATCCTTCCTGGCAAGAGGAGAAATTTTCCTCACAGACCTTGGTTAATACATGAAGTCATAGCGTATGAGACTGAATGGTACCGAGTTGCCACTGTGCAGAAAGCTCAATTTCCTGAGGTATTTGCAGGATACAAAGGGGTCAAACCCAATTTGTGAAGCTGGAGAAATGAGCCTCTCTCAATGTATGTTGACCTCAGACCTATAAAGTGAAATGTATGAGGCACACAATTGTTAAGTGGTTCAGGTAAAGCCTGCTGCCAAGTGGGGACGGAGTGCATAATTTGGTGAGGATAGCTCGCAGATGGAGCTCATGTTGTCAGCTTGAAATACACTCAACTACCTCAATGTTGACAAGTGTTAGCACAAATATGTTCATCATTAGATGCGCATCATTAAAATTCAGCCCACATTCAACAACTCGCATTTTGTCCTAGGGAAAGTGTGGAAGAAATGGATGGTTTCGCTCTTACCCACTGCACTGAAAATACAACCTTTGATTGTTCTCATTGGAATAAATCAAGCTACACAAGCCAGACATTGCACATGAGAGCAAACAAAACAGCCAACGTTTTGAAAAGTTTGACAGTTGGATGATGGGCTTCCAGTTTATTCACACGCACATCTGGCATCCTACAATTTTCCATGAGTCAGGACTGAGCTCACGAGAGGCTTGTGCACCATGTTACTCATGTCTACTCGCTCTGCTTTCCACGCTAAGGCAGTCAAAACAATGCCGTGGAAGACCGAGAGGAGTTAAGGTTGATTGTGCAAAAAGGGCAGACATTATAGCTATTATAAGAATTTGAAGAAGGCATCTGCTTCCTTAGCCACACCCTTCTCTAGCACTTAATTTCATTATTATTATTTTTTATTTTCTTGTATTTTTGCTCATTTTGCTCTGTGACTGTTCTGGTTGTTGCTCAAATTGTGATTATCATGGTTGTTTATAATATGATTAAAATATGTTTGTGAGGTTCTTCTGCACCCTTTCTTATATCCCACCACACCCCCACCCATCCCTTTTCAGGTCAGGTCCGGCATCGAAATGTGGTGCAACAAAATTCATAAGAAACGCAGTCAAATGTCAAGGGAGACTAATTTGGATTATGAAGTCTCCCTTGGCAAAAAAATTTTTTCTCAGCACTTAAAGCTTGACTCCCATTCAGCTGTTATGATGCTGGACAAGACAAATAAATGAATAAATAAAAAATAAAAAAAACTCACTTCCTCTTTCCTTCTCCACCTCCCACCCTAATATTCCCCTATTATAAATCTGCTGTGCTACAATGTCCTGCAGTATTTGCCAAATCAGAGGGAGGGTTCGGGAGTGGTGCAATCTATAAAAGGAAAAAAAATTAAGAGTTCTTGCGCCATTTCCCTTCCCGAAAATAACTTGCTATAACAGTAAGTGTGTCTTCAAAAGTGGACCATGTAAGCAATTACAATTAGCTTATCTCAAGCGCAACACACTTAACTTCAGCCCCAGCTCATCCCCCATCACAGCTTTGATCAACCACGAGAGATATGCAGGAATTATCTGTGGCTGAAAGCACACATTCCCATCAAGAGAGCCATGGTGGAGCAATTTTCAAGGCGATACAGTTTAAATGTCATACAGAACAAAGATTAATTTGTCGCCGTCTGTGAGGTCTACACAACCTTGGAAATATTTACCTTCTTCCACGTGGTCTGAGGTCTCTTAAGGTGCTCCAAATGACACTTTTTTCAACCAAAAAACTGGCTAGCAGATGTTACCAACTCATTCATTTCATTTTCTGTACCGCTTATCCTCATTAGGGTCACGGGGATGCTGGAGCCTATCCCAGCTGGCTTTGGGCGAGAGGCGGGGTACACCCTGGACTGGTCGCCAGTCAATCGCAGGGCACATATAGACAAACAACCATTCACACTCACATTCATACCGATGGACAATTTTAGAGTTGCCAATTAACCTAACATGCATGTTTTTGGAATGAATGAATGAATGTTACCAACTGTGGTTTAAAAAATGTGGTTCTTTACTGGTTTGCCTGTGGAACACACCATCACCCCTCAACAACAAGTGGTGACATTTTAAACTGGAAAACTTCATATATCTTATATTTAAAGCAGTGGTTACCAAACTACGGCCCATGGGCCAGATATGGCCTGCCGCCAAGTTTGAATGGGCCCACAGAACAATACCAGACATGGATTATGATTTTTTTTCAGTCTGGCCACACAAACGAAAATGGCTCTGTTTAAGCGTAGCCATAGTTCTGCCAAACGGGAGATAGTTTTCTGTGTTTGGACTGTGGGCTGACAAGGAGGTAGGATAACTTCTAAACGTTGATTTAGAATACAAAGTCAACAAGACGCAAGAAAATACTGTCAATTCTGAGGGCATCCATGTTGTTTCTGATGTAAATACAGGTCAGGTGTGTGACGTCACAGAACGCGTTGTTGCAGGAAGTGACGTTTGGAAACGCAAAACTCCGGGTATTTGCGTCCATATGCAAACATATAACTGGAGTTTTCTCCAGATCCACACTTTGGCCGGAGGTTTTGAAGACCTTTGTTTTTAGTGCCGTATATGCGGATTCGTGTGGATGATACGCAAAAACGTGGAAAAAAACCCTTCATTTTATCAGATACCCGCCTACGTGTGAACAGCAGCTTTTTGAAACAATTGAGGCAGTTTGGACAGGCTTTTTTTTTTTTTTACACCATGAGGGGGGAAATATTTGGTTTTAAAAAGATCTGCTATGCAGGGCCAATACAAGCCTCTTTTCTGTGTAAACCCCAGAGAGGGTTTTCTGGTTATTATTTATTTCAGAAATTATGTTATTTATTTCATTAATAGTGATATTTATTTTTAGACCTTTTTCCTGTGAAGGTTCCGGAAAGGGTTATTTATATTTGGAAAACAATACAGTAAATGTTTACGTTTGGGCAGCCTTGCGATAGTCAAACGTTTTCTGTTACGAACTTACCCACCCCCCATCAGAGAAGGGAAAAGTATTGGGGAACCCCTAATTTAAAGGAACTCTTTACAACATAACGTGAGTTGTAGCGGTGTGGCGCTGTCTCTCTATGGCGGACTCTCCTCCGGCAGCTACCTGCAGCCGTGTGTCAGACAAGCGGCACGTTAAGTACCCACTTGATGTCCTTCGCCTTCCGTTCAAGCTGGACAAAGTTGCCCTTAATCATGGCACGCACCTCATGGCGGTGCAGCAAGCAAATGGCACAGACAAGAATGCAAGGTGCATTCATGGACATCGGATCATTACATCCCGCCCTCGGTAAAGACTGACACACACATAAAGACACGCTGAACACGGCTCCCAGAATCACTGGTTTGAAAATAACAACTATATTTGTTACAATGTGAAGTTGAACTTTGTAAAAATGTTGTTCGACCAGAATTAAGATAGACGTGCATGGCTTTCACTCCCCTTGCCTGGTATCCGTCTATCTGTCCATACACAAGAGCAGCTTCAGTGAAGCGACCAACATTTTGGAGTCATTGTGCTTGGTTTTACTTGGTTATATTACCGTTAGTAGCAAATACGGCTAATGTGCATGTGTGTGCGTTACGTTGGGTGTGGCTAGTGTTCAAGCAGGAAGTGGGTGGAATATAAAGATTCTGTGGGTTTGCTCCCCAATGCAGTACCTAACCATGGCAGTCCTTTATAGTGCGTTTAAATTGATGGTCATGCAGACTGGAGAGATGACAGTGGTGTGGTGGTGTTTAGACAACATCTGCAAATGTTTGTTCCTAATCTCAGCAGGATGTAGAGACACATTGACAAGGCTGGACCCATTACAGTGTCAATCCTATCAGATGTGCACACCCTGGTATTAAATTAAGCTTTAGAAAGAGCCACAATGACACCACCCATTGGTTTGTCAACTTCCATTTTACAGTGTGCAGTTCTGCATTTAGACCTATGTTGTTTTATGGAACTGGACTTTACCATATCTGTATCGCCTCCTGATTTACTTGCAATTGGACAGTCCTATCTTAGTAAGAACAGTTAATCATCTGACTGTAATACACAAGAATTGTGTTCAGACCTCCCTTTCAACACTTCAAGTGAAGCCAAGCTATTCATAGTAAAGAATTTTGTCCTTTAAAGGCCCGCATGCCAATGATGTTTTGTCAAACCCTCAAAGAGGAAAATATGACAGGAACACTGTATTGAGTGCACAATGCATCACACCATTTTTTTCTGCAAAAGTATTATCTGTTTAATACAACTGGCACAAAAACATAATTCTTTCTAACATGCAATTCACATGTCAGTGCTTAAAAAGCTAACTCAGCGGTTCAAACTTTTTTTTGCAGGGCCCCCCTTTTGGAGATAAAATAGTTTTCTGCAACAGTTTTCTGTAACATTTTCACATTTCTTTACCTGAGTTTTACAACCTCCTTTGTTTTACTGCTGCATCAATACAGCTGTTAACTCTGCAATATAAACAGTAACAAAGTCAAGGCTAGAGAGATAGTATAGTGTGTGCACTACATTGAAAACAGACGCGTATACTCAGTGTTTTAACAACATCCTACGTGTGTGTTGATGGGATCATTAATGGATTAGATTTTATCAGCTGCTCGAGTATGTGTGAACAGATTACTGACTTTTGCAAAAAGAAAAATCCTAGGAATTCCACTAAAACAATCTCACGACACCTCCTTGTGATTTTTTTGAATTTCCTGGCTGTTAAACCAAGGTTAACATTCACAGATAAAAGGTGTGCTAATGCAACAAGCACAACATTCCCCTTTCTTTTGTTGCTTCCCTCAATACAAATCCTCTGGATACTAGTTCTCTGTTATACAGTACAGTTCCACCACAAATTACTGAAAAAATGGCAAGTTCCCTAACAGACAGCAGACGGACAGTTATTCACGTAGAGACTCGATGACTAATCTAATCCTTCTTTGATTGTAAAGATTTTAGAAGATTTTGTCTAAGATATTTTCCAGTTATCGGATCAGTAACAATGCAGACGGTTCCTACGCTGTTGGCTCTCTGATGTCATTGCGGTGATGCCGGAGATGAACAGAACACTACAATGAACACTCCAGCACCTGGCAATTAACTATTGTCAAAAGGCGCAGTCACTGGAATGGCAGAAATGATCCGCATCTCTTTTATGGTTGTAAGCCCACAGAACATTCCTTTTTATGGAAAATCTGGTTTGCGCAAAAACCATGTCAGCAGGCGTACCTTACAATAGAGTCATCAAGGCAGAAGTCAAATGTTCCAACCATAACGTCCTTTGACATGCTCTGGCATAAATCAGGGCAAATAGTTCCAGATAAGGATTGCTACACTCCCTCAGGAAGCGATAAGACACAGCATGCAGTAATGATGTTGCTTGTAGATTGCAAAATCTAGTGAAGACAAGACATAAATACAAACCAGATTCTATGCAAATAAACATGCAAACTGACCGAGGCAATATGGCATGGCCATGTACCTGGCATCTTCTTCAGGTTGTGTAACACAATAGCATTACAACAAAACAAAGCGTAAATAGTGACTGAAAAGATTATAGTGCAGGTGTGAAAGAGCACCGATAGTAGACTAATTATGTGTTAAAAAATATCTCTATACTTATAATGTTCTTGTCACTGTATGACGTCAACAAGAGCAGTGATGAGACACATCAACGAGCCCGAGATGCCAAAAAAGAACAATGTAGCGTGAGATGCCTAAAAAGAATAAGGTATCAAAAGGGAGCAGGAAAACCCTCACAAATATGAGCACACTTGTTTGTCTCATAGCACAGAGTGCACAGTCATAGCAGAAAGAAGGAAAGAATGAAGAGCTGAATTCCTCTGCGTGGGTTATATGACTAAGTAAGAAAGTTTGGTGATTAGGTTGTGCATGAAAAGTGTTTAATCTTCAAGGTTAATTTATTTAATTTAAAATCTTCAAGGTTAATTTATATTGGTGTTCCAATCCACGCACTGTGAAAACCTATAAATGTATGTGCGAGTTAGGGTGAGAAATTGTTGATTCCCCTGAAAATGATGTTTTATCCCTGTGTTTATGTATTTTTGTACTTTGTATACGGCTTACTCGTGTTTGTTAAACCTTCTCCTTTCAATTTGGTATCAAATTAATATGCACAACCAAATCTTAGTGATTGCAAGTAGACAACAGTGAAGCTCAAGTTCAACCAATTCAAATGGAAGGATACCAACGTCCGGCTGAAATAAAATATATATAGGACAAAGACTTTATTAGTGCTGAACCAGAATTACTTACTATAAAATTAATTAACCAATTCATCATGTTTATTATTTCAATTTAATGGTTTATGTTTAAGTGTGCAGGACGTGGGTGTATTTGGCTTCAAGTCAAAAGTCTGAAAGTGTACACAACTGTGAAAAGTTTGGGAACCACTGCTGTAGACGTAGCTTTAGGACCTTAGACTGTCAGTCCAAAAAATTTAGGCGCTATGCTGTATGACACCATATTAGTCCCTCGTTACTTTGCGCTTCGAATTTCGCAGCCTCACTCTATCATGGTTTTCCAAAAACATTAATAAATCATGCTGTTTTGTGGTTAAATATATCCTATTATTACTCATAAATATGCATATTGAAACCAATTTTACATATATTTTCCAAACTAAGCATTTTAAGCATAAAAATTGCTACATGAAATAAAAGACATATATAAAGGCATTAGGAAGACGCATTCAAAGATGCTGTGAATGATATCCAAATCCAAATCCATTTTATTTGTATAGCACATTTAAAAACAACAAAGTTGACCAGAGTGCTTCACAGCATAGTTAAAATAGAGTATATGAAATAACTATAAATATAAAACGAATGGTAATATAAAATCACAAGACAAATAAAACAAAACTATGATGACTCTCAGTTTGTGTTAAAAGCCAAGGAGTAAAGATAAGTTTTTAAAAGCGTCTTAAAAACCGGCAAATTTGGTGCAAGCCTAACATGTAGCGGCACTTTGTTCCATAAGGCAGGACCTCTGACTGAAAAGGCCCGGTCCCCCCGGCTCTTAAGTCTGCTCTTTGGCACTTTCAATACAAGCTGGTCTGCAGATCTGAGAGATCTGGAAGGAGTATAAGGCGATAAAAGCGCTGAAATATAAGAAGGAGCTAGACCGTTAAGAGCTTTAAAAACAAACAATAAAACCTTAAAATCAACCCTAAACTTGACTGGAAGCCAATGTAAAGATGCTAAAACCGGAGTAATATGTTACCTCTTTCTAGTGTTGGTTAAAAGACGTGCCGTAGCATTTTGCAGAAGCTGAAGGCGGGACAGAGTGGTTGAGGAGACTCCAAAGTAAAGCGCGTTGCAATAATCCAGCCGGGAAGTAATGAAGGCGTGGATGAGGGTTTCAAAATTAGACGATGACACAAAGGTCTTAACTTTGGCTAAAAGACGCAAATGATAAAAGCCGGTTTTAACCACATGATTTATCTGTTTATCCAATTTAAAATCCGAGTCCATTTTTACACCTATGTTCGCCACTAAAGGCCTGGCAAAGTTTCTGAAAGGGCCCAGGTCAGGGGGTAAGACTGAGGAACTACTGAAATTAAAAACAATAACTTCAGTCTTGCTTTCATTGAAGTGCAAAAAAGTCATTAAAACATTCTAAAAGCATGTTAAAAGAACTGCTGTAATTCCTTTTAAGCGGGACATAGAGTTGAGAGTCATCGGCATAAAGGTGAAAGGAGACATCATGCTTTCTTAAGATCGAGCCAAGGGGGAGAAGGTACAGGGAGAATAACATAGGACCAAGAATGGAGCCTTGAGGAACCCTACATGTTAAAGGTACAGCAGGGGAGCTGGTGCCTCCAAGGCTGACAGCGAAACTCCTGCCTGATAAATAAGATTTAAACCATTTTAAAACTGTTCCCTTGAGGCCTACAGAAAGCTCTAATCGGGACATCAATATGTTATAGTAAATAGTGTCAGAAGCTGCCGATAAGTCTAAAAGCAATAAGAGAGCATGGTCACCATGTCAGTCAGTTATAGAGAGTAGGTAATCAAAAACCTTTAAGAGTGCTGATTCAGTACTGTGCAATGCCTTAAAACCAGATTGAAGTACTTCTGTAATTCCATGAGTTTGAAGGAATGTCTTAAGTTGCATCACAGCAGCTTTCTCAAGAATTTTGGACATGAATGGTAATTTAGAACTAGGTCTGTAATTAGCTGGCTCTGAGGGGTCCAGATTGGATTTTTTCAAAAGTGGTTGGACTATGGCAAATTTAAAAGCAAGGGGAACCACACCAGAGAGCAGGCTGCTATTGTCAATAGCCAAAATAAGAATTTAAGAATACAGGGTGGGACAGCATCAAAGGGACAAAACGAATTTTTTAATTTAAACACAATGTCTTTAAGGGTTTCTAATGACAGTGGCTCAAAGTTTATAAAAGTGGCAGTGCACAGTACAAGTACAGATGGGTCACAGGAGGATGATGGGATGTTAGCTCTAATTTTGTCAATCTTGTTGACAAAGAATTTAAAAACTGATCACAGAGCTCAGGGGAAGGTAAAATGGTGGATTGAGACGGATGCAGAACTGAGGCAACCGTGTCAAATAAAACTTGAGGTTTATGGGAATTTTTTTTTTAATTATGTCAGAGATATTTAGATTTTTCACACTTGACCACCAGTTGATAATTTCGCCAGCTGTTTTTTTTTTTTAAATGTCAAAAGAGACGCAAAGGTTGTCCTTTTTCCATTTTCTTTCAGCCCTCCTGCATTCGTGTCGAGAAGTAGGAGTTGTATCATTGTACCATGGTTCCTTTTTTTTATTCTGGGAACGTAGTCGCTTCACAGGTGCAATGGAGTCCAATGTGTTTGAGCATACTGCAAGAAACTCTTCGGTTAAAGACTCGGTGTCTAAGGATGCACAGTCCAAGACACTCACCACTGAGGCATTGAGAGCGTTGGCAAATTGAGTAGCAGTAGACTGAGTAATAACTTGACCCATACGAGTTGATGTATGGCACGGATTTCTATGGCGAACGATCAGAAAACACAGCTCGGTAACACAGATATTTAAAACTGTCAGGTCCCGTGACAGCACCAGATCTAAAGTATGACCCTGAATATGAGTAGCGCCGGACACAGCCTGGACAAAATTAAAAGCATCAATAATTTGTAAAAACCCTCCTGACAGAGGCAGGGAGGGGCAGCACACGTGTATATTAAAATCTCCTGTTAACAAAATCTTATCATATTTAATGGAGACTTCTGCGAGGAAGTCTGAAAGTTCATTGAAAAGTCTTTGCTGTATTTGGGTGGGCGATAAATAACAGCGAATAAAACAGGCTGAAGATGTTCAAACACACATAGCTCAAAAGATAATGTTGCGGATGGAAGGATTTGTTTACAATAAAAAGAGTTTTTAAAACAACCGCGAGGCCCCCACTGCGTCCTGTGTTCCTTGAACGTTGAGTAGTCAGGGGGGACAAGTTCAGAAAAGGTGCTCAACTCACCAACATTAAGCCATTTTTCCGTGAGAAAATGGAAATCCAGGTCATGCGAGCGTAATAGATCCTTTAGAATAAAAGTTTTGTTCACCAGAGATCTGGCGTTGAGTAGCGCCATCTTTGTAGTCCATGGAGGCAGAGATGACAGGGCCCGCGCTAGCGGACAAAGGTAGGTGTGATTTACGGCGGCTCCACGGCGCCAACGAGGGTGTCGCAGAGGGATCCAGGGCTCCACTGACGATCCATCGACAGGCACGAGCCAGCCACCGGAGGGGACCACGGAGCGCCAGTAAGGGAGAGGTCAAGTTGTTCCATTGAAGATCAGGCCACCAAAGCAGGGCAGCATCATCCAGCTGGAAGCTACGAAGGCCTTTAGATCGCTGGGGAAGCGAAGAAGGTGGGCCAGGACACTTAAGTACTGGAGGCGAGCTATTTCGCCCACCCGCCTCAAAAGTCCGTATATTTTTACAGACGCAACCAATGTTTAGCAATGATAGACGATCGTACACTAAGAGAGCATCAAAGCACCGGGTAAAGGCAGCAATCATCAGTAGAATCAACAGGGGATGAGACCAGAGCCAGCGGCGAGCCACACACACGGGCGCCATCTTAATATTTAAACCTCTTAGAGGCAATATGCAATATTGCTGGTCACTAGGTGTCAGTTATGTTACTGTAATGTTTGGTGAGACACACAAACACAAGGCTTTTATTGTTTGTTAAAATTATGAACAGGCACAATAATACCCAATAAAACTCCCTAATAAAAACATACAACCACAGTTACACAGTAACACACACCAAGCTAAAAACTCAACTCTAGACTCTCAATGTCACTTCCTGTCTACCCACCACTCAGCTCCCTTAGGGAACACATTTATAACAAACACACACAAGCACAAGACTTATTTATGTTTACATAAGTTGATGACTCTTATTATGTCTACGTTGGGTAATACAAATGCAGAGGTGACAATAGGGGTGTTATTTCATGTCTAGAGGGCTCTAATAATGTTACAAACTACAGTATATACAGCATAAAAGATTGTAAACAGTTTTTCTATGCTCTAAAAACTAATATATTTGAATCCTAAGAAATGTACTTATCATGGCCGGGTCTGGAAAAAATTATTCGCAACAATGGATATTTAGTTTTCTTACTAAATTGGGGCCAAATATTACAACCCTGATCTAAACACTGCATGTGGAGCCTCCTACTGAGGGCACAGAAAAACAAAACCTTGCCATTGACAAACTACTCTGCAATCTGCTCTGACGGTTTATTCAGTAAGTACTTACTGCTAATGGACTACCTGTCTTGTCATTTTTGTCTGTATTGACTCTTTTTTGCAAACACCGGAAACAATAATGAGAATAAATTTTTGATAGGAGAAAAAAACACAAGTTTGTGCTTGCTCTGACAGCAATACGCCTCACAGACACTCCTGCTTGATTCATACTGACTCACGTATCTCTCAGCTAGTTTGTGGGATCACATCTTGCTTCACCTTGTAATATTCCTCACTACATTATATCATTCTTACATACCACTGAATGAGTACATTTTTGAGTAGATTTATGGTTATTGTATTCACACTAGAGATGGTCGAGTATTGACCGAGTCGTTCAAAATGTTTTTTACTGAACCGGCTCTTGCGTGTATTCGTTTCACTTACCCTGCTGGCGCGAGCTAAATTAAACAGGAAACCAGGTACAGTGGCATTAATTGTGCAACTGCTACTTTAACTGCATATGTACAAATGTATTAACCTCGTGGCTGGCGACCAGTCCAGGGTGTATCCCGCCTCTCACCCAAAGACAGCTGGGATAGGCTCCAGCATACCCGCGACCCTGATGAGGGTAAGCAGCATAGAAAATGGATGGATGGAGGGTATTAACCCCGTGGACAAAGCAACAGATCCGCTCGTCGCCACAAATCAACTCTCCTTTCCACTTCCTGTTCCTGTCTGAGCTGCTCACTCGCTAACGCAGAGCCAAGCACTCCCAGAACTCGACTCACTAGACTCACTTGCCAACATCGGCATGAGGGTGTTGAAAAGTGAATCGTAACCCTTATGTGGGCTCACGGGTTTAGTAGTTAAGTGGGTGGACTTGTTGTGCATGTCCGAATTTATCGGGCGATGTGGACCCTGCATTGAGTGCGGAATCATACTCAATTCACTCTAGAGAGTGGCTCGTAAAAACTTGAATCTGTAAAATGAATTGAGTTTGCCATCACTGATTCAGAGCTAACCAAAAGGACCCACAACAAGCGGGAAAACACACTAGAGTTTGATTAAAACAGACTAAAGGGTGCCTGTGTGAAAGCACTCGCAATGAACAATAAATAATCTTCTGGTAAATTCCACATTCCGCGGATGCCTGGTACTTTGCACTGTAACATCTTGTTTCTTTTGACGTTTTTGTGCATACCTTTCACCTGCTGGTCAAACTCAAGTCTTACAGTCAGTCTGTTTCTTTTGAGTACAAACATATAAACAGTGACGATTTGTAGCCAGATGCTCACCTCTGACATGCAACAATGTAACACAGTGGGAAATCCTACTTCCATAACGCTCCCTCACAAAAAACGTATTTGTGATTGTATGAAAACTCACAATGAAATGACTTCTAAAAACTGCAAATTTGCTACCTTGCCTTCATGAGCCATGGCACACACAGCACATGAGACTCTTTCTTTTTGGATAAACGCTGAATCATCTTGTATGCTACAATATAATAAAGCCCTTCCCTGTCCCCGAGTTTCCTTCCTCAATGCCCCCCCACATCCCACAGAGAATAAATGTCATGGTCCTGATCCCCATGGGAAAAACTCCTCCCCACCTAAAAACTTGAATGGCTGCTCCTCGGGAGGTCAGGGGCACAGGGGAGTGTGCGTTCAAGGTAAAACCCCCGAAGTTTTCACAGATCATTATCAAACAGCGCGAGCCAAATGCCAGCAATTAGACACAGCTTGGATTAGTGTACTATCCCTCAATGGAGAGAGAAATTTAGGTCACTTCTCGCTCTAAATATGCAGTACAAAAGGTTTTTTTTTTACCCCGCAGGGAGATTTTAATGTTAATAATTAGCTTGAAGGTGTCCAAAAAAATGGTAGAGGACAGCATAGGTTGAGTATGCACACACACACACATGCACACACACACAAACTGGACAAGCATTCCACACTGACAGTCAAGGTCATAGAGCTGGGCTGGGAAGCTTTTGGGGAATTTTGCTGTTTTACAAGTGAAACGATCTGTGCTTTGTGTCGTCTCACATTGAATCATTTACTGACTTCAATTAAATACCTTGACTTAAGACACTTTTAGACCTTTTCATTTCAATCTGTGATTTTATAAGACATTTTGGTAAATATTGACAAACAGTAGGATTATTGCTCTCCAGAACATACAGGTGGTTCTCGGGTTACAGACAAGTTCTAATTCTAAACTGTGATGTAAATCGTGTTTTGGTGTAAGTGGTCTCTCATACCTAAATTTAACATAAATTAACTAACTCACCCTCACAGTACACCACAAGAAGGACATAAACACAGTAATAAAACATGAACTACAAGAACTACATGAAAAATAAATAAAGGCCAAACCACAAGCTAACTTTCCACCATAGAAAGAAGACCACCATGCTCCTAAATTATTCAGTATTTATTATTCCTAAATTATCAACGACCTTGTAGATAAAATTACAATTTTTTGCAGAAGGGCCGACATGTTTGAAGGCAGTACAAAAATGTTGAGAAAAGCTCACATTTAATCCTGTAAACCTCTTGTGTACCCGACCCCCGATTCTGAAAAGGATCCAGGGGTGCCAAGTGACCTCAGTGTATAGGCATGTAATGATCCACTTGGAAAAACTCCACCAACATCCCACCCCCCACCTACAATAACGCTTGAGGCACTCGCACACTCAGCATGCCCACAATCTATGCTTCCTCTGGTCAACACATCTGGGCCTGGTGGAGGTGCGAGTCCACTGTAAATTTCACCACTAGTTTGACGGTCTACAATTGCGCTGTCGGGCTGGTGGTAGGACAGCTGCATGCGTGTGGAGAAGGAGCTTCTTCACACCGAGCTGCTCATCACATGCAAGGTTATAAAGGGTGCAATGCAGTTTATTTAATGGTTTAAGCATCCATAAAAATGAATATACATCACACAAGACAAACAAGGAATTTAACATCTTGGTAGGACAGCTAACCCTAGATTTAGTACAAATTATTTATTGACATTCTTCCCCAAACTTGAATACGGATCAGAGAACGCACTCACATATGGCAGATTTTAGGTGTTAAGTGTAAACCTTCCAGTGGAGCTTGACATGCACCCTGAAAAAAGTTTGAACTTTGAGTCAACAGCAATGCAGATTGCAAAGCTGCCATTGGTTGGCTTTTACTTGTACATCATTTACATGAATGAAAAGTCCGCTATGAGAAGAGAAACAATGGAGCAAGTTGAGAAATGTCTGGGTGAAGTACAGCTGAACCTCGACTTACGAAAACCTTATTATACGAAAAATTACAAATTGGGCTTTGATATTCGATAATTTCGTACCATTTAATGAAAAAATAATCAAAATACAAAAATGAAAATGGAAAGTACCGGCCAGAAATTTGACTGTACTGTACCGCCATACAAGCTATGCTTCCAAGGGGCGGCAACAACGTAATGGATGCCAAACGCCATAAAACCGAAAAAGAAAAAGCTGCCCTCCCATTGGTTTTTGGTTATCTCCCATCAACCTCTTCCTCCCAAAATCTCTAATGATGGCCAATGACAGTGTCCCTTTGCTCAGCGTACAGAAAAGCTCTCGTCCATTGTTAAAAATGTAAATAAAAAAAAATGATAGTGATAAGTTTAGGTGCATTGTATTCATTTAAATTAAGATACAGTATGTAAACTTACGTATGATTTCTGCCATCTGTCAAAAACTATGTTTGCCTCCTCCTACTCCTCCTCCATCAAGCTAACATCGCTTAACCCAAAAGGTAAAGTGTCATTATATTAGAACTTGTATTATGACATTTATATGTTTAGTAATTAAGTGCACCTTGAGTAATTCCTCATTGTGTTGTTGGTTAAAGTGTTGCTTGTTTTGCACAAATAAATTGCACATAAATAAAAATGTGTTTTTAAACAGTTTGTTTAATTATAATGACATAGCCTAATCCCCGGTTAGAGACATACCAATATGAAAATTTCATATCACAAACATTATGACTCTAATGATCACATTATCCGTATTGTTGAATGTGCTTTAAATGTTTAAAAAGTACACACTGAAAGTTTTATCCACCTTGTATTTAAAACAAACCCACATAAACAATATACTTTCTTTTGTCAAACCCATCGCTGCAAAGGCACATGGGAGCTCTCCTCCAGGTTCAAAAGGGCATGTGACTGCATTGTGGGTCAAGGGCACAATTCCTGAGAGCAAGAGGTTTTGTTTACATCAGAGTCTGACACACAACGTAACTAAAGACTTGCTTCTCCATGAAATGGTAACTCTAACCGTCGGGAGTTTTACCACGGTTAATCATTATACCGGTAATTGTCACATTCCCATCACTGGCCAAGTCCACAGCTCACTGTGAAGTCTCTTAGCGGTTGAACAAGTGTTACACATTAGTGTTAAGATTAGGCCCAACTTTGCGAATATCTTCTCTTGTTTTGGAGCAACAATTGCAAAAAAGTGCCTGTGTTTGATTTGTTTTATCTCCATTTGATTTTGGAGCATGAGACATCATTTTCACACATGGAGACCAGACCTTAACCCCACTGAGAATCTTTGGGATGTGCGAGAGAAGGCTTCGCGCACTTTTTCCACACAGGGCCATGTCGGTTTGGATTTTTTTTCACCCTTAATAATAACATCTTTATTTTGTGTTCAGTTCTGTTGTCATTAACTAGTATTTTAATTTGTTTGATGATCTGAAACATGTAAGTGAGACAAACATCCAAAAACACTTTTTCACACCACTGTATGTTGCCCACTGTATAACGTCTCAATTGAGTGCATATTGTTAGGGAGCAAGCTGCTAACTTCCATTGATTTCAATGGATTTCTGAGAAGACAACCCGAAGCAAAGAGACTGTGACCAATGAGGGTAATTTAGTGGAATAGTTGTATAAGAGAGCTCCACCATTCTAGGGTGCAGTAAAATGATACACAATGAAAGAAATGCCTTTGAGGGAAGTGCAAGAGTCTGAGGCAATACAAATACAATGCAGTGATGGTGGGGGGTTGTTGAGAGTACTATGACAATAGCAGGTATGTTACATAACAACCGAATTGAAGACCGAACCGAAATGATTACAAGACTGCATAACTGCAAGTCATTAAGCAGTGAAAGAGTTCCTGTCTAGGAGCTGCATTAAAAGAATGCCTACTCAGAGATTGCTGCCATCATCTATCTACATCCACATCCCTGTAACCACTGGGCCGGAAAAGCTGCAAAGAATGGAAATGATCCGCTCGTCCTTTAAGCCCTTTAAAGCTGTACATTCTGCGCACACAGCTACATTCCTGCCAGGGGGCAAGTAGATCAGTGGTTGTCCTTATACTTGGAGAACTGCTGCAGGTCTGCTGATGCCTGGCTGAGCATCAACCATCAAGCTGACAGCTGAGATGTACATAAACCTGTTGACGCGGTATGACAGGTAGGATATTCCAACATGGTGTGGAAAGTTGCATTGAGGTGGAAATTCTGAGGGCTTTTATGTTCCTATCATTCTGCTCCTCTGGAAAAATAATCCAAAGAGACAACAAATGCTTAAATCAGATGGGAAAGAACATCCGCTGAATCGAAATATTGCTTCCAGGCAGCTTTTCAGGTGAAAAATCACACAGGATTTGTGAGCATGCTGGTGGCAAAAGAAATACCCCTGTTCTTCAGTTCATAAACCTTTGACCCTGCAGAGCGATCGCGGTTGGATAGCCACCACAATGTTTACCTTGACCACACTCACATCTAGTTTCACCATCTGCATTCCTTGTGTCCACAAACCACATCTAAGTCAAACACATCAACCACATTATTGTCCATCACTCAGCACTTATTGATCAAAAACAAGGAAGTTAGCTCAGCCTAATGTTTGTCCCAAGTGGTCCAAGAAAAATCAAAACATGTACAAGCTTGCAAAATGAGCTGTCGGTATGTGCGATCAGTGCATGGCCTTTGGAGGGAAAACAAGTTCTCATGTGGCTGACACACGTTTCCTTCAGCCAAGTTTCTTCAGGCCAAAGCTGAACCAAAGAAAAAGGGAACCATTGACACATTTGTAGTCTTCAGCCAAAGAGGAAACCTAGCGTCAAATGTAGAGAGGAGAGGAGGCGTGGGGTGTGAGGGACAGAACAGGCAGGCAGATACAAAGGAGGCCCTGTGTCAAAGCTGTGGCTAAAGATAATGAACACTAAAATAATATTTAATTATCACTCACTATATGTAATCACCACTCCTTTAACCCCATGCATGAAAAGTCAGCACCGCTGGCTAAATAATCAAGGCCTCTGACACTGACACGTACTAGATTATGTGTATGAAGTTGCAGCTATATGGCGGAGGTTGGCAAAGCTCCACAAACACACAAAGAAGCTCTGAGACAAGCAGCGCTGTAGGAGGACGGCTCAATGCCTGTCCAAGCCATTACATTTCTCTAATTGTTCCACTTGCAGCATTTCTCCATTTGGCTCACTACCCGACTCAGAGTAGGGAATAGACCGAGAAATTAGACCTCTACACTAAGACCGTATAAGTAGAGATTAAAAGGGCATGTCTCAAAAAGCAAAGCTGGACTTACCTTCCCCCATTGGGCCCTGATGGAGAGCAGAACGAGACCCTTCTGGCATGGCACTCAGGCCTTTGGAGCTACAAAACATGACAAAACAGTCAAATACACAGTATATATGGAAAACAGCAAATATACGTCATGTCTATACTATTTATTGTACAGAAAGTTTAGAAGTCTAATTTTCGAAAAAGGCATCAGTATCCCAGTGAAGTGAGGCCAAAAAAGTGGTAGACTTATTGGGTCTTTCTATAAGCAGAAGAGGAAATTCTTTGCCATTCCCCCACTCACTGCTCGGGTTCACTCATGCCAACCACTTGCAATGTATAGTGTAGCCAGGGTTGTGGTATGCAGGGGCGACTGTGATATGAGCTCATGCTAATAAGAACAGAAAGGGCAGTGCAGATGTGGCATGAGTGGGACTTAACAAGAATCGACTCTCAAGAGCGGGGGTTTTATTGAGGGCGAATGGCGACGAAAAAAAATGCACTTGTATCACTCATCCACAACGTTTCTATCCACGCTGTATGTAATATTATACAGCATAGTACAGTATAAGCCTATTATTGAGTCCATGGTGGAATAGTGATAGTATTATGCTATAAAATACAGAAGAAAGACTCTATTATTACTTTTTTGTAAATGTTATACATACAGAAAAAAGTGTTATATGTATAAAAAATGATCACAGCTACACTATTTGCTGTTGTGTATTTTCCAGTTCCTCATGCTCAGAAGAGGTGTGTCCCCTCACAACAAATCTGCAGCCAGTTCCTCTCCGGTTTCTTGCAGTAAATTAACATGGATCACTGTGCATGAGAACTCGTCTCGCTGTGATTCCTAGTAAGCCTGCGGCCTTTTAAACATCACATTCTTGGGCCAGTGAGATCAGAAGAGTAGGAATTATTTGGGGATTAGGATGCTCATTGTTCATTTTGCTTTTGCTGGCCACTGTGCCGAGCTGACAGCCGGGCCGGCCGAGGCTAAAGTGTGCTCACTTCCAGGCGGAGTGCCAATTAAGATGTGTAGGAATCCAAAGAGAAATGTCACAAAAGTGGCTATGCAAAGTACTCAGGAGACCTGCTCCTGGGTGAGACAACTGCCACCTGAACTCAGAGAAACTTGTTTACAAGACAAACAAACAACAGGCATTAAACCCATTTTGGTAAAAATACGTAGATGAATCTGTGTCAAGCCATATAAAACCTCAACTCAGAATAATGTATGCTTACCTAGCAGACATAACCCAAGACAAACGGTTAACATGGTTCTGACTGCATAAATAAGGTATTACAGTTGCCCAGAAGTGCTGCACTGCGCTGTCTCAATGGCATTCTTCACAAATGAGACCGATCCATATGGTCTTTGGCCCAGCTTGTCCCATTGAGTTTGAAGTTGTGCGTTCCTTGTGTGTAATTTGCTCAAATGGGCTTTGTGTTTTGAGATAGGCTTTGAACTTGTCTTATCCAAGTAATAAAATCCTAATAATCCCACCTACAATGACCTCTGAGCAAACCCCACTTAATTCCCAGACCCAAACTACACTAATCTGCCTTTGGTCAATGAGAGGGACTGAACAATACTGTTGTATGAGGATCTGTACACATTTTCCCCACTGAGTGGTAGTTTAGGAGGACAAAATCAGACAAATAATGTTGCTTAAATTATTCTTCATACATAAAAAGTGTATCATTCATAATTCAACAATTACAACTCATCAGATTCCGCCTACTGTTTGCTGACATATGGCAATTCCGTCCTTGTTTTTCCTAGGGAGGGGACGTGACCAAATTTTAAATCCTAAAAAAAAAAAAAAAAAAATCCTAGGGAGGGGACGTGACCAAATTTTAAATCCTAAAAAAAAAAAAAAAAAAACCACTACATACAGGCCAAAATTCATGCTAAAATGACCACCTGTGCTTGGACTAGCAGCCATTTCACCCAAACGTGGAGCATTTGGTTCCCAGAGCTGATGGCTGCATTACCCACAGCATGGGAGTCAGCAATTTGCTCCCTAATGGGAGACAGCTGTAAGTCAGGCCATTGCAATTGTTATTAAATGAAAGAGCTGCAATGGCTCTTCCTTCAGAGTGGCTGATACAAACATCCTTGTTCCTTTAATTGCCAGGCTTTACGCCGATTGGATATCTTACTTGAAAGTACAACAAACGTGTGTACAAGAACAGATGAGAAAACAGGCACAATGAAGCATCACTTAAAGCTTGCCCTGAGGGAGAAAAATGTCCCCTGGGGAGTGACGGGCATCTGGAGCATTTATCACCTTTATGATGGTCTATCAGGATGGTGAGTGTAGTGAAACCAGTTAAATCTATGGACAGCTGGTGGAACAGGGATACATCTGCTCTCCCTTGTCCCCGTCGTCAGGATGGCTTACAAATGGGTAGATTCAGACCCAAAAGGATTTAACCACATACTATTATAAGCGTGTGATTGAACATAAATTAGCATATCATCCAAACAGTTGTTCTGGATAGAAAAGAACAACTTTCCTCACTGTCTAGGCTCAGTTTATTCTCGTGTTTGTGTCTGTCTCAAATATAGAGTCTACATAGAGCCGGAAACCAAACAAACACTCTACTAAACCTAAACATTGGTTTCTGTGCATATAAATCAAAATAGACCTCGGCCATACATAGCAATGCCACAAACAATATACTGTAACACACGTGTCCTCCCCCTCTAAACCCTCCACGGGACGTTTGACATGCACCTCCAAAATATTCTAAGTTTGCTTATTTTTTGATTACCACAGTTGTATTTGAAGACGACAACGAAAGAGAATAAGGATTATTTAAACTCTATAATCTTAACAGAATTGCAATTTCAAAGATGAAGGCAACCAATTTCACAATAGCGTCACATAAACACGACTGACATCCACAAGTCAATCACTGCAGCAGATGACAAAAACTGCAACAGTGCAGAAAAAGCAACTCCAACTTGGCTATCCTTTATATACTTCTCGGCATGATTTTGTTGTTCATGGAAGATGATTTTTATTGGCGAAGTGGAAGGAAGACAACAAATTGCCAAGTGGAGACTTGAGAATTCTAATAAACCAGTCCAGAGCCAAACCAGTATCGGACAGGGTACTCTAATGTTGACACATGTGTTTTGTCATTTATAGCCATAAACCCTCAAATGTCATTGCTATGCTTGAAATACAGGCAAATACAGTGAAACCTTGGTTAGCATCATTAATTAATCCCACACTCTAACTGAAAAGACCGCTAACAGAATACATTTTTCCATAAGAAATCATTTATTTCAAAAAAGCAAAACAGGCAAAACAGGAAGGTCCACCACCTTCTTGTTTTGCCTGTTTTGCTTTTGATCTGCCACATTTGATCTTTGGGAGCGGTCAAGACTTCAATGATGGTAAAAATAACCATAAATGTTAATTGCCCTCTTTCAGTCATCATTCATATCCATTTAGAATTGTTAGATGTATGTAAAACTATTATTGTACTATAAAAATGTGTTGTGTTCATATTTTTGAGAGTCAACCGCTGATGAATAAAACATAAACAGGGGACAAGGCTGACTTCCAGTTTTGGTTGCCAGATGCTAACAAAGATATTTTGTGATGATTGAGAACACCATGGGAAACCAGTCCAAGGTTCCCCCCTCTCGTCCAAAGTCATCTGGGATAAGCTCCAGCATACCCCCCCTGACCCAAGTGAGGATAAGTGGCATAGAAGATGGATAGATGGACACTACAGGAAACTTGTGCATGACAAGTGTTGCCTTAGACTGCAATGTTTTTTGCAGACTCGAACGAAACATACATGCAGCTAACATCACTCCTACACCATGCTTACCACAATAGCACACGCTGTTACGATCACGTGGGCTCTATTTGGCCGCTGCTGAATAGATGTGCTCGAGCTCCGACTGGAATTGACTGCTTGTATCAGAGTGCTAATATAGGAGATCTTACATGCAGGTCGATTATCTGATAAACTACACAGACTGCGTGTCAGCAACGCATAGGTTACTTTGTTTGGGCACTTGATTCCGCAAAATGATACATTACAGGCCAAACAGACTAATTACGCGCAAAATTATACAATAACCAATATAGTATTCAAAAATGGATGCAAAAAATGTATTCAAGTTTGAGTCAAAAACAGTCATACAAAAACTGGAGTGTTCGAGGTTTGACTGTATGGCCGTGACTAGGCAAATACTGTAGCTGTTGTGCCATATGTAACCCTCCAGACTGCACAGCACAGGGATACAACGTGTTCCACACCCAGAAGTTATTAGCCAGACCCATAAGTGGACACTAATATTGCTGCCAATTCATGGACAAATTATGTGCAAGTAAAAATAGTCACTTAATGTTTCAACACTTACCCCCCCCCCCCCAAAAAAAAACAATGTTCGGTCAAGCAGAACAAAATTATCTGAGAAAAGCTTAAAAGACTTCAGAGCATTCCTGCTCAAGGATGACCTAACAGTTTCATGTTGCATTCGACGCCTGCCCCAAAATGGCTTTAGGGACTCTGTAAGCATAATCCCCCTGGGATATTTTGAGTCAGACACAGTGGCAGTCCTAACGTGGACACTATCAGTAAAGAGATGATGTTCATGTGGAGAACAAATCCAAATCCAACCTGACAGGGCAAGCAGGAAACCTACTGGTTTTATTTATTATTTTTTAAATTATTTTAGCACAGGCGTTATGTTTATCTTCCTAGACCTTTCTCTTCCCCCGTCTCCCCCAGTGAAAAATTCCACTTTCTATACGAGTGTCCTCTTTCCCACATTACTCCTGCAGTTTATTTCCTGACACAGGCCTCAAGAGACTAACGGCTTTCCATTCACAGGCGTAAACAATACACCCTGACAGTCTCCCTTCATCTCAATCAAATACTCAGTTTCTACAAAAGCGCGACCCACAGACACACAACAAATGAGCCACTTATTTGAATCCACTGCATTTTTTTAAGCATATATGGAGAAGTGATTAACACCCACAAAGTAGTGTGAACACACATGGTGCACAACAAGCACTGTGATGAAAATAGGCTTTATTGAGAGAATGATTGTTCCCTGCCATGATGGGTAAAATAAAGAATTTTTGACCACTACACCACTGAGCTATAACCACAGACCTTAATATGCATACTTTGTGACCGAGTGCCACACTAACTGATAAACTTAAGAGATTCAGTCTGTGTGTCATAAAAACCAGGTAAGTAGCTTAAGGTAAGTAGTTCTTTTTACATGGAGGGGGTGTTTAGAGAAAAGGAAAATTAATGTCTTTGGCTGTTTGTGTACAACAAAACTGCATTTTCCATACTTAAAAACAGCTACACTGTAAAAGGGTGTTTCCAATTCTGTCTAAACGCATGTCTGTGATTTAATCAGAACATGCTTGAGGAAACAGCGTTGTAGTTTGTGCTTGCAACACATCTAAAGAAAAGTGTACATTTTTCAAAAATAAATAAATCATGCCGTTTAACAACGAATAGTAAAAAAAAAAAAAAAAAAGCACATTTAATTTGAACAGTTTTTACCTAAATAAAAATAGGGCACATATAGACAAACAAATATTCACATTCATACCGATGGACAATTTAGAGTGGCCATTTAACCTAACATGCATGTTTTTGGAATGTGGGAGGAAACCGGAGTACCCGGAGAAAACCCACACATGCACGGGGAGAACATGCAAACTCCACACAGAGATGCCCAACGGAGATTCGAACCCTGAACCTCCTGACTGTGAGGCCAACATGCTACCCACTCAGTCACCGTGTGGCCCCTAAATAAAATAATGAAATAAAATAAGGTATTCAGAAGATTACACTGGTCATTTGGTGCCAGTAATGTCCCTGTAATGTTTGGTGAGGCACACATGCATCAGACTTGATTGTTGGAACTACAGGCTTGAATTATCTCACAACAGGCACAATAATGATAACGTAATAATCATAATTTCCTAACACGAGCTACTGTTGCAGCCATAATCCAGTTAAAACTTATCTCTGCACCCCTGATGTCACTTCCTGTCCTCCTCACGCCCGAAACACATTTATTGCAAAACACAAGAACACGAGTCTGAAGTGGCAAATTTTCTCTGATTATATCTACAATAACGCAAATTTAAAGAAAACTATTGGGTGTTATTTCATGTCTAGAGGGCTCTAATAATGTTAACCCCCTAATTTAAAGGGCTGTAAACAGGTTTTCTATGCTCTAACAGTAACTCAATCAGGTCTGGAAGCATTTAATCGCAATAAACAAGGGATTACAGTAGTGCTTCCATACATATGGTCATGACCCACTACTGGCCTGGCATACATACTACATACGGCCTTTCGGTTGTTTCAGCAGGTCTGTGCTTTCTATGTAAAACACGCAGAAAAACTTTCCTGTTTTTAATAGGTTGTTATGGTGTAAACTGTTCACTTGTGTGTCAGCGTTCCCCAAGTTCGGCAGTGCTGGCAGATGAAGGACAAGTTCGCTGCATATATTTCAGATGCACTTTCGACCACATTTATAGGACCCCCGGCTGCCTTGTGCTTTCAGCGGGGCTTGACAGGATTGTAACAGTAAAAAAAGCATGAGACCCGACCCCCATATGGCGCCTGTGATGCTAAATCACGGCACGCTTCCACTTTCAAACAAACAGCCGTCACATGTTTGGTTCAAAGTTGACCTTTGACTCTCAATGTGTAAACTTACCTGGAACTTGGAAAAGCTACAACTCTCCAAGGCTTCGCTTAGTATCATGAAAGTTGCATCAACATACTTAGTCTGGTCATTCCAAAAGAGCTGCAGACTGTCAAGGCACTGGAAGAATGTGGTAAGGGGCAGAGCTAAAGTTCAAGTCACACTTGGGTACTTTCCTGTCTGGACCACATGGACGGTAACTGTTAATTGAAATGATCTTGATACATTATGTTCTGCAAGGTCAAGTGGGGTCAAAGAGGGAGAAGATGGGAGTCGCAGCCTACTTTTTAAGAAGAAACACACAAGATCCCACTCCGGTGCTCATTAGAGGAGAACAATTGGCTTTGGCTGGGCTAAATGTGGGCACCATGGGGGGGTGAGGGAGAAAGAGGAAATGATTCAGCAGCACCAGGGATGCTATATTGACCCGAGATTAAAAAGACTGAATTGCAAATGAAGCCACTCGCTGACAAAGGCGAGACAGCTGACCAAAGTCCACTGTACTGAAAGTGTTGCGTTTAAACACAAACATCTCTTATCTCGCTGAAACTCAACGGCCCCAAACGGGCCTTTCAAACTTCGGAATAGTGAAATTGCACAAAGCAAGACTGCGACATTTCAAAAAATGAATGCAAGCGTTGTCTGCCTAGCAGGCTTGCAGGAATGCTCTGCACTGTTATTTACTACAGACATGACTGCAAGAGGACTTCGCTGCAGGCTCCAAAGAGAACACATTGGATGGACAGTAGCTAAAGAGTGTACCAATCACGCTAGTTTAAACTTAAACGTTAGAAAGCGCGCCAGTCGATCTGAAAGTTTCCCATTTCTCCCTTGACCCAAGAAGCTCCCATTGGCATCGACACTGCGAACCCGCCGGGGCATGTTATCCTCACGGCGGCCATCAAAGCCAATATGAAACTGGCAAAAACGAGTGTGTTCAAATGCAGCTCACGTGCCGAAAAGGGACAACGTCTTTCCTCCGTCGACAGAAGTCAAAGTTGCAGTCGGGGGTTTCTTGGTCGTAAAATCGCCGCCACGCCGTTAAATCCGTGTTTTCCACATGTTAAAGCCCCACGGAGACGCTCGTCCTAGCGCTCGGGCGGCTTTAAAGTAACTGAACTGTAGCATCTTCGAAGACAAGCGCAGGACGTACTACCGCTGCGTTCAGGGTCCATCGGGAAATTGCAAAGTGCTGTATGAATATCGTATTGGTCTTTTCAATGCTGTATCATTTTTCAATGTGTTATCCATTACAAAATCTTCCAAAGGAATACCGACAAACAAATGGATTAGGCTTTCATATTTTATACATAAGGTAATTACCAAATTCCCAGCTACCTATAAAAATGGAAGTATACGAGGGCAGTGAATGCAGCGTAGGGTCGCCTGCTTTTGACATTTTAGTGTTGTGTTTTCGTAACATCTGGATCGCTGTGGTGCAAAAGAATTAAAAGCACGTAAACCAAGGCACTCTACTCAAGTGTTTGTGTAGTTTCTAAAAATCTAAAAAACACACGGTTGTGCCTGCGAATAGAGAAAACAAATTGTAACTCTGACAATTGCATTTATGGGGGTCGGGTCATCAGAAGGTTTGGCCGACAAAAGAAGGCTTCGGTGAATCCGTTGGTGTGAATGCTAATCAATGTGAGGCCGATTAAACTTTCACTTCTGCCTCTTTGCGTGTCCTCTTCCGTACACGCACTACGCTGAATGGCGTACTGAAAAACTTCTCACAGTGTGGAATTGCAGCTTTCACTGTCCCACACAAAAGGGGATGGGACCTCGATAATTTAAAGTATCTTCTGATTTTTTTGAAAAGTATTTTAAATAATTGAGGGGGAAAAAACTGAAAACCTGAAATAGCGTACAGCACAGCGCAGGGAAGGGTTTTTCAACAAAGCAACATCGCCATCTGCTGGTCATAAAGCATATTGCCTAGTGGTGGGGAACGCTGCATGCTTTCAAGGTTTTTGACGTTTTGAAATACTGTATCATGTACTGTTGAACGTAACCAATGATAATCATATGAAACAATCAGTAAATTCCCATGTAATCAAATTGATCGGTATTATGTGTCATTCATAATTGGTATTATGTTTTTCATGATATCAAATATGGAAAGTAAAGGCTTGTGCACACTGCCTTATGTCAAACTCAATGGAAAATGTAATAATGCCTTTTGAGAGCATGGACTCAAGTGTTTTACCCTTATTGCGTAACAATGTCCAACTATGTTGTGTAAGGCAACTTTTTCCATGGAGGGCCATTTACAGAGGAAATGACACATTTTGTGCATCTAAAATGCTAAAACCCATCCAATGTAAGGACAGTAAAACAATCTTAGCTTTGAGTTATAGGTGACAAAGCAAATTAGAGTAATATACTGAATTAATTTTATTTGGAGAATATGCCATAAAGGTACCCGGGCCGCCATTTGTACTGAACTGGTGGCCCAATGTTCAAGATGGCCTCAGAGGATCACACAAAGACACACGTGTCAAACACCTGTCAAGGTAATTCTTTATTTGACAAAAACCATACTGCATATGTGCCAAGTAACAAGCATGTTTGCTTTATTTCGCTATGTATGATCATGAATGCATTATACTTATTAAAAACAACAACTTTAAACACACAACACTCCTACAAACAATCACGATTAAATACAACCCCTACGTTTTTTCATCATCCAACCCAATGGTGTAAGGTTCAGAAGATTAAAACAAATCTGACCGTGAGAAGTCAGTAAATTAAAGTGAGTAAGCCAGACATTACATGGAACTCAAAGAATGCGGTTTGCAATGTGATGTGAAAGCTTACTTTAACCAGACGGCATCGGTGATTAGGTGTGCATTAAGTACAGAGACGACATCAAATAAAATAACTTGAATTTCTTGCTAACCCACGTAGAAACCTTTAGTCAAACAGCTCTTTAACAAGATGTATTAAAACAAGCTTAAACAAAATCAAATAATTCAAGAATGTTAAACACACACTGCCTCCTGTGTACACTGTGTTTATAAAAACACTTCACATACACTATGCAAACAGTTGCACTCGTGTGGTGAACATGAACATATTTTTCTCTCTCGTCAATCAGAGTTCATTCAGTTAATGACACAGCTCTGGCCGATAGTGTCATTTATCGCACGGACTGGGGATCAAGGGTCATGGCTGAAGGGGTCAGATGGGCTTAGTAGTGCTGTTGTAGACGAGACGCTCCCTGTCTTCCATGGATGTGAGAGGAGCGTTGTTGACGGGTACGCGGTGGTGCTGAGAGGACTTCTTCTTTCCCTTCATAAAGCAGTACAACAGGATGCCCAACAGGATGACAATAGCTATAGCCAAAATGACAGCTATTGCAATGATACCTGCACAAGTGGATCAATTGGTCAGTGTTAAAGAAAATCTGGGCTGTTTAATGTCAATTTCAGTTACAAGAAAAGTTACTTACTTGTCTGGCCTCCAGACACACTGCGCTCAAACTCCGCTTTTCTTGCAAACACATCCATTTCTGAACCCCCCCAAAAGATAAAACTTGGTCAGAAGCACTGGAATCAAGTCAAAGAGGGTTGTTGAATTTGAATGTTTGGGCCTGATCTGATGCAAACATGTTAATTTGTTTAGCAAAGAATATTGGTAAATTTGTTTTGTAAAGTGGTTAAACAAATTAGTAGAAGGCGAGCTGAAATTTATTTTAGGTAATCTCATGCAGTCCTTCTCAAAGCAGGACTGATCCCTAAATGTACTGTAACTTGCACAGGTATAGTGGCAGGTACACACACTATTAATACGAAAATACTTTTAATTGAATTGAATTTAATGCACGTGTTTTGCTGCATCACACTGAGAGACATTTGTTGTACTGTTTGTCTACCTCAAGCTACACAAGGACACAGGGCCCACGCAGAGACAACCAACCAACCACGTGCACAAACACGAGCCACGTAAGACTATACTACAAACGACGAAAAAACAAAACAAAAAACAAGTAAACACAAGGAGAACATGCAAACCCCACACGGAAGTCATGGGATTTGAACAAGGACCCTCCATGCTGTGAAGCGGACATGCTAACCAAAATACCTAAATATAATTAAGAAAGAAAAGGTCTGATATAAGCAATTTTTACATGCATGTGATAGAAAGGATCCACGTGGATGTCAGTGAGAACCTACCAGTCACCCCTCTGCAGGATCTCACGCAAACGTCCTTGGAGTCAAAACGGTTTTCATTTCCCTGACAACCACCGTAGTTAAAGCGATAACAGTCCTGCTGTAGGGGATTGTAGTACCACCTAGTTAGACTGTCTCTGCAGCTGCCCGTGTTGGGAGGCTCAGTGCAGCGCACTGTTGACAACAAGAAATGAAGATTAAATTCTCAAGAACACATTATAATGAATAAAATATACTCAAAGAAAAATAAAAATCACCTTTTTGCTCATCTACTGGAATGTTCAGTAAAATCTGGAATGTTTTGTCCACTAATAATTATGAAAAGCACAAATTAATTGAACAATACTGTATATTTCACACAAACATTGAGTGAGCTACGATAAAGGAAAATTATTCGTACAGTCCTGGCATTTCTGTTCATCTGAGCCATCACTACATTGAGGCGTGGAGTCACACTCCAAGCCTGGGTCCAAGCAGCAGCCGTTTGCACAGGTGAACTGCTCTGGGGTGCACGCAACGCCACACATTTCTGCCATTGAGTAAAAAGCATATGATTAAGACATAATACAAAATACGCTGCTTGGCCAAAAAAAGCCGCCACCTGGATTTAAATAAGCAAATAGGTACGAGGTTGCTGCAGTTGGTTAGGTCTAGGTTCTGCAACACTACATGCTCAAAGCTGACTACCTGAATATACTGAATGAGCAGGTTATTCCATCAATGGATTTTTTCTTCCCTAAAGGCACGGGCATATGATGACAATGCCAGGATTCATCGTGCTCAAATTGTGAAGGAGTGGTTCAGGGAGCATGAGACATCATTTTCAGTCCAGAGCTTAACCCCACTGAGAATCTTTAGGATATGATGGAGAATGATTTGCACAGCAGTTAGACTCTACGATCATTAACGCAAGATCTTGGTGAAAAATTAATGCAACAATGGAGGGACATAAATCTTGTCAGGAGCTTATGAAAACAATGCCACAGCAAATGCGTGCCGTAATCAAAGCTAAAGGCCGTCCAACGAAATATTAGAGTGAATGATCTTTTTTTTTTTTTGGTGGAAACCCTTTTTAGCCAGGCAGTGCATAATATTGAACGTGCAGCTAGAGCAGAAACTGTCAGAAAGTCCTCTTACTACATACCTGGGCGATCTGGAACTGGTAAACCTCTAGTGGCACCCTTTTTTTCTGAGGATAAAAACAAATTATAAAGTGAGTGATACTCATCATGCAACAAAAAAAGACTTCTAATAACAATGGAGTTCTACTACTACTTTCTAGATGCAAGTGAGAGGATTTCCTCCCTGCTGAGCCAGACACTTTCTGGTGCTTCATGATCAGAGTAACCAGACATCCTCTATTCCTCTCATGTATTTAGTACCATAGTCTTTTTTTTTTTCCCCAAACACACACAGGGTTTACTTGAAGTGCCTCAAAATCACAATTCACAATTCCACAAGTCCGAAAAGGAGCAGGAAGAAGCAGAGCTTATTCAGGTCTACCCCCTCTACATCTCACATCAATTGCTAGTACACATATTCACTTCCTGTATTCAACATGCACCAGTTCAATGTTAACTTATTCTTTACAGTCAAAGCATTAATTATAAATTATTATTAGCATTAATAAAAAGTAATAAAAATAACAGAAACAGAAAAACAAGTACTATATAATACCCATCCATAAACATGAACATAATTAAGCGTACAAGTCTCTGTATTGTAACAAGACGTTTTGTTTATATAAACATTTAAAACAACGAATGCTCTGAGATTGCTTTTGCTCTGGTCCCAGACTATTCCACAGCTTAACCCCACAAACAGACAAAGAAAAAAATCTCCTAGTAGTAGTTGCCAGTGGGGTATCAAAGTTTTCTAGGCCTCTCAAATCATATGGCTTATCTCTGTGAGAAACAAAGTTCTGAATATTAATTGGTAATAGGTTATAAAATGCTTTAAACATAAACATTGCTGTATACAGTTTTACTAGATCATGTAATTTTAGAATTTATTTGGAAAATAGTGGATTGGTGTGATCAAGATACCCCCATTTATGAATTATTCGTAATCCTTTCTTTTGTAAATAAAATAACGACTATTGTGGTCTTGTAATTATCGCCCCACACTTCCACATAATAAAGTTAGGTAAGGAAGAATTTGGGAACAATATAAAGTATGAAGTGCACTGTAATCAAGGACATGTTTACCTCTATAAATAATTGCAAGTCTTTTGGAGATTTTATTTGATATATCCATAATATGTGTTTTCCAGTTTAATTTATGGTCAATCATTAATCCCAAAAATTGTATTTCTGCAACATACTCAATTTTAATACCACTAGCCTCAACCCATTTTTGCAACCTCAATAAATGATTTCAAAATATCATTACTTTGGTTTTATTTAGGTTTGAAGCTAATTACTTTCCATCCAATTTTGATTTTACTCAATTCATTATTTACATTGTGGATGAGATCATCAAAACTGTTATTGCTGTAAAGTATCTTTGTGTCATCTGCAAACAATATACATTTTACCAACTGAGAAACAATAAAAATGTAATTGATATAGAAATTAAATAATTTGGGGCCCCATACTGACCCCTGTGGAACCCCACAAGCAACGCCAAGAAATCTGGAAGAAAACTCACCCATATGAACATACTGCGCTCTATCGGTTAACCCATTTCCCAGCTACCCCACGTATACCTTATCGTTCTAACTTTTTTAGTAATATTTAATGATTGATTGTGTCAAATGCTTTTTTAAGATCTATAAAAATACCTATTGCATATTTATTTATTGTCCAGTGCCTTGGAGATTTCCTCAGTAGCATTGATTATGGCCATTAAAGTAGATCTATTACTTCTAAAGCCATATTGACCTTCATTGAGTAGATTCTGCTTTTCTATGAATTTATTAAATTTCCTATCATAAACTTTTTCAAGGATTTTTAAAAATTAAGGAAGAAGTGAAATGGGTCTATAATTAGTAAAATCATGTTTGTTTCCATTTTTAAACACAGAAATAACTTCAGCAATTTTCATTTGTCTTGGAACATAGCCATTTTGCAGAGACATGTCAAAGGTGTAATTAAATTACTTGTGATCTTTTATATTAGCACCATATTGATAGAGTGACAATCTGTTGAGAATTTATTTTGAAATTTCTGGACAATAGTAAGGATTTCACGTTCACTATTAGCAGAGAGTCCAATTGTTTTGATAGTTCTTTCAAAATTAAGCTCCATATCTTCATTTGGAATCTCTGCTGCTAGTTCAGGACCAACATTTACAAAGAATTTATTGAAGCCATTAAGTACTTGTATCTTTACTTGTATCTATCCTCCGCTTCTTTTGCTTTTTTAATTTAAGAAATTACTTATGAAGATTATTTTTTTCTTGCAAGAATTTTGCAGGCCTTTTGAAATCCAAGGGCATTTTAAATATTTGTTTTGTTTACAAAATACTCTGATGGGACAGTGCTTATTATACCATGAGGAGATTATTTCCATAAAACAATTATAAGCTGTTTCTGTATCTGTCTCTCTGCAAACCTTAGTCCAGTTTTGTAATTTTAAATCCTCATTTAATGCATTTAATGCTTCATCAGTACGTACTCGTCTATAGCATGCAGTATAAGTTGGTTTAATCTCACAAATAATAAAATCGTACACTATAAAAACTGGTAAATGGTCTGTAAAGTCACTAACAAAACAACCACTAACTGTTTTATTTATCAAATTATTAATAAAAATATTATTATTAAAGTTGCACTGTATCGAATAATCCTACTAGGTTTTGTAATAGACGGAAAAAAATGACACTGTACATTTGATCAATAAAGTTATTGGTGGGCTTATGATTGCTTGGATTCAGATCAATATTGAAGTCCCCACGTATAAATATAGGCTTGTCATCAACTGCAAAAAAAGTGTCTCCATCCATTCACTCAAAATTTCTATATTTGATCCAGACGTTCTATAAACACAACTTATAAGATTCTTTTTCTTTCCATTATCAATTTCAGTAGTAAAGCATTCTGACATTATCCACTACATGTGACATACTACTGATTATTAAATACATTTAACGGTTTTGTGTACATACAGTGCCACACCGCCACATGAGTTAATTTGCCTGTTGGTATAATTGAGAACATAATCATCTAATTCAAAATGAATTCCTGTTTCTTCATTAAACCAGGTTTCAGAGATGTCTATGATACTGAAACGATTGTTAAATGTTTGTAAATAAACTTGTATTTCATCAAAATGTGCATAAATGCTTCTGCTGTTGAAATGAATCACAGACAATTTACCATTTGTGATCAATTTAGCGCCATACTGTTCATTGGTAGGGTAATCACAGTTATTGTTAACGGAGGATGAAAATTATTATCCGGGTCAATATTTGTCCCAATGTCATGATTAGGCTATTCGGTATATCCAAATACACTCAAGACCACTTGTTGCAATTGTTGTATTTTCTCCACTAGCTCAGTCTTATGAAAGTTGTCCTTTTGTTTATACATTTGTAGTTTAGTATTCATGGCTGTAACCTTAAAGATCATTGATACTTGTCCAATTCTGCATCCGTCCATTTTCTATACCACTTATTGTTGTGCCCAGTATTTATCCGGTGCGCTGGGGCTTGTGTTGTAACCATCATTGGCAATTTTTTTAGTGTTAGGTTAAGTGGGAACAAGGGCATATTCAAAGTGCAGCCCGGGGGCTATTTGCGTTGTTTTTTTTTTACTGGCTCACGACACCTTCTAAAGATATAATAATCCTCAGTAAGGTTGCAGAGAGATTCTTTGTTTGTAAATGGAATATTTTATGATCTGCTAAATATACAGTAGGTTTTAATATTATTAGAGGCGCCTAGACATAAAATAACCGCCCTAACGTCACTTTTACTAAAGTCTCTTGTTACCCAATACAGTAGGCATAATAACAGAAAATAAGATATATTGGACATTGATAAGACATAACACATTTTAGAGACGTTTAGAGTCTGCTAGAACTGAAAACACATTCAAATAGCATTTTAATAGTAGCAGTAGCAGGATTTAACATGCTCTTTCCAGCATGCCTTGTGTTTTTATTACATGCAAACATATGCAAAGCAGTATCATTTGAAATTTAAAAGATACTTAACATCTACAATGCACAATGGAATTCTACAATTCCAAAAATCTGTTTCAAAAGATGGAGCCGAGGAAACATACCTGTCCCATAGCAGGCGTTGGTGCACTCGTCCTTGGAAAGATAGTTATTCAGGTTCTCTCTGCAGCCCCCAAATATAAACTCCTCACACTTCTCCGAAGCAGCGTTGTAGTGCCATCGAGGGAAAGCGCCGCGACATGGTCCAATCTTCTTTGGAGCCATGCAATGATCTAGAGGAAATACGAGTAAAGTTAGTTAAAAACAATTAATTTTGTACTGTCATTAAAAATGGTTGTGTTCAAATCTCAACATGATTCAATGCAGAAAAACGTGAAAAATTTATTGTCGTAATTCCCTTTACAAGTTCGACCTGCATACTTCTTCTACTGTCTGTCTCAAATGGTGTCTGCTCCATCAAATTAAACGTACACCAGACAGTGTGTTTGTAGGTGTAATATCTTGTTCATGTATTGCTGCAGATTGTGTTAATATAATAGGCTTTAGTGTTGAGAATGGGGATGGGAGTAAATAAGCTCGTGGCTTGAAATAAACAAACAACAAAGTGTGTGCTTTATCAAGCAGTTTAACAACAAAAGTTATTGTCTCACACCTGAAACCAGATATGGTATATTCCATTTTTTCCCTGTAGCTACACCCAACACTCAGTATTTTGGTGTCTGCTATGAAGAGTTGACACACACTAAAAGCAATTATGTGTCGAGACATGTAAACACCAGATATTTAACCATGTGGGCCATAGAGCGAGATGTGGTTTGTATGTCGCTGATGAGACATACTGTGCTTGTTGTACCTGAGCTTACAAAGAAGTGCTTTGACTATAACGTGACCTGAAAACTACACAGCTGCAATATTCAGTCATATCTAGTTTCCACTCATGAATAGGCTGTATTGTAGTTTAATAGACATTTAAACAAAACACAGACCTGTGTGTATCTGAAACACATCAAATTAAAAAGAGAGCTTTTAAGGTGTCGCCTTGGTCTAAGTATTTCCTGTCTAAATACTGTACATCAGCGGTCTCAAACTCGTGCCGTGGAGGGCCAAGACACTAGAGGGTTTTCTCTTCAACCAGTTTCTCCAGCAGGTGATTTTAACTGATGAGCTCCTTCCCTTAAATTAAAAGGAGGCTTTGATCATTACAATTCACCTTGCTTTAGTGACCGGCTGAAAAGAAAACCTGCAGGGTTTCGTCCTTCTTTGGCACGGGTTTGAGACCCCTTTCATACCTATATTACAGTAATGGTCAGTATAATAACAATACTCTTCTTCTCCTTTCGGCTTATCCCTTCAGGGGTCGCCATGGCAAATCAGTTGCCTCCATTCAACTCTGTCTTCTGCATCCTCTTCTCTCACAACAACTACCTTCATGTCCCCTTTCATTACATCCACATAAACCTCCTCTTTGGTCTTCCTCTAGGCCTCCTGCCTGGCAGTTCAAAACTCAGCATCCTTCTACGAATATATTCTCTCTCTCTCCTCTGGACATGTCCGAACCATCCCAGTCTGGCCTTCCTGACTTTATCTCCAAAACCTGTAACACGAGCTGTCCCTCTGATGTACCCATTCACGATCCTGTCCATCCTGGTCACACCCGAAAGAGAACCTCAACATCTTCATCTGTGCTACATCCAGCTCTGCCTCTTGTTATCCCCAGCGGCACTGTCTCTAGACCAAACAACATCACTGGTCTCACCACAGTTTTGTACACCTTTCTTTTCATTTTAGCTGAAACTCTTCTGTCACAAATCACACCAGTCAGTATTCAGAAAATAAGAATACTGTACTCTTAAAATCATCAAAAACTGTTCTATAAAATAACAGGTTTGGGTCTGTCTGTTATGTCAACAACAGAACCAGAAATGAAAATTATTGCAGGAAAATTGCACACATCTCTGTCCTGGCTGCTCAGCACTATAAGGCTATGTCAATAACAATGAAAGAACAGAATACATGCAAGACAGCATAGTGTTTATGTTAAGCGAGTCACATTAAAGTGAAATCAAAGTAAAAGTGCACAATTTATATTATTTGCTTGGATTGGTGGTCCAACACCAATAAATTTGGACCACCACAAATACATGTGGCGCTACATTTTGGCCCTCACTGAAACAGATGACGGGACCGACAATGAATGTAACTTGTTGTTACAACTCCTTACAGTAGGTGACAGTATGCATCACAAGTCTGCCACTTAACACACCAGTGAAGACCTTGCAGGAAGGCTCTTTGTAGCTATATTTAGCGAGCACAAAGACCTCCCTTTTTTTCAAAAAAGCACCTAAAAACTTGTTCTTGTTTTATGGGAGACATTTGGAAACAGACTGAAAAGTACATATTGCTTTCATCAATGCTATTGGGCCCTACCCACATCTAAAAGCATTCACAGGCGGCTCAGTCTTGTGTCTACAGAAGAATCCTACAGCATCCATTACAATTATGCAAATTAGTGATAATTTCATCAACACCACAAACAGATAGCGGTCCTTTAGGAAACAGTGATTTGAACATTTTACTATAACCAGCACTAGACTTATTTCTACACTTACATGACATCACACATTTCATTCATAGCCTCCCCCCCATCATTTAGGTCAAATGTCCATAACTAGTGCGTAAAGAGCAAACATTACCATTACTAAGTCAATGACTAAACAAATAATTATTTTGTTACATTGAGAAACGTCACATTTACACTTGCACAATTCAACGTGTTCAAACAGGAAAAAGGAAAATACGAGGAAGCGCCGCATATTTAATCCTATCCCTTCTCCCTGTCTGTTTACAATCTTATATTCGGGACAGAAAAGAAGGGATATCCATAGATAGTTAGATACCTTTAGAGGAGAAAAAATAAAAATAAAATAAAGTGTTAAAATAACAACCATAATTCAATATTTAATCGCATCATAGGCCAGATTGCATTATGTAGGAATACAAAGCAAATGGAAGCTGATTTTATCATTTTTACCCAAATTAACTTGTTAAACTGTAATATTTAATAACTCGTATAATAACTTTTTTTTCTTCCTTTGTTGACTGGAGTGGATGTACAAGGCAAGAGCTCTGCTGAGGGTACTACAAACTACAACTATTTTGGTGCTTTTTTGACCACAAGATCCCAACTGGTTGCTGATTCCCTCAACCTTAAATTGGATTGGCGAGAGGTACAGAATCCTTGAAATAAACGAGTTACATGTGCTGAAAGCTGCTAGGAAGCCAAGCTAACCGGCTAATCACTGAAGTTTAAAGCAGTTGCCTAGCAACAATGCCAAACAAAAGAAAAACTAAAAGAAAGCAAGCCTCTATTATAATTGTAAAGGATGCTGGCCCTGGATACATGGACTCAAAATCACAAGCGCCAGTCTTGTTGCCAAATGTGGAAGGGGAGGACGACTACAACCATGAGTTGAGTACATCAGAAAAACAAGAAGACCAAAATGTGGTGGAGGAGGACGACTACAGCCATGAATCGAGTACATCAGGAAGACAAGAAGAAGAGGAAAATTCCTGGGTGACCTGGATGCAAGAAGCTAAGAAGTTAATACAGATGGAGATGTAGAGGCAGATACAGGAGTTACAGGAGTGGATTGCAGCACAACCAGACCTTAAGCATTTGCAGTCACAGATTCAACATGTACAATCGCAGAATGACAGTCTCATTTAAAAGATCACAGTGTCACAGCGCCACTAACAGGTTTGGCACATGTATTACATCGTTTTCACTCTTTTTCAGTATATTCATATGGACGCATAGTTTCTGAACTAGCTCCATCTTTACAGAAAACGGTTTGGAAATTATGAGTGTTTTGTCTTCACGTGGATATAGCCTTAGTGTCCCTACAATACCTCTTATCTTGTCCTGATGCTCCCATCCATAAGTATGAAAGGCATAAAGTTGCTCTACACTCAGTATAAATCATATACCAAATTGAAGAGGAAGTAGTAATTCAGGCAAACATGTATACCAATTAAAATACACCCCATAACCTATGAAAAAAAAGGACGTCCACACGGACTATTCTACCAGAGTGCACACGCTCAGTGCCACATGACGTCATCTGTGCGTCCCAGTCAACATGCGTATTGTATAAGGTGAGTTAAGTTGGTGTTCAGTCAAATGTTATAAAGATTAAAAGTGCCGACAAGCCCAAACAGCTATATGTTTAGATTCGACAAATCTTAAGTAATTTTGATCAAATGTAGAATTATTACAGCTTCTGCTTTGACATTTATACAGCCGGCAGCTGTCAACTCCAATGGGAAAAAAACAGCCCCACATCATTCACTGACACTGGTAACACTAAAGTCTGTTGGCTTACAAGGTCGGTAGTGTGCGTAAATCAATTAATGTGAGGTTCCAATAATGCCTTGCACACAACCACTTGCATATTCTAGTATTATCATTCATAGTAGCGATGACATAGTACACAGTCTGATTGGCTTCTGGCTGCCTTGTCCTCACGAGACAACTTCTTCAAAAGAGAAATCTCATTATGTTGCAATCTTACAAGATCTTGTGTCCTTAAAGTGATCATGTGTCACAAGATCTCATCACATGAACTCTTGTGATAAATATTCTTCTGTTGTCTTGTTACATTTTTCAACTTGATTGTCAACTTCTGTTTTGTATTATATATGTTTAAGAAATTTTGTGGCCAAAAAAAATTCATAATTCAGAAGTAAATTGTGTCACGTTCTGATACCTAACAGTAGCTTCACTTGAAGAAAAACCTCCTGTTCTTTTTCCCACTTTTGTTTCTACACATATTCCACATTCCCTTAAAACCTTGTAATGACTTCCCATTGATATGGAGGACGATTGGAGTGTTCTCCTTTGCGCAACTAAAGTTGAAACCAGACGGACAGGTTTTGTTGAGTCGGGGGTGGAGTGAGTGGGAGAACACCTAGTTCTCACTTCCGTTTTTCAGAGAAATCTGAAAACAAACACACAGCTTCACTTCATCCAGGCCGTACACGGCATTCCAAGACAATGACCTTGATGACACACGGAAAACAACTTTACAAAAGCAGTGTAATCACACTTTCTATCTTCTTATCTTTGTTCTGTTTTATCATTCAGCTTGTAAGAGGAATTCTGCATATTTGGCAAGTTTTAAAACACAAAAAGACAAAGGCTTGACAATGACAACACAACAAGGATCATAGGACCATCCAATGTGGCTTGTAAATAGGGAACTACTGTGAAGAACAGAAACGTGGACACATAAGAAAAAATGTAGGTATGTAAAAAGGCCTGAGGAAATGAAAGGAGGAAAAGGGCACTGTCTCAACATGAAACATAAACAGACAACTCTGAAGGGGTCTAGAGACTAACAGGGATTAAGACAGTCATAAGGTATAGTTGTAACGCAGATTCACATAATTTGCAGTGGACAAAAGCAATTTTCATGAAAATTTATAGAGGAAGAAAGAAAATTAAAATGTCTAATGAGGCTTTGGACAAAAGTGCAAAAAAAGTAATGTATTTTGTTGTAAATATTGTTATTCATCAAGGTTATTGTATTATCATGGAATTAAACCGATTGCAACTAGTCTGTTCAGGTCAGGCAACAATAATGATAATTCAGGCAACCTAATTTAAGTTAATCATAAAGCCACAGCAGCCCTGGTGGGTATTCTCGCTACAGTATGTATGGTCATCATAGAATTCCTGAAACAAGTCATCTAATGAGGCCTGTGAGTTCAGTACTGTATTGTGTGTGTGCGTGTGTGTGTGTGTGAGAGAGAGAAAACAAAGTCTAGACACTTACGTTCAGATTGCTCAGGGGTAAGAACCAGAACAGTGACCTTGGTTGAGTCTGACTGACCAATGGTGTCTGTGACTGTCAACTGAAACTTGTAAATCCCGGATGTTAGATTGGACACAATTATTTGGTCGTCAAAGTTGGCTTTCTGCAAAAAACACAAGCCTCTGTTAACATCCGGACAATGTATAAGAATGCTAACATGTGAGAATTCATTAGATACCGCACTGACCCAAATATAAGACAAAATAAAATGAACTTATGTTTTTTCAAAGCCAGTTTTGGGGGAAAAATGCATTTTTTGTACAAAAATAAGAAAAATAACAAATGATGTATTACAATAAAAAAAAAAGTTCTCACTGATCTTAGCTGCTTGATCACCATTAGCATCATAATCCCTTTGTTGTTTGACAACATTCCATTCCATTTTCTTCCGCTTATCCAGGTCGCAGGGGCAGCAGTCTCAGTAGGGAAGTCCAGACTTCCCAAACTCCGGCGACCTCTTCCAGCTCCACCGGGAGGACACCAAGGCGTTTCCAGGCCAGCTGTGAGACATAGTCCCTCCAGCGTGTCCTAGGTCTTCCCCGGGGCCTTCTCCCGACTGGGCATGCCCGAAACACCTCACCAGAGAAGCGCCGGGGGGCATCCGGATGAGATGCCCGAGCCACCTCAGCTGGCTCCTCTCGATGTGAAGAAGCAGCGGTTCTACTCTGAGCTCCACCCAGATGGCCGAGCTCCTCACCCTATCTCTTAAGGTGAGTCCAGCCACCCTACGGAGGAAACTTGTTACCGCCGCTTGTATCCGCGATCTCGTTCTTTCGGTCATGACCCATAACTCATGACCATAGGTGAGGGTGGGAACGTAGATCGATCGGTAAATAGAGAGCTTTGCCTTCCGGCTCAGCTCTCTCTTCACCACGACAGTCCGGTACAGCGACCGCATTACTGCGGATGCTGCACCGATCCGTCTGTCGATCTCATGCTCCAACCTTCCCTCACTCGTGAACAAGACCCTGAGAACTTGAACTCCTCCACCTGAGGCAAGACCTCACTCCCAACCCGGAGGGTACAGTCCACCCGTTTCCGACTGAGAACCATGGCCTCGGATTTGGAGGTACTGAGTCTCATCCCAGAAGCTTCACACTCAGCTGCAAACCGCTCCAGTAAACGCTGAAGGTCACAGCCAATGAGGCCATAAAGACCACATCGTCTGCAAATTGCAGAGACGAGATTCTAAGGTCACAAAGCTGGACTCCCTCAACTCCTTGACTGCGCCTACAAATTCTGTCCATGAAGATTATGAACAGAATCGGTGACAAAGGGCAGCCTTGGCAAAGGCCAACGTTCACCGGAAACAAGCTCGACTCACTGCTGGCAATGCGAACCAGGCTCCTGCTTCTCTTGTACAAGGACCGAATGGCACTTAGAAGCGGACCATCAACCCCGTACTCCCGGAGCACCCCCCATAGGACACACGAGGGACACGGTCGAATGCCTTTTCCAGGTCTACAAAGCACATGTAGATCGGTTGGGCAAACTCCCACATACCCTCGAGTACCCTTGCAAGGGTGTAGAGCTGGTCCAGTGTTCCGCGACCGGGACGAAAACCACATTCCAACTCCTATAGCTGAGGTTCGACTAAAGGTCGCACACTTCTCTCTAGCACCCAGGGGTAGACTTTCCCAGGGAGGCTGAGGAGTGTGATCCCCGTATAGTTGGAACACACCCTCCAGTCACCCTTTTTAAAAATGGGGACCACCACCCCGGTCTGCCAGTCCAGAGGTACTGTTCCCAACTTCCATGCAATGTTGTAGAGGCGTGGCAACCAAGACAGTCCCCCAACATCCAGTATTCACCCTTGTGGTTGTGACAGAGAAAAGCAGCTTCAGACGCATTTTGTCATATACATATCTCAAATGAAAAAAGTAACATAAACAGTCTTTTTGAGACTTTTTTCAAAAGAAAAAATACTGTCTTATGTTCAGGTCATGCGGTATCTCCACAGACACACCTCGATGATGGCGTAAGGATATGCTGTGAGCATTTGCCACTGATAGGAGACAATCCCCTCGTCATCTTTGCTCTCCAAGCCGTTCAGGGTCACGCTGTCCTGAGGTTGGACCACTCGGTCCTGTCCTCCATTGGCCACAGGCGGACGGTCAGTTTCCTCTGGGGAAATACATCATGGTAGCAGCTCATATCACACAAACACTACATCTGCAGTTATTTGAGAGGAGAATCCTTTTACAAGCACATAATGAATAACCAAATGACGTTGTGGTGGATGAGAAACTCAACACTACACCAGAGGCAATAAGGGCTTGGCGTGTGTGAACATGCCGGAGTAGAGGTTTCTGCCCTTGTCATGCAGACTCACATATCCTCACTGCAAACAGGCCAGCAAGACACAATGGAAAATTTATAGCACTTACACCATTAAAAGGATGCAGTGGCAATGATTCAATCCCTACTCAAAATGTGATGTGAGATATTAATCCATATCCTGATAATCTTCGACACATGATTAATAAAGTCCATCGATGTGTCCGTCTATCCAGCCACACCCCCCATAAAGATGACGCTCTTAGCATGACTGTCATCTCAAGTCATCCCCTAATGGAATGTGCATTGTGATAGCACGTTTGTATTTGTATTATTTGTATTATTATTTGTAAGTAGCCACTATAAACAGAAGATCATAGTGAAAAAGTTACATGATTTTGTTTCTGTCATGTATTATTTGAACTGACCGGGTTTGGATAACCTCATTGATTGTTTGGTTCAACTTTTATGGTACATACTAAGGGTGCAACGATCCGTTTTGACAACGATTTGACTCGTATCACGATTTGTAGTTGCCGATTTGATTCAAAGATGATTTTAGTTCATTTAGAACAATACGATCCTAAAGGATTCAATAACTTCTTAGCCAAAAATTCAAGCTATCGGACGGTGAAATAAATAGCTGGATACTGGACAGTGCAGGTGAAGTTTCCTAAATTTCCTTTGCTTTTTGTAACATACATTCATTATGGATATGAACAAAAAGGTAAACAACAATTCATGGCAAATGCATTCACGTTTTATTTGCATAAAGTGCAACCAACACTTCAGGTTGAATTAAGGTTAACGTTTGCACAGACGCTATTAAAGCTACGAGGAGGTGTTTGATCAACATGCTTAACATTGCAAGAAAAAAATTGAACATACGCCAGAACAACAGTGGCTCCCAAACGACAACCAGAACACAAACATGCACAAACTTAACGTTCCCTGTGCACCTTTTATTTTGTCCTGACGCTCCCATCCTTCAGTTTGAAAGGCTTCAAGTTGGACTTAACTTAACTGGATGTGGTCTAACACTCAGTATAAGTCCCATACGGAATTGAAGACGAAGAAGCCATCTAGCTAGCAAGCATCCATACGCCACATATCCTATGAAAAAATGCATATTTTAGGACGTCCACACGGACTTTTCAAACAGAGCGTGCACGCTCAGCGCCACATGAGTCATTTGTGCACCCCAGTTAACAGACATGACTAATCGACTTCCGACAAATCCAACTTTTACAAGGGTAATGTTTCATGTCTTTATCATTAAAAAAGCTAAAAAAACCCATCCATATAAAACCTGCCGTGCTGAAATCCAATGCTTTATTTCCTAGTATCGATTAAATCCATTGATTGCCTTTCAAACAATCGTTAGATCGATATATGTTGTCTGGAATGGCAATTTGGCGAACACAGATGGATGTAGTTGGATCATAGGAATAAAAGTCGATACATCGATCTAGTGAATGAATCGTTACACCCCGAGTACGTACAAATGGGAAAATACTCAGTAGGATACCTTGTGGTTGTCTACAATCATACATTTCTAGTTTATACAGCACTGTTCACACTGAAAAGTGATGTTACAGATTAACAGTGCATGGAAATCCTGTTAAAAAAAAACCAAAACAATAAAAATGATGCAGAAATGGGTCTCATAAAGTTGGACGGTACAAAATAGTCCTTGCAATTTTTCAAATGAATTAGTCAGGCACCTTCTGTACTAAAGTTAAAACAGACATACAGACATGAAATTGATGGATATTTCATAGCTTATGACTAATACAAGAGTTTGGGATTTCTGTGTGTGTTTGTGTTGGGGGATTTCTTACTTGGTGGGACATCCATCTCCAGGTAGCTGTCATAGACGGAGTCCAAGATGTAGTTGAAGTAGCCCTTCTTCCTGACGAAGCGACAAGCATATTTCTTCTTGTAGAGGCAGTCAAAGAGGAAGCAGGAGTTGATGGAGCCCTCCTCAGCGGCTCCTTGCATGAAGACCACGTTGCACTTGGGCTCCTTGCAGCAGGACACCACGCAGTCCTTGGCGCGGCTCAGTTTGGGGGACGAGATAAAGGTGGCGCCGTCTTTCACGGACTCGTCGACGTCCATCACAAAGTCGTCCCGGCCTCTTTTAAATTTGGCCAAACACTCCTCGCCAAGCTCCTGGCCGGAACAAAACGCTCCGACGAGCAGTGCCAGCAGCCACAGAGGAAGAAGACCCATACTTACACGACCACCGACACGGTCCTTTAAAAGAGTTGAAATATCAGATTCTTTGCGACACCTGCAGCGAAGGCGAAGGCGAAGGCGAAGGCGGGTATTAGCTGGGGAAAAAATGTCTTCCGGGAGGTCCAGGCCGCGTACTTGAACTCAGACTTCGCTTTCCGTTCTCACGTGTAAAGCAAATAGGGAAGCATCGCCCTCCAATCGTCTTCGGTGTCCAGAATTTCGTAAGCGAAAGCCTCAGAAGAGAAGTTTAATCACGACAAAGGGCTCGGGTGTGTGACGCCGCTGGCAGAGTGACTCGCTCGCTCACCTGAGAGGGACAGGAAGTGCACGTATGCCACGCCCTTCCCTCGCGTGCCTCTCTTCTTCTTTGGTTTAATGGGGGCTACATGCCTCTCGCTGTAACAATCACTTGTATTGTAAGCCTACAATCACCTAGTGACTCACCGATCGATGTGTACTCTATCTACAGTCCTGCCGTCACCACCATCTCACAAAATGGCTCTTTTCCAACGAATTTGATACAATAAACCAACACTTACAGTGCAATATGCAAGGTGCAAGTCTACAACACTGCACGCGCATACTGTGTTAGATCAACATTCATTCATTTTCTATACCGCTTATCCTCATTAGGGTCACCGGGATGCTGGAGCCTATCCCAGCTGGCTTAGGGCGGGAGGCGGGGTACACCCTGGACTGGTCGCCAGCCAATCGCAGGGCACATATAGACAAACAAACATTCACACTCACATTCATACTCTAATGGACAATTTTAGAGTCGCCAATTAACCTAACATGCATGTTTTTGGAATGTGGGAGGAAACCGGAGTACCCGGAGAAAACCCACGCACGCACGGGGAGAACATGCAAACTCCACACAGAGATGCCCAACGGAGATTTGAACCCAGGTCTTCCAGATCTCCTGACTGTGTGGCCAATGTGCTAACCACTCAGCCACCGTGCGGCCTGTTAGAGCAACATGTCTGTGATAAATCTGGAAATCATTATAATTAACTTTTTTGAGACACGATGTTTTTCTGGCCATGTTTGCTGAAATGTATTTTATAAATAAGTTGACATGTGTACAAATAAATTCATTCATTCATTCATTTTCTATACCGCTTATCCTCATTAGGGTTGCGGGTATGCTGGAGCCTATCCCAGCTGACTTCGGGTGAGAGGCGGGGTACACCATGGACTGGTCGCCAGTCAATCGCAGGGCACATATAGACAAACAAACATTCACACTCACATTCATACCGATGGACAATTTAGAGTCGGCAATTAACCTAACATGCATGTTTTTGGAATGTGGGAGGAACCCGGAGAAAACCCACGCACGCACGGGGAGAACATGCAAACTCCACACAGAGATGCCCAACGGAGGATACAAACCCTGAACCTCCTGACTGTGAGGCCAATGTGCGACCCACTCAGACACCGTGCGGCCGACATGAAAAATACATAATTTCAAATTGTGATAGTGTATCCTTCACCTAAATAATTTAAAAGCAGTTTAAGTTTGTATAAAAGTATAAAATAAATTAAATAGAAATAAATTACTTTTTGTTTCCTCCCCTGAGCCACCACCTTATCATGGTAGAGGAGTTTGCGTGTCCCAATAATCCTGGGAGCTAAGTTGTCGGGGGCTGTTATGCCCCTGGTAGGGTCACCCATGACAAACAGGTCCTAGGGGAGGGACCAGACAGAGAGTGGCTCAAAAGACACTGATGATGATTAAAAACATTGGACTTCGTTTTCCCTCGCCCGGACGCAAGTCACCGGGATCCCCCTCTGGAGGTGGGGCACGATGGCGAGCGTCTGGTGGCCGGGCCTGCACCCATGGGGCCCAGTCGGGCACAGCCCGAAAAGGTAACGTGGGTCCTCACTCCCATAAGCTCACCACTCGTAGGAGGGGCCAAAGAGGTCAGGTGCTAAGTGAGCTGGGTGGCGGCCCGGAGGCGGAGGCCTTGGCGATCCGATCCTCAGCTACAGAAGCTAGTTGTCGGTACGTGAAATGTCACCTCTCTGGCGGGGAAGGAGCCTGAGCTGGTGCGTGAGGTGGACAAATTCCGGCTAAATATAGTCGGACTCACCTCAACGCACAGCAAGGGCTCTGGAACCAGTCTTCTCGAGAGGGGCTGGACTTCATTCCACTCTGGTGTTGCTGGCAATGAGAGGCGACGAGCAGGGGTTGCAATTCTTGTTGCCCCCCGGCTCCAAGCCTGCACGTTGGAGTTTAACCCGGTAAGCGAGAGGGTAGTTTCCCTACGCCTTCGGGTCGGGGGACGGGTCCTGACTGTTATGCACCAAACAGCAGTTCAGAATACCCACGCTTTTTGGAGTCCTTAGAGGATGTACTAGAGAGTGCTCCCTTGGGGGTTTCCCTTGTTCTACTGGGTGACTTCAGCGCTCACGTTGGCTGCGACAGTGAGACCTGGAGAGGTATGATTGGGAGGAATGGCCCCCCTGATCTTAACTCTATGTTAAGCTGTGTTTTGTTATTGGACTTCTGTGCTCGTCACAGATTGTCTATAACGAACACCATGTTCAAGCATAAGGGTGTCCCCATGTGCACTTAGCACCAGGATACCCTGGGCCGCAGTTCGATGATTGACTTTGTGGTTGTGTCGTTGGACTTGCGGCCACATGTTTTGGACCCCTGGGTGAGGAGAGGGGCGGAGTTGTCAACCGATCACTACCTGGTTGTTAGTTGGTTCTGATGATGGGGGAGGATGGCGGTCAGACCTGGCAGACCCAAACGCATTGTGAGGGTCTGCTGGGAATGTCTGGCAGAGTCCCCTGTCAGAAGGAGTTTCAACTCCCCCCTGCGGGAGAGCTTTGACCAAGTTCCGTAGGAGGCAGTGGACATTGAGTCCGAGTGGGCGATGTTTCGTGCCTCCATTGTCGATGCGGCTGATCGGAGCTGTGGCCATAAGGTGGTCGGTGCCTGTCGTGGCCGTAATGAACAGAACCCTTTGGTGGACACCAGCGGTGAGGGATGCCATCAAGCTGAAGAAAGAGTCCTATCAGGCCCTTTTGGCCCATGGGACTTGGGAGGAAGCTGACAGGTATAGGCAGGCCAAGCGGTCTGCGGGTCTGGCAGTCACTGAGGCAAAAACTCGGACATGGGAGGAGTTCGGAGAAGCTATGGAAAACGACGTCCGGATGGCTTCAAACAGATTCTGGTCCACCATCCGTCATCTCAGGAGTGGGAAGCAGTGCGCAGTCAACACCGTGTATGGTGGGGACGATGTGCTGCTGACCTCGACTCGACATGTTGTGGACCGGTGGAGGAAATATTTTGAAGACCTCCTCAATCCCACCGACACGTCTGAGGTGGGTTCACCTATGTCTGGGGCTGAGGTGGTCAAAAAGCTCCTTGGTGTCAAGGCCCCGGGGGTGGACGAGATCCGCCCGGAGTTCCTTAATGCCCTGGATGCTGTGGGCGTGTCTGGGTTGACACGACTCTGCAGCATCGCGTGAACATCGGGGTCGGTGCCCCTGGACTGGCAGACCGGGGTGGTCGTCCCGCTTTCAAGAAGGGGGACCGGAGGGTGTGTTCTAACTATCGTGAGATCACACTTCTCAGTCTTCCCGGTAAGGTCTATTCAGCGGTTCTGGAGAGGAGGATTCGCCGGATAGTCGAATCTCGGATTCAGGAGGAACAGTGTGGTTTTCGTCTTGGTCGTGGAACTGTGGACCAGCTCTATACTCTCGGCAGGGTCCTTGAGGGTGCATGGGAGTTTGCCCAACCAGTCTACATGTGTTTTGTGGACTTGGAGAAGGCATTCGACGAATATGGGGTATCGGACCACCTAATCCAGGCGGTTCGTTCCCTGTATGACCGGTGTCAGAGTTTGGTTCGCATTGCCAGCAATAAATTAGACCCCTTTACAGTGAGAGTTGGACTCCTCCAGGGCTGCCCTTTGTCACCAATTCCGTTCATTAGTTTCATGGACAGAATTTCTAGGCGCAGCCAGGGCGTTGAGGGGTCTCGCCCGGAAAAGGTGGAGTGCCATCTCCTGGGGATGAGGTCCTGCCTCAGGTGGAGGAGTTTAAATACCTCGGGGTCTTGTTCACGAGTGATGAAAAGATGGAACGCGAGATGGACAGGCGGATTGGTGCAGCGTCTGCAGTGATGCGGACTCCACACCGGTCTGTCGTGGTGAAGAAAGAGCTGAGCCAAAAGTCAAAGCTCTCGATTTACCGGTCGATCTACGTTCCTATCCTCACCTATGGTCATGAGCTTTGGGTAGTGACCGAAAGGACAAGGTCACGGGTACAAGTGCCTGAAATGAGTTTTCTCAGCAGAGTGGCTGGGCTCTCCCTTAGAGATAGGGTGGGAAGCAGTGTCATCCGGGAGAGACTCTGAGTAGAACCGCTGCTCCTCCGCATTGAGAGGAGCCAGATGAGGGGGCTCAGGCATCTGGTTAGGATGCCTCCCAGACGCCTCCCTGGGGAGGTGTTCAGGGCACACCCAAACCGGCAGGAAGCCTCGGGGAAGACCCAAAACACGCCGGAGAGACTATGTCTCTCAGCTGGCCTGGGAAAATGGATGGATGGGTGCATAAATCATTGAATTTCAAAATATGGAATATTTGTCCAAAATATGTTATATATTAAAGCAAAAACATAATAGGCTTTGTATGTGTATACAGTATATTGTGAAGAAATATGTGTATGATCCTCCGCTGAACATTACCCCTTTACAAAGATATGAACACTACAGAATTTTTATCTTATTTATATTGTAGCATATGAAAAAGGAAAATCCATATGAAAAATCCAGAAACAACAACATTAAATGAAGTTTACAAATGAATTTTTTATTTGCATTTAAGTACATATCTTTACTATAATCCAGTGGTTCTGTTATTTTCTGCCACGTCCCCCCCCCAGGGGCCGGAAATGTTCTCGCGCCCCCCCGTTTGAAATACTATTGACAACTGATATTTATTATCTATTTATTTATCTGTACCGTACAAACTAAATGTAGAGCTGTGAAGTGTATTCAGGAGTCACATGACATGTTGAGTGTAATACATTTGGATATATTGGCAGGTTTACACTAACAATGAGAGTACTCCCTGCTTCTCCACTTAAGGTGTGTAATAATGAAAGCCATGTAACCATTTCCTAAATATGCATTCAATTCAATAAACATCATTACAACAAGTTACAAATCAGCTCTCTCTTATACATACAATATGTTATAAAGTATATGTACAATGATAATATACAGGTTAAAAATACAATGCAATACATATCTACATATATACAGTATGTGTGCATCGTCATGGGATTTGTATAATAAAAGCCATATGATGACGTCAAGAAAATGCTTCGCCAATGACTGCGTTTCGGTGCACTTCTCCCTTTAATCCAAAAGATGGCAGCAAAAGCTCATGTAGCTGTACATGCCCGTGGGAGTGTACTTCACACAGACTAGGCATGTTAATCGTTTGACTCATTTCCTTGATTTCAAGTCATGATTGCTGGTTTGGAGCTGATTCATAACCTGAGTCATGTAGTGCGTCATGAACAATAATAATAATAATAATAACTCCTCCCTCCCTCGAAAGCACAGTTGCCGTGTCAACTCCGACGTCATGCACCGTACTGTAATTGTGTTTATTTTAAAATTCATATAAAAGTGAACCTTTTATATGTAAAAAAAAAACAAAAAACCCTTTTAACAGACCCTGCTGGCTAAGTTAGTCAATCAAGCGCATTCTGCAGTGAGGTCAACGAATACTGATATGCATACTTATGCCCTGATGTGTGTGATCTTCTAACAGTGCAGAATTAAGCAGCATAATTGCAAATGAATAAATTGTGTACCAGGAAAGGCGAGCTGCTGGAGGTTCTCAATAATTCAAGTGCATCAAGTGAGCGTAGTGTACATGTGCAGCCAAGACTGATTAACAGCCCTCTAACCAACACAAACCTATGAATCATATCAGAATAGGATCCCTGGAAACCTGAGCAATTTGCAGCTGTAAGGGTGGATAAACTTTGAATAGTTGACAATTCTATGTGACGTAGCATCCATCCATCCATTGCTGTGGCGCTTGTCCTGGGGTCGATGGGGTATGCTGGAGCCTATCCCAGCTGACTTTGGGCAAGAGGCAGGATACACTCTGCACTGGTTGCCAGCCAGTATATAATGACAAACAACACACTCACATTCATATCTATGGGAAATTTAGAGTCTCCAATTTACCCAACATGCATATTTTTGGAGTGTGGGAGGAAACCAGAATACCTGAGAAAACCCACGCAATGGGAGAACATGCAAACTCCACACATCATGCTAAGCACTAGGCCATTAGTGCCTAATGTTATTTTATTGTTCTTTCTCACATTTTTTGACCGAGAGCCGTACAGCATTGGTTAAGACGTTGATTCCATTTTCCATTGCATAACTCGGTTCAATTGTTTTTGTGAGTATTTTAGTTGATTCTGTCGTGTACATTCTCAGGAACATTTCACTGCATGTATCAGTATTCAAAATGTTGTGTAGCAGTACTGGGGATGGAACAATCCAAATAATAATTGCATCAGAGAAGAATCAGCATTGGATCGTTACTAACGTGATGGGATCGATATTTTTACATTTTTGTATATGTTTATTTTTACAAGTATATATTCTTTGTTATCGCTCTTGTTGTATTGTTGATTATGCTTACGTATATATTGTTATATTTTTTACAAACCCAGGACAGGAAATCACGCTGTCCTGGGCCTTGTGGGCAAAAAGCAATTTGAAAGTTATTTGAATGAGAGAAAACATTTTCTTTGGATTAATTATTTTGCACTATTGACCTTATTTTGCGCAAGCAATTGTATGGCATAGAAGGCAACAAGGGAATTATTGATATTATCATCATTAAAGGTATGCCAGATAATGACATCACAAGAATCACATATTGTCAAATTGCGACAAAATTATGACACCCCCATGTTGCGCTCCCTATATCCTGTGGTCCAAAGGTTTTGGAGCACACATGGATTACAGATATCCTCAAAGTTGTATAACTATTGGATAAATGATCAATGACTTGTGGACAATTAGTTCCACACATGCCCCTGCTGACACATTTTTGACGTGCGTGTGCTTGTCTAAAAGTGTTGTGGTTCTGCTCAACGCCCTATAATAACAGTGGCTATCGAGCTGCGTGAGAAACTTCAAGTCAATCCAACTCATGGTGTTCAAGTTTGGAGTACAATAAGAGCGCCCCCATGTGGTGTGTTTGTCAGGAATAAAATTGCACAGGCAACATAGTAGAGATGACTGTTTCATCACATTTTCATCAAAGTAGAAGATCCATAGTTAATGTTAATGTGAATGGTCGCTGATATGCGCTCAGTGATTGGCTGGTGACCAGTCCGGGGTGTCTCCAGAAAAAGAATAGTTGTGTATGGCGGTTTAAAGAAAAAATATTTCCAGCTTTGAGAGCAAAGAAGTGCTATTTTTCTGATGTCAGTGTTTTTATCGTTTCGAACAGCTGAGTTTGTTGCCCTCTTGTAAATAAGAACGTCTTACAGTATTTTATGGCTGCGACTGACCTATGCCCTCCCAACTGCTTACACACACACGCACGCACACGCACACACAAACACACACAGGACCGACAGCAAACACACACCCTATCATATAAGCAGCAGGCTTGCACACACACAAACACATACACACAGGGGCGTATCTCATTACCATCCTCTGATAGTGCAGTCAGTGGGTGTTGCAAGAGGAGGCGAGAAGGAGAGCTTTTCACAGATAGAGAGAGAGAGAGAGAGAGGGACGGGCAGTGTGAGAGTCAGTATTACACAGAAGAGAGACATAGAACAATAGAACAGGCAATGCATACACTTCTATAGTGTCCTTGAGCCTGTACATTTATTTCCCTGCTGGTGTGTGTGTGTGTGTGTGTGTGTGTGAGAGAGAGCGAGAGCGTGTGTGCCCACGGTTGTACTGAGGCCGTGGCAGCCATGGCGTCAGAGACAAACACCCAGTCCAGGGTGATGTTCGAGTCCACGGACAAAGCGAGGGAGCCAGGACACCGCAAGCTGGGCAAGCTGACAGTCAAATACAACCGCAAGGATCTGCAGAGGAGGTTGGATATCGAGGAATGGATAGACGAGCAGCTGCACCTGCTCTTTGACTGTGAGGTGGGGGGAGACACACACACACACACACACACACACACACACTACCTTGACTGCATGTGCTGGGAAGGTACCAAGACAGGTGGTGACCTTGTATGCATCTTAATTTTACATTGACTTAAAAGAGTGAAAAAGATAGGACGGCAAGTAGGATTCCTTCATCGGGTCACTAAATGTTTAAAGGGACCCACAACACCTAATTCAATTAGTAGCCGGGGTTAGGTACAATTTTACAGTGATATATTACATGACCACTGTTGATTACTATTTTGTGCAAGTATGCAGTCTCATTACAACTACAAAGGTGATTATTTGTGTGGCATAAGGCAACATGCAAAAAGTGTGCCTTTAAAAGGCGAATTATGCTCAATTTTGTTTGGCATAAAGGTTTTCATTTAACAATATTAATGCGGTTGTAGTTTGCAGTGGTAAAACTGCAGGGCATCCTTCTGAGACGTATTTCTAATGTTTTTTCCATCTCCTACAGCTAAATCAGGGAACCAAAAACAATGCAAACGACTCACTGTGAAGCAGTCCAGCATTACATAGTACAATACAGCTTAAAAGTGGAATTTATTAGGCAGCATGCCCTAATTACAGGACAGTTATGTTTAGTATGTACACAGAATGACAACAGCACTGAAACATAATCCACACCAACTGTACTCCTGCAAGGTGGGAAAAAATGAAATGATGTCAGCAACTCTATCTTGATTTGCATGGGATTCTCTCGCGGGGAAACCATGGCAACAGATGTCTCATCGCCCACATGCGGCGACTCGGCGCAGTGGGAACAGGGATGTCCGCTGGCATGGGATGATGATGCAGATAAGATGACAGCATCGCCAAGGCAGGGACTAGAACATGATGTTCTTTCTATCTATGAGAAAGACAAGCCACAGCCACTACCGCTGTACTACCAACAGCAACCAACATTACTGTGACATAGACCTAGTTATTGGAAAAGTTATCCATTTGTATCTTTTCTGAGGCCAGGTATGTTGCCAACTTATGTTAAGTGTCATTGGTACAAAAGCATGGCCTACTTAAAGGTATAGTATAGCATCTGCTTTTTCGCAGGGGTGACATTCACCACCAGGGAATGTAATAAAAGTGATTAATACGCCGATAAAAATGTCCACTTTGATACATTGCTTGGTCGGGAGAGAAAACCCTCATGCTAGGTGGATGTTGATGTTCTCCTCCAAATTCAGATCAACATGTGCGATAAAAGTGTTGTAAATATAAAATATCAAAATTTGATTTAGCTGCAGAACACCCCCCTTCTCTCGTCAATTGCCATTGTTCATTCGCAACACAATCTAGGTTTCAGCTCGAAATATACCTCATACTTTTGTTCAACAAAAGTATGAGGTATAGAATGTATAGGATCTGTGACTAATGGATGATGTTGAATGAATGACTAAGGCTTCCGTAGCAATAACTTTTGCATCTCAAGAACCAAAATGTGAAATCTTGATGCTTGACAAAAAAAAAAAAACATTATCAATGAAGCATGAAGACATAAACATGTAAAAATTGTAGGCTTTCTAACAGTGGCACACACAGGGTGTACATTTTACTAGTATTCTCACGTATTGATGAATTAAAACATGGTGAATGAGGTGTGTTTTCTGTTTACTATTAGAATTAGCCTGAAGAACAAGTGGATGTGAAGAATGGTAATAATGACGGTGGTTCATCAAGGGTTTAATAGAGGATAGGATTCTAGTCAAGGTGCATCATGGCATCTTTAGGGGCTTCAGTGTGTTTGAACATATCAGTGTATTTGGTCCCCAGAAAAGGGTCTCTGGTGCACAGTAGTGTTGATTTTGCTTAATGCAAAGAAAAGAACCGGGTCCCTGTTTCTATCTTGTAGGGCTGTTAGCGCCATACACAGTTAGGCCCAGTCTGTCCAATTGCACTGACAACTGTAATACAGTACATTTTGTTACTCTGTTGGTTTGGAGTCTTCCGCTTGAAAGCTTTTACCAACGGACCTTTGCATTGCCACCTAAATAATTAAACCGCATCTCTAATTGATACAAACGCTGCGTTGGTCAGCTTCTTTGCAAACGTCACACCTTGGGAGAAATTGTAAACCAAACAGAGGTGTCAACAGTTATCTGCAGAAACGTACGACCTGTTGGAACACATCATAGCGTACCCCTCCACATTCACTTCAGTGTGTGAATCCATAATAATAAGGCAATCAATGGCAGTTTATAGTCATGTAACGATAGGGGATGATAACAGTTAAAACTTCCCCAAATATTGACTTTGTAGTGTTTAGAGTGTTTATTTATTCATTATTTATCATTACTATTTTTGATTGCATGAATACTCAGGGCCTAAAATAGATTGTGCTTCTCCCTCTAACAGGAAAAGACAAGAAGAGTCTGATAAGTGGCATTTTCTGAAAATGGCTTTATTTCCTGGGCATTGTTTCCTTGTCATGCAGGCAGTAAAAACAGAGCCTGTCATGGGATTGCAGTGTTGTTTTGTTTTGTGAGGCGCCTTTTGGAAGATCTAGTGTGGACTATGATTATAGAGGTAGCCAGTGTACAGTATGTCAGAAGAACTACAGTAATTCCTCAAAATATAACATTATATGTGACAAAGGTGATTTTTCTTAGCACCGGAGAGACATAAAAAAGAAACAGACAATGGAAAAGAAAGAAATAATCATGAAAAAAGAGCAGAAAAGACATCTTATTTAGACTGCATCTCTACTGCTTTCTGAAGCTGCCACTTGTATGAATATCAATATTTGTGCCAGCATTCATTTTATTGCCTTTAGTTGCCCTGCCTAGAGGCCTCATTAAAATGCAATTTTCTTTCCAAACTGAGGGTAAATTTGTGCAAAATAAAATGCTGAAGTGGAAGGGCAACAGGTCAACTCCATTAGCTTTAGCTATTCTTGCACATGTCAAGGTCACTTTGACATTTACTATATTCTGATCAATTATCCTCATTCATAAAATGCTTAGCCAATCTCACCCCCGTGCTATAAAGTGGTTACTGTGACCAGTGTGCCAAGAATGCAAGAGCAGACAAGCCGAGCATTTCCAGTGCATGTTTAAAATTGTTGCTCTGATTCATTTGAAAGGGCTGCTGTAGCTTCCTGTTAGGTTCACATGGAGAGGGCCCTGCAGCATTGAAAGGGACATTACATGCAGAGATGCAGCACTGAATAATAGCTGGCCTGACATGATTTATGTTACCCATAAAATGAAATAAAAGACATCTTGATACAAATATTATTGGAGTTAGACAGTTATGACACAATCAGAAGAGCATCATTAACCAACGTGCCAAAAAAAAGAAAAGAGTTTCATCCTGCAGACCTCAGCAGAATCACACAGAGTCCATGTATCAATTAGAGGGGGCACGGGAGACCTGGCAGGACGGTGCATCCACTCCACCACTCAGCACTTCACATCGATTAGCTCTCTTGTCATCCAGAAAACCCATCCAAGCCCAATCTTCCGCGGGCAATGAAACCTTCCCAACCGGAAAATATTCCCCTGCAAAAGCAAACCAACCTGTCAAATATGAGCGTACACCTGCTGAGTCTGAATATACTGGTGGTCAGTTCCCTCCTGGGATACTCTCTTCCAGGGCTCGAAAGTCATCATTTTCTTCATATGATACGTTTGGAATATCATTTCTTGTATAACTTCAATTGGAAGTAAAAAAAAAAGTTATAGTCACGACCACACTGGTGTCTTGGGTTAACAGGCACAGTGGAAACATCTATGCTCTTTCATATTTTCCATCCCAGTGACTCTGCTCAGTGGTGTGGAGAATAATTTCACTTTGCAAAATGAAGGCTTTGCAAAATGTTATTTTAACTCTTATAGGAAGAAGACATCCCAGAGTTGGAGATTGACATAGATGAGCTACTGGAACTACCAGATGAGGGGCAAAGACTTCGACTCCAGGTAAGTCTGACGTACAATAGGGTCGTTTAGCAATGTGTACTACGTTTGTTCTAAATCGAAAATGTTCTTAAGCTGCTCCAATTTACTAGGGGTACTGTATGTATCCCACATAATGATGTGAGCCTGAGTAATGTTGACCAAAGTTGGGAAAATGTCCAAGTGAGTGAGTCAAAGCCAGGAAAAAAAAAGAGAGGTGCTGAATCATTGAAAGAAGGAAGTGAGGTTGGTTGGGAGGCAGCTTGAGGGGATTTGCTCGAAACCAGTCAGTGTCAAATGCAATTGCATTGTAGTATGCATACACTTGCTGGGCTATGTCCTTACAATGACAATTGAGGGCGTTTACTTATCCTAATTGACCAGACGAACACGCCAGAGGTGGGAGAAAGTCCCAAGTAAATCTCAAGTCTCACGTAAAATCACGTCCAAATCACGTCTCAAGTCAAGTCAAGACATAAGAATGCTACATTTGACAAATTTACTGAGTACATTTTGAATTATTCATTCATTCATTTCCTATACCGCTTATCCTCATTAGGTTCGCGGGCATGGTGGAGCCTATTCCTGCTGGCTTTGGGCAAGAGGTGGGGTACACCCTGCACTGGTCACCAGTCATTTGCAGGGCACATATAGACAAACAAACATTCACACTCACATTCATACCGATGGACAATTTAGAGCGGCCAATGAAGTTAACATGCATGTTTTTGGAATGTGGGAGGAAACCGGAGTACCCGGAGAAAGCCCACGCACGCACGGGGAGAACATGCAAACTCCATACAGAGATGCCTAACGTAGATTCGAACCCTGAGCCTCCTGACTCTGAGGCCAACATGCTACACACTCAGTCACCGTGCGGCCATTTTGAATTGTTGTATTTTTTTAAATAAAAGCAAACACACAGAAAGAAGTGCTGACAGCATTCAGGATTTAGTCGGTGCACAGAAATGTAATCCACAGCCTTGTTGTTTGCTCCTAAACCTGATTGGACGTTATCCAAAGTCAACGTAATTCTCAAGTCCATATCTGACTACTGATTCAAAACCGAGTGACTCGAATCCACACCTCTGCAAAATTGACTAAGAGCAGATGGACTTACCAGGTGATTCTCACCTAGACGTTTCTATGTTCTTAACCGTAGACTTCAGAAAAAAGAAGGGACATTAGTGCAGTTGTGTTGAAATTATTTTCTTGAGCGCTTGAGGGTGCAGGGGGGCTCCAAATGTTTCTGACCCCACCAGAGGTCTAGCTGGTCCACCTCCTGTCTGTATGCAGACTCCTCGCCATCCCGGATGACTGTTGTCTGTAAACTTCAGGAGTTTCACAGAACGGTCCCCTGAGGTGCAGTCATTAGTGTAGAGGGAGAAGAGCAGTGGAGAAAGAACACACCCTTGGGGGGCGCCACTTCTGATGCTCCAGTGCTGGAAGTGATGCCTCCCAGCCTCACTTGCTGGCTTCTGTCAGTCAGGAAGCAGGAAGCTGGTGATCCACTGGCAAGTGGAGGCTGCCAGTGCAGATGCTACGTGGAGAAAACGTTCACATTTTGGCTTTGGTGTTAAAGATGACAAAGCAAATTTGGAGATATGCGATATTGGCTTTCTTATGATAAGTGATATCCTATATTGTTCAGCTCTTCACTACTTATAACAATATCAACCCATAGACAGCAGTCTTAACCTCAAACTAATGTTGTGTAATGAACACATTATAATTATCATGCTTCTTTTACGGGATGCATTTCACAAATATATAATCTTAATTTATTTAGTTTGAGCGATTTGCAGCTTTTTAGGTGGAGCCACATTACACTCAAAGAGCAAAATACAACAATGTACAGTCATTGCAAATTGCATATTCATAATGTGAAAGGTAAACTTGGAAATATTACCAGACCCCGGACATACTGAGCTCTGTAGAGCACGGTGCGGTTTGATGATGCCTCATCATTATTAGCATACCGATGCGATCCAATGTCTCATTTTTTTGCAGATATATACATCGCTCAGCCAATATTCGCGGACATCCCTACAAATTAGTATAATATCCCCCAGTGATTGCAAGTCACGGTAATGATGAAGATATAATGGTACCTTACATGCTGCTGTAGAACCGCAGAAAATGCTACAACAAGAATTTTGCTTAATAGTGACAGAGTTGAATGTGGGCTGATCTCAACATTACACGTTGGTGTGTGCCAGGTTTTTCTTAGAAAATGTGACATAGTGGTTGTTTTTCTTGCTAAAAGTTGGAGAATGAGCACCATTTTTTTGCACAAACTACTGCTGAGTGTCCAACAGCAGATCAGTGGATCACAGAACATTTTGTTCCTATTTGACCTGGGAATAGATTTGCTTTGTGGGATAAAAGCTCTACTAAAACCTGACATGCAACCAGAATTTAAAGTTGCAAAAAATGGACAAACGTGTTGGAACACAGGAAAGTAAAACTTTAACCATGTTTGAGTATTTCTGTGGGTAATTTTTCATCAGTCCAAAAGAACATTTGTGCCATCATAGGTCACAAGAAAAAAGCCCGGCTCACAATCGCGGTTGAAGTTGAATGCATAGGGGTCGGGACTCTAAATCCTTTTTGAAACCTTGCTTTGGAGCGGAAAAGGGCCTTCCCTAACTGTCCCTACAAAGTTGGAAGCAATTGTCCAAAATTATGACAAATCTGACGAAAGCTCAAACCCAATTCCTGATGTATTTATTAATCAAGAGGTCTGTCCCAACACTTTTGACCACATTGTGGACAAATGTCTAAAATACATAGTGAGCCTGTGTTTTTTTTAATCTGCTGTCTTTAGGAGTTGTTGCAGGAATGCGGGAAGCCAATAGAGGTGAGACATGCACTACCACTTGCATTTTTGCTCATGCAGTATTAATTCATGAATTCTTTAGCAGAGGACATGCTAAGTAAGTAAAGCTTGTAAAAATTGTTCTTTGTGTGTCGCCTGCAGGATTTTGTCAACGGGCTGCTCTATAGGATAAAGGGACTCCGTAAAATGTCAGGCCCCTTGAAGAAGTAGTTACAGGTCAAATAAGAATAAGAAAAAAAAGAGACAATGTGTTCTCAATAGTTCCAATACCTGACGTGTTTACCATGAGGTACCTGTGCGTGCAGTTCACATGATGATGGGAGCCTACCTTCTCTCTTCCCAGGTCAGCATCAATCAATGGAACACCAATGCAGTCTTATAACGTTCAATAATGTTCTTTAATTAGGATTTGTGGAGCACTATGACATCACGTCATAATGCACATGTGATCAAATGTGTAGTATTACTGAAGACTGTATATTTTTGTTTGCTTCTTCATGTAAATAAATATTTTTGTTTGTTTTAAGAGTGCTGTATGACAATAAAATAAGACATTTTCAATACTGGGAGTCGATTTGGCTTCAGTAAACACGCAGCTTCGGATTCCACATATGCAGTATATGGCATTCTTTCCATTCATTTAGGGTGCCAATGAATCTCACCAGCCATCACACGTGCCCGTCCTAAAAGAACTGATTGCCTTATATAACAATTACAGGCTGTACTCTAAAATGGGAGTCAGGGTAACGTTTCCAGAAAGCATTTTCTGACAGCTGGTGAACCCAGGGGGATGTTGACCTGTCAAGTTTAAGAGTAAACACAGCAAAATCATCAGCAGGAAGAACCATTAAGAATAAACCCATTAGCCTCTCTCATTTCCTGTCTGTGGTCCGTGTACGACATGGCCAGAAAAGGCAAACACATTAACGACCTCCATACAAACCTTAATGGAGCCCCCACAGGAGAATGTGATGATGGTTCCTCCCCAGTTGGCTAGACACTGATGCATCCTGATGAGATGCATCTGCTGGTCTCACCGTCACACATAAGGGTATTTTGGCTCCATCAAGGTCCATTACAGTAATTTGCTTGGATGTCCACCATTTCCACCATGGAGGCCATCTAAAATACAAATTCCTCACTTGTCGCTAGGTCTGCCGGACTGACACAGTTTTGCAAAGTGTTAAAAATGTTAAAAGGGTAACAAAAATAGCTCCTTCATCTGTCAAAGACAACCCTCCAGCAGACAGCTTAATGAAATTATACACAAGGAGAAGAGAGGCAATACACATCCAAACACAGATTACAAGTGTGGCGGAGGTGCCTGCCAACACAAAATGAAACCCTCGCTAATCCTTTTAGACAGACTCTGTGGAGCTTCTTCAGTCCAGTGAGGTTGTAAATCATCCCAAATGAGCTCATGGGTCTTGATGTCCTGTTCTATGCACTGTTAACATTTAAAGATACTTGATTTTGAAGGGGTGGCCTTTGTTGCGTCTAAAAAGTAGGTCAACTGCCACAAAATGTTTTTTATTCATGGAAATGTGCAGCTTTCTCTCATGTTCTATGTGTATTAAAAAAACATTTATAAAAAATGAATGAATGAATGAATTGATCTTTCATTTATCATATAAATCAAATAATATGTGCAAATACAGTGGAACTTGTGAGGTTGAACGCCCCAGAGAATTATGAATGCGTAAAAAATATGCCTCTAAAGTCACATATAACTTGGTATGCACTACAGGCATGCCTTCGCGCCAGATGTCATAAAATTATAAATCATTATAATTTTTGTGGTCTTTTGACAAAACTTAATAAAACAAATGACAGGGTACCGGGTGAGCTACAGGCTATATTAATATGTTACATGTACTAAACATAGGTGTACAGTAATCCCCTGTTTGTCGCAGTTAATTGGTTCCAGACCCAACTGTGATAAGTGAAGTTCCCACAAATTGAATTCCCTATTTATAAATAGACTGTTTTTGTAGGGTTCGAGCATACAAAAACCTTCTAAATACTGTTTTTAACATTACTAGAGCCCTCTAGACATGGAATAAAACCCCTACAGTCTCCTTTAAACACAGTACTGTACACAGAAATGTCATAAGGGAGGCATTTGCAGTACTGATACATCCCGAAGGGGTCAGGTGTGTGTGAGATGGAAGGTGTGGAAAGGTCAGAGATTTTTTACTTTATTGAAATACACAAACGGCAGTGCCAGCTAGAGCTAAATTTACAAACTAAATGAATGAATACATTTTAATGCCATGATGGAGGATTATATACCCAACCTCACCAAGAGGTGATCAGAAAGTATCAGAATTCTTTATGGAGAGGGCGGGTGCATGTATTTCATAAACAGATAAAAGGTAAGAACAAAAATGTTTTTCAGTACAATGAATAAATAAATGGGACTAAGAAGTATCTGAAAACAATTGGAATTTTTTTTTTAAACCAAACTGAATTAGTTTTCTCTTTTTTGGGGGCGGTTATCACCTTTATAATCCACTCTTGTAAGATTTTTAAAATTTCCAAAGGAATAAGTGCCTCACCAGCCATGAAGTTCATCACGTGGCACTGGTTAGTATGTGTTCCCGAGAGGAGCTGAGCGTGAGGCAAACAAGAAGTGATGTCAGGGTTTCTGAGTTGACTTATAGCTTGGTGAGGGTTACTGCAGCAAGAGTAGCCTATGTTTTTTTTATTGAGGATTATTTCCCCTGTTGTGAGATAATTCAGGCATCCAACAAAAGCCTGTTCTTGTAGGTTATGTCGGACATTTGTGTATCTCACCAACAATACAGTAACATTACTGACACCTAGTGACCAGTGTAAAATACTACATATCATTCACATAATCGTAATTTGGAGCTTAATTTAGGCAAGCACACACAAAATGTTTAATAAATATTTAAGCGGTTTCATGAAACAGCTTAATGTATTAAAGTGTTTTTTTTTTTAAACCTAGGAACAGATCATTTTCATTTCCTTTGGGAAAAACGCTTTTGAAATGCAAAAAAAAAAAATAATAATAATAATAATTGAGGCTGACCAGGATCCAGAATTGTGTGACAAGGATCCTTCACCGTGTCAAGAGTTTATTAAAATGAAACGTTTGACATTTTAGATGACTGAATTACTACCATTGAATTTGTTTTAGAGTTGTTGTGAAATATTCTTATCAACATTAATTCATGGGAAAGCACAAGTTCACCGGAATTGGTATGTCCATCCGTGTCACTCTCAGGACTTTCTTTTCTTCTTTGGTGCAGTGTAACTGGAGGTGCGATGTTCTTCCCTGTCATATTTATCATGTCCTTCACTGCAGAGATAAAAGGTTGTGGATTGATAATTTATAATACTAAATATTTCAGATGCATGCTGCTTGGGGGTGTGGCAGCAGCTTGCCTGTAATTTATTTGGGTCATTGCCTGCATTCCAAATCACATGCATCTTGATTTGGCACCACAAGAGGGAAACCATCACATGACATATTTATAGGAAAAGCATGCCGTGCTACCTGAAGCAGCGGTTGCAGTATAAGTCTCCATCACAGGTGTGACAGCGCAGAGTGGCGTCGTGATTACAGATGCAACACCACGGAAGTTCATCATCATCATCACTGTCAGACGGCTGATGCACCGTTTTTACAGCTATCGATGAGTTCCTACTCTTGGCTGCCGGGACTTGAGTCTGTCACCATATGGAAAAACAGTTATTTATAGCCTTTTCTTATTTGTAGTTTTGGAAATACAGTGGGATCTCGGTTTTGGTTCATCCGTTCCCAAAGGTCAGATGAAAAAGAAATCAATTAAGAGACTCGGCTGACAACAACAACCGGATGTGACGTCACGTAAAACCCATCAATTAGGAGGAAGAAAGGAAACAGATACGAGTTGTTCATTGTTCTGTCTGCGTCCTATGAACAGATCAACAACACACACACACACATACAATAAAAATAATTCAAGGATTCCCTGTCCGGAATCTGTTCTAAGAGAACAACTATCCATTCTTCACAGAAACTGAGTCACCAACGTGTGATGCTTTGTTCGGGCACTCAGTTCCGCCGACTAGTTTGTTAAGAGCACAGCCTGGCCGCACAAAAACCGAGACATATTTTTTGCAATATTTTTTGTTGAAAACCTGAGCGTACAAAAACCGAGGTTCCACTGTACTGTAAGGTTTCTTACTGATTTCTTAGAGGGCTTTTTCTTCTCTGTGTTGCGTGGTCCACTGTGTTCTGGAGGTATGTTGTAGCCACTGGCTTCATCGAGCGCAGCTTCTTCTGAGAGCTGTAACAAATGCAATATACATTTCAGTATGTTAACTGGTGTAAAGTAGTAATGGTTTGATTTTATTTAAACATACAGTACAGTAAATACGTTTACTTCTATACATCACATATTCAGAAGCTTATTCGGTCCCACACCTTCTTCATTTTACATTAATTGCTAGTACATTTGTGTACACTTCCTTTTCAACATGTGCCCTTTGCCAGTTCTGAAACAACATGAAAAAATGATAAAGCAATATAAGAAAGCGTTACAATGAATTTGAGGGTCTGTATGAATAAATTGCTGTAAATTGCATAAAGTGCAGCAGCCATACACAGCATTATTCAGGTATTTCCCTGTGGTTCAGGATTCTTCTTCTTTGTAATCAACTGCTTGTACTGTTTCTTGAGTTCTTTATTCAATCCCTCCCATAATTTGATTCCACATACTGATATGCACAAGGTCTTTAATGTTTCTCGTGCAAATAGGTGTTATAAGTTAAATTTTTTTCCTTAGATCAAATTTCTCCTCTCTCTATGAGAAGAATTGTGTTACGGTTTTGGGTCTCAACCTCAACATGTGTGTTATGCGAGAGAGGCAACACCTTCCACATCACACAAAATGTATACCTGCTTTAAAACCCTCATTATGGCTTCATCCTCTGTCTCCTCATCACTGTCGGCCCGCTTGAAGTCCTCCATCTTAACTAAAAGTGACAAGAACAATGGGAGGAACAGAAATAAACATCTTATGTTGTTCATCAAATAGTGAATGTAGTGAATTATTATCGGCATACACATTTAATATCTGTAAATATTGGTATTAAGTTTTTCCCCATAGTAAAAACCGGCGCACAAATGATGACCTCAACAAACGGCGTCGTGAGCCGTGTAAACAACCGTGGGTGGATAGTAACAAGCGCGCTCGCTCTGTGCATGATAAACTTTGTCTGGTACTAGGAAGTTACAATCCATGTACGATATCGAGTGTATTTTCATTTGTATATTGTTAAGTAGATCACTTCTTTTGCACTTAAATGTCTTCCCTGCACTTTTTGATGATCAAAAACATGTAAATGGCTACTCTGTCGACTTTTAGAATAAATGTCACAGCAAGTTAATACAGTATACTGTATGTTTTGTGGTATGGTTGTACTTGCCGAAGTTCGTGGGTCGATCACAGCTTTTTCTTCACCCAATGGTAAAGCAACGGGAAGCAAAGGCACTATTTCCCGATATTAAATTTGCTCTAACTTCTTTAATACTTGTGGTCGAGAACTGAATTAGGTATCAAATTAAATATTTGAAAAAAGACTGAAAAAACAAACAAACAGTCAATTAACGCTTAAAGAGTCAACTGAGAAAAAACAAAAATACGACAAAGTTGTGTTAAATCCACGACAGGGGATAAGTGATGTTGCACATATCGGTTGATATCAGAATCAGAAATTGAGAGTTGACGATATCGGCATATTGGATATGGGGAAAAAAAGTAAATATCGGACATCCCTAAAATATTTGACTAATATATGTAGAACCTTTGTCTGGGTCGTGTCCTTTCAGCTGTGCAAGCCTCCTAGCCATGTAGAGAATCTGCTCATCAGAATGATGATCCTTCTTCAGCTCAGCTCTGGCCTCCTCAAGAACACGGGCTGTCTCAGTCGCAAGCTGCCTTCCTGAATCTTGGTTCTGCTCCAGATTGTCCTCTACTGTCCACTCCTCTCCTTTGTTGAGGTCATTCATTCGGTCATCTTTACCTGACAACACAGTTTGTCAATTACTGCATTGACTTAAATAGTAGGGGTGGTTATTCCCCCAACTGCAGTGAGTACCAGGTGTACTATGGGTAAGAAGTTTACGTCACAACTGCTACACTTGTATGTGACTTGAAAGAAGAAAATATGTAATAGGTGTTTCATCTTACTGCATCCAGCATTTGAAAGCTGATGATCAATGACAACTTCCTCTGTCATCTGAGTGAGAAGGTCATTCGTTTGTTCAGTCTGAGTCCTGTTATCCGGAGGCCGGTGGACCTGCAAAGAGGAGCCCGTACATGTGAGTGGTTGAAACAGACAAGCCGGCTACTCTCTCCGAGAGACAGGTAATGCTACAAAACGGGAGTTCGGCTCACAGATGGGGGAGCTTGTGAAGGAGGTGGTTGCCCCCTTAAAGCTGCTAGCCGGTCCTCCATCTCCTGTGAAGAAGGCACTGGCTTGCTGGGAGCCTTAAGGGCAGCAAGGCGAGCCTCAAGTTCTTTGTCAGATGGGACAGACACTGTGTATGAGGTCCAAAGCAAAATCAGTACTTCTTCGATAAACACTTAACTGCTAAATAAGAAATTATACTTGGTGCAGTGTCCTCTTTCAGCTTTTGAAGCCTTTCAGCAATTGCCTGATCTTCCTTACTCAATCCTTTAGGTGGGGGAAGACCCGTGAGAGCAGATCCATGGGGTTGTGTCTTCTGCCCTTGCTGTTTGGCTTCATATGCAGCAACCCGCCTGTGAAGCAATACATGCATATTTGTGGTTGTGTAAAGACATCACGATCATTACAAACGTGACTATACACTCACTTTTTATAGTTTTCAGGAGGCGACCATCTCCCTGCATCGTTTGAAGGTATCCCACTGAAAAAACAGCAGGGGAGAATCAGATGGAGTAGCCCCCTGAATTGTCCACTAACTGACCGATCTTCTAGTGAAGGGTAAATCCACTAGCATCAGTTTGTACCTTGTAAGATCACCATGACATTGCTTGCAGACCTTCTGCCGGGTGTCGCCATGTCGTGGCACCACAGCACTCAAAGTCAAACAGTTGGCGCAGAAGGAGCGCCCACAGCTTTTACAACCCAGCTGGGAGCAACAGGCACCGAAAGCATACATATTACTGTGGTGCACGACTTTCTTTGGGTGCTTGACTGTGTGATTCGCGTCAGATTGAAACGTCTTACCTCCTTCTTAAAGACACCGAACTTGGATGTGCAACAATAACAACGGTTATCCATGCCGACCGGCGTCAAGTCACTAAACAGTCAGTTATAAATGGACTAATATTGCTATCGCCAGTGAACGTGTACGGCCAAGCTACTATTAGAGCAGTAAATTGGCATCCAGCTCGTTAATGGCAACGTCACAACCAAAACAGGAAGTATTCAGGAAACTGTTCGTTGACGCAATTTCCGGTTTGTAATTCCTCCAATCATCTTCGTCTATTTCCTTCGGCGGTCCACATTCAAAGCGTTCAGTCGTCCACTTCGCTGTTGTGCGGTAATAACATCGCCTAAGAAGCTTTGGTATTTGACACAGGCGGTTTGCGAGCGGTAACACGACTCTTCATTCACAAGTTCCCTGTCGTTGCTGTACGTGGTGGATTAACTAACTGCAACGGTCATCGATTTTTAAGATCGTTCTTGCTAGCTAACAGCTGTGTTGGTTTACAGCTAACTAACTAGCTAGCTAGCTAGCTAGCATGTTAGCTCTTCAAAGCATGCCTTTGTTAACTTTAAAATTTGAAGTCTTTGTTCGGTTTTCCTTGGAATATTGATTATGTTGCAATTGTGTTGGTTTACTGCGCCAATGTAACACATGAATGAGTTGTTGTTCATGTGTCTGTCATTGAGCGTTAACTACATTAACGTTTGCCATAACGCACTTGTTAAATTCATCTGTCACATACAAGAATTACAGCAATCCAAGATCGTCAAGATCAAAATAGTTGGTATAATATTTGGCATTGATTGAATTGAAACTTTGTTAATGAATCGAAATATTAGAAATAAAACCATCAATGGTATACTAACACATCATACTGTCTATTTAAACAATGTTTTTTAGTTCAATTAGTTTTTTAGTTGAATTCAAGTGTTGATTAGAAAGCGAGTAAAATGTCATCTCTGTTTGAAATCAAAACCATACCTTACCTGGAGCCAACACATTTCTGACTTGTTGCTTGATTTTCTTTGTTTAGTTTTTATTCTGCTTTCATCTGCAATTCATATTCATAGTGATTATCATTGGCTGATGCACAGTAGCGTAGCAGTTTGTATGTTTGCCCCAGAGGCAGCAGATCTGGGTTTGAATCTCTGTTTAAAGTTTACATGTTTTTTTCCCTGTTCCTCCTTCAGTCAAACAACATGCATGTTAGTCTAATTGCAGACTCTAAATTGTCTTTAAGTGTAAACTTAAATGCTTGTTTGTGTCCTTTGAGTGACTTTTAGTGACCAGTCCTGGATATTCCTGAGTGGCCCCATCTCACGCTTGACTCTAATGAGGACAAGCAAAAAATAAAATGGGTGGATCAGATTGATTCTTAAAGAAATAACATTGTTTCTCTGTTCATCTCTGTGTGTGCAGCTGCTTTTCACAATGGCAGAGGGGGAGGATGCAGAGTGGGAGCTGTGCAAAGAGAACATCAAGCCTCTGAGACGTGGAAGGAACATGTCAGCCTTGCTGCAGGCCCTCAGCCAAAGCAAAGATGGCCCCAGCCCTGCCATCCTTCAGCAGAAAAAGTATGAATATTGACGATAACAATTAACTTCTTCATAAAGTGAAAATTATTGGATTTTTTTTAAGACACTGCAGTTTGTTTTTTCCCTTAGAGCCTTTGAGACAGAATTGCGGCTGTACGATGGAGATGATCCACTTGATGTTTGGGATCGGTAAGTGTAAATTACTGCATAGATGTCAGTGCTCATAAGCCAATTTTTTTCTCATGTTTTTTGTAATGAATAGATACATCAAATGGTCCGAGCAAATGTTTCCCCAGGGAGGAAAGGACAGCAACCTGAGCACACTGTTGGAGCAAGCGGTGACCCGATTCACAGACGAAAAGAAGTACCACAATGATCCTCGCTATGTTGACCTGTGGATCAAATATGTGCGCCTTCTGATATTGAAATTATTTACTAAGCTGTTACAAGCTGACAAACCGCCACAATCCTAAAACCTCAATGTGTGTGTTTATCAGTCGTGGTCCTGCTTGGAACGCTTGGACATTTATAGGTACATGCAAGCCCAGGGCATAGGGACCACCAGGGCGGCCTTCTACATTGCCTGGTCCGAGGAATATGAGAACCGCGGTGACTACCTCAAAGCCGACTTGATCTACCAGGAAGGACTCAAGATGTTTGCCCAGCCCATTGATAAGCTTCAGCTGTTTCACAAGTAGGCATCATTTTATTGGTTGGTAGATTGCAAGACTTGTTTTTAATTTATTTTTTAAATCACATTCATACATACATTTTGTAACAGTGAACAAAACCACTGCTAAAACTGGGATGAAAAGCAAAAATATATTCGGTTTATCCTGCGACTGACTGGTGACCAGTTCAGGCTGTACCCCGCCTCTTGCTCCAACATACCCCGCGGCCCTAAAGAGGATAAGTGGCATAGAAAGTAGATGGAGGGATATTCAGTTAATGACCCAAGAAGTTTTAAACCCAAAAATAAGCAAAGAAAAAAGTCCAACTGGGCAGGTTATTTTTTTTCTCTTGAATTGTAAAATTGCATGAATTGCATAGCACAATGGCGAGCGTATGGTGGCCGGGCCTTCACCCATGAGGCCCGGTCGGGCAGAGAACCGAAAAGATAACGTGGGTCCCACGAGTGGTGAGCTCATGGGAGGGGCCAAAGGGGTCGGGTGCAAAGAGAGCTAGCTGGGTGGCAGCCAAAGGCAGAGGCCTTGGTGGTTTGATGCTTGGCTACAGAAGATTATGTAATTTGCATTATTTTATTAGCATTATTGCATTTTCTACTCCTAGTACTATATTTTAACAAGCGTTTGTTCACTTGGCATAACCACTGTGAACCCTTTTTCCATGCATCTAATCCTAAAATGCAATTTTTCCAGGACGCTGCAGACTCGCGTGTCCCGACAGGTGATGAAAAAAGTCATTGAGAGCGACAGTGATGACGAGCCCAAACAACCTGAAAGAGTCTCTCTTGCTGAACTCAAAACCAGAGGGAAGAAGGCGGCCATGCCTGTTAACAGAACTGGACCCGCAATAAAAAGTAAGCACAAAAGTGCAGAAATCAGAAGCCCACTGAAAAGTGTAAGCAGTGACAGGTTATTCAATGTCTTTATGTGTTTAGGTGTCTCGAAGGGACTCAGTTTACGTGTCTCCACTGTTGGTGAAAGCAGTAGCCACAGCAGCAATAGTAAGCTGGTGGTCTTCGATGAGAACAAGGCCGGCGCCGTTCCTTTGGAACCTAAATCTGAACCTTGGTTAGCTCCTCCTCCTGCAAAGGCGAAAGAAAATGAGAAAGGGGTGGAAAAATGGTGTGATGTCAAGGTATGAGAGCACATGTTCATTAATTTTGTACTGTATTTGTTTTGTCACTCCATGACTGTAATGTCTTCTTACAGTTTTTCCTCTTATTTTTGCCCATCATAGATGCGGCAGAAGTCCAAGTTTGGTAACACAATGATGGCACCCCCGCCTCCTCCAAAACCCACATTCCAACCATATGTCGAGGAGACAGACGAGCCTCCAAAAATGTGAGTAATTAAGAAACAATAATGGTTGTTTTTCTGCCCTGCGATTGACTGGCAACCAGTCCAGGGTGTACCCCGCCTCTCCCCCAAGTCAGCTGGGATATGCCCCCACGACCTTAATGACAATAAGCAACATATAAATTGGATGGATGGCTGCATAGAGAAACATGCATTTGCAGAAAATATGGCTGTAGCTCATAGAAAATAAATCAATTGAATAGAATCAGAATCAGAAAAACTTTATTGCCATTGTAAGAGAACAATTCACGAACTAGGAACTTTTTTTGGCGACTCAGTGCAACGTAGAATTCTAAGTAAACATAGAGCATTTAATAAACATAGAACTAACTAAACATAGAACCCTGAGTAAAAAAGTGAAATCACTGATAAGTAAAGGCATGAGAGTGTTTATAGTGCAGGTATTATAAGGTGCCAAAATACTGGTTTTAAAGTGACCATAGTGCAAATGTTATAAAATGTTCAACAGCAGCAGGAATTAAACTGTTCTTGTGGCGAGAGGTTCTGGTCCCAATGGACCGTAACCTTCTGCCAGAGGGGAGTGGCTCAAATAGTCCATGTCCAGGGTGGGAAGGGTCAGCAAGTATCCGGCCCGCTCGCCCCCGAGTTCTGGAGACGTACAGGTCCTGGAGAGATGGAAGGCTGCAGCCGATCACTTTCTCGGCGGAGCGCACGATGCGCTGCAGTCTTTGTTTGTCCCTGGCAGTGGCCCCAGCGAACCACACTGTGATGGAGGAGGTGAGGATGGACTCAATAATGGCCGTGTAGAATTGCACCATCGTCTGGACAGGCAGCTTGGCTTTCCTCAGCTGCCTCAGGAAGTACATCCTCTGCTGAGCCTTCTTGATGATGGAGCTGATGGTCTGCTCCCACTTGAGGTCGTGGGTGATGTTAGTGCCCAGGAAGCGGAAGGAGTCCACAGTTGTGATGGGAGAGTCTGTCAAGACGAGGGGGGGTAGGGGGGCTTTGACTTTCCTGAAGTCCACGATCATCTCCACTGTCTTCTGAGCATTGAGCTCCAGGTTGTTGCAGCTGCACCACGACACCAACCGGTCCACCTCCTTCCTGTAAGCAGACTCATCACCGTCTGAGATGAGCCCGATGAGGGTGGTGTCATCCGCAAACTTAATCAGTTTCACCGAGTCGTGGCCGGAGGTGCAGCTGTTGGTGTACAGGGAGAAGAGCAGGGGGGAAAGTACACAGCCCTGTGGGGATCCCGTGCTGATAGTCCGAGTGTCCGAGACATTCTTCCCCAGCCGCACGCGCTGCTTCCGGTCCGTCAGGAAGTCAGTGATCCACCTGCAGGTGGAGTCAGGCACGTTGAGCTGGGCGAGCTTGTCCTGGAGCAGAGCTGGGAGGATGGTGTTGAATGCAGAGCTGAAGTCCACAAACAGGATCCTGGCGTAGGTTCCTGGGGAGTCCAGATGCTGCAGGATGTAGTGGAGGGCCAGGTTGATGGCGTCATCTACAGACCGGTTGGCTCTGTAGGCGAACTGCAGAGGGTCCAGGAGCGGGGAGGTAAAGGACTTGAGATGAGGCAGAACCAGGCGCTCAAATGACTTCATGACCACAGATGTCAGTGCCACTGTTCTGTAGTCGTTGAGTCCAGTGATCCTGGGCTTCTTGGGGATGGTACAAATGGTGGACAGCTTGAAGCAGGCTGGGTCTTTGCATGACTCCAAAGAGATGTTGAAGATGTCCGTGAAGACAGGCACCAGTTCTACCGCACAGTGTCTCAGGGTGGAAGGAGAGGGCTTTGGGTCTGTAGTTGGTGATTTCCCTCAGACCTTTCCAGACAGAGACAGGATTGTTGCTCCAGGACTTCTCCTTCAGATGTTTGTTGTACCTTGATTTAGCCTTCTCCACCTCCTTACTAAATAGGTACTTGCTCTGTCTGTATACGTGAGGGTCGTTGTTCTTGTGGGCCTTTTCTTTCTCTTTCCTTAGCCTAATCTGCTCCGCGAGCGCGCGTTGAGCTTCGTGCACGTCCGCACATGGCGGGATGTAAACAGCAGGTGTCAGAATAGGTGTCAGTAGTGACATCTAGTGTTGAAGTTTCAGATTGCAACCCGAGACCCTTCATTTCCAAGCTTGTAAATGGAATTTGTCCTCATTGTGCTGGCCTACCTTGGCAAGGCATGGGTGGGTTTGACTGTGCATTTTAAACAAGACTACCAATGCAGCCGTTCTATGTGTACATGCAGTAATCTCTCGCCACGCCGCGCTTTGAATTTAATTATTAAGCCATGATGTTTTATGGTTGAATACGGCCTAGTTTAGTCAAAAATACGCACATTTAGGGAAAAGTTATGTAATATGTTCCCTAAATTAAGCTTTTTCAAACATAAAAATGAATAAACGTACAAAAATACAAAAACAAGTAATTGAGAAAATAAGAGTATTTTAAACCAGTCAAAAGAGATATAAATCTTTTTGATAATTCCATAAGCATCTAGATACACTGGTTAAGAATTGATTTTTTAAAAAGCAATATATTTTAAAAAGAGCAGTTTAATAAAATTTGATATAATTCAATGGTTACATTTGTTGATGTAGACATTTATCTTATACTATGAAATAAAATTAAAAAAAGCCTGTTCTATAAAAATTCTTATGTACAGTGATGCAACAAATGTGTAAAAGAACACATAATATCGCCAAGCATGCTGTATGGCAGGGGTGCCCAACCACTGAGCTGCATGAAACGCCGCTTGTCCTCACTAGAGTCACGGGGCACTTAAAGAAATAAAAAAAAAATAATAACAATTTGTTAAAACCTACTTTAAATGTTATGCAAATGCATATCAATTTTGGAAAATGTGGGCCGTTTTATTAAAAAAATGATGTACAGTTAGAAATTCCACCGTTTTTGCATGTTTAAGTTGTTGGTTGAGAGTGGCGACTTCTCCCATTTTGTTTGACAGTCTTTTAACACACCATCTAACTTTCTCAGTGTTTTCTGTACTGGGCTCAAAAACACGCTGTTTTCATTGCTTTTTATTGTGTGAATTGAATTGATCCTTTTTTATCCATCCATCCATTTTCTTCCGCTTATCCGAGGTCGAGTCACGGGGGCAGCAACCTAACCACCCAACCACTTCGTCTAGCTCTTCCCAGCGAATGCCGAGGCGTTCCCAGGCCAGCTGAGAGACATAGTCTCTCCAACGTGTCCTGGGCCTCCCAGAGGCTTCCCATCGGTTGGACGTGCCCTGAACACCTCCCCAGGAAGGCGTTCGGGAGACATTCTAAACAGATGCCCGAGCGATCTCATCTGACTCCTCTCAATGCGGAGGAGCAGCGGTTCTACTCCGAGTCTCTGGCGGATGACAGTGCTTCTCACCCTATCTCTAAGGGAGAGCCCACCCACCCTGCGGAGAAAACTCATTTCGGCCGCTTGTACCCGCAATCTTGTCCTTTCGGTCACTACCCAAAGCTCATGACCATAGGTGAGAGTAGGAACGTAGATCGACCGGTAAATCGAGAGCTTTGCCTTTTGANATGATAAGTAAAGAGTCCGGGAAAGTCCGCTCAACGTCCAAAATCTGCTCCGCGAGCGCGCGTTGAGCTTCGTGCACGTCCGCACATGGCGGGATGTAAACAGCAGGTGTCAGAATAGGTGTCAGTAGTGACATCTAGTGTTGAAGTTTCAGATTGCAACCCGAGACCCTTCATTTCCAAGCTTGTAAATGGAATTTGTCCTCATTGTGCTGGCCTACCTTGGCAAGGCATGGGTGGGTTTGCCTGTGCATTTTAAACAAGACTACAAATGCAGCCGTTTTATGTGTACATGCAGTAATCCCTCGCCACTCCGCGCTTTGAATTTAATTATTAAGCCATGATGTTTTATGGTTGAATATGGCCTAGTTTAGTCAAAAATACGCACATTTAGGAAAAAGTTATGTAATATGTTCCCTAAATTAAGCTTTTTCAAACATAAAAATGAATAAATGTACAAAAATACAAAAACAAGTAATTCAGAAAATAAGGTAGTATTTTAAACCAGTCAAAAGAGATATAAATCTTTTTGATAATTCCATTAACATCTAGATACACCGGTTAAGAATTGATTTTTTAAAAAGCAATATATTTTAAAAAGAGCAGTTTAATAAAATTTGATATGATTCAATGGTTACATTTGTTGATGTAGACATTTATCTTACACTATGAAATAAAATAAAAAAAGCCAGTTCTATAAAAATTCTTATGTACAGTGATGCAACAAATGTGTAAAAGAACACATGATATCGCCAAGCATGCTGTATAGCAGGGATGCCTAACCACTGAGCTGCATGAAACGCCGTTTGTCCTCACTAGAGTCACGGGGCACTTAAAGAAATAAAAAAAAAAAATAACAATTTGTTAAAACCTACTTTAAATGTTATGCAAATGCATATCAATTTTGGAAAATGTGGGCCGTTTTATTCAAAAAATAATGTACAGTTAGAAATTCCACCGTTTTTGCATGTTTAAGTTGTTGGTTGAGAGTGGCGACTTCTCCCATTTTGTTTGACAGTCTTTTAACGCACCATATAACTTTCTCAGTGTTTTCTGTACTGGGCTCAAAAACACGCTGTTTTCATTGCTTTTTATTGTGTGAATTGAATTGATCCTGTTTTATCCATCCATCCATTTTCTTCCGCTTATCCGAGGTTGAGTCACGGGGCAGCAACCTAAGATGGGAAGCCCAGAGATCCCTCTCCCCGGCCACTTCGTCTAGCTCTTCCCAGCGAATGCCGAGGCGTTCCCAGGCCAGCTGAGAGACATAGTCTCTCCATCCTGTCCCTGGCCTCCCAGAGGCTTCCCACCGGTTGGACGTGCCCTGAACACCTCCCCAGGAAGGCGTTCGGGAGACATTCTAACCAGATGCCCGAGCCATCTCATCTGACTCCTCTCAATGCGGAGGAGCAGCGGTTCTACTCCGAGACTCTCGCGGATGACAGTGCTTCTCACCCTATCTCTAAGGGAGAGCCCAGCCACCCTGCGGAGAAAACTCATTTCGGCCGCTTGTACCCGCAATCTTGTCCTTTCGGTCACTACCCAAAGCTCATGACCATAGGTGAGGTAGGAACCTAGATCGACCAGTAAATCGAGAGCTTTGCCTTTTGACTCAGCTCTTTTCACCACGACAGATCGGTGCAGAGTCCGCATCACTGCAGACGCTGCACCGATCCGCCTGTCTATCTCGCGTTCCATCCTTCCATCACTCGTGAACAAGACCCCGAGGTACTTAAACTCCTCCACTTGATCTTACTTGACCTCATCCCTGACCCGGCGATGGCACTCCGCCCTTTCCCGGGCGAGAACTATGGACTCGCACTTGGAGTTGCTGATTCTCATTCCAGCCGCTTCACACTCAGCTGCGAACCGATCCAGTGAGAGTTGAAGGTCACTGTTCGACGAAGCCAACAGGACCACATCATCTGCAAAAAGCAGAGACCGAATCCTGTGGCCACCAAACTGAAACCCCTCAACACCTGGCTGCGCCTAGAAATTCTGTCCATGGAAGTAGTGAACAGAATCGGTGACAAAAGGCAGCTCTGGGAGTCCAACCCTCACTGGAAACGGGTCTGACTTATTGCCGGCAATGTGAACCAAACTCTGACACCGGTCATACAGGGAACGAACCGCCTGGATTAGGTGGTCCGATACCCCATATTCCCGGAGCACTCCCCACAGTATTCCCCGAGGAACACGGTCGAATGCCTTCTCCAAGTCCACAAAACACATGTAGACTGGTTGGGCAAACTCCCATGCACCCTCAAGGACCCTGCCGAGAGTATAGAGTTGGTCCACAGTTCCACGACCAGGACGAAAACCACACTGCTCCTCCTAAATCCGAGATTCGACTATTCGGCGGATCCTCCTTTCCAGACCCCCTGAATAGACCTTACTGGGAAGGCTGAGGAGTGTGATCCCACTATAGTTAGAACACACCCTCCGGTCCCCCTTCTTGAAAAGCGGGACCACCACCCCGGTCTGCCAGTCCAGGGGCACCGACCTCGACGTCCACGCAATGCTGCAGAGTCGTGTCAACCAAGACACGCCCACAGCATCCAGGGCCTTAAGGAACTCTGGGCGGATCTCATCCACCCCCGGGGCCTTGCCAACAAGGAGCTTTTTGACCACCTCGGTGGCCTCAGTCCCAGAGATAGGTGAACACGCCTCAGAGTCCCCGGGCACTGCTTCCATGATGGAAGACGTGTCGGTGGGATTAAGGACGTCTTCAAAATATTCCTTTCACCGGACCACAACATCTCGAGTCGAGGTCAGCAGCACACCGTCCCCACCATACACGGTGTTGACTGTGCACTGCTTCACCCTCCTGAGACGGCGGATGGTGTTCCAGAACCTCTTTGAAGCTATCCGGAGGTCAATTTCCATGGCCTCTCCAAACTCCTCCCATGTCCGGGTTTTTGCCTCAGCGACTGCCAGAGCTGCCGACCGCTTGGCCTTCCGGTACCTGTCAGCTGCCTCCAGGGTCCCATGGGCCAAGACGGCCTGATAGGACTCTTTCTTCAGCTTGACGGCATCCCTCACTACTGGTGTCCACCAATGGGTTCCGGGATTACCGCCACGACAGGCCCCGACCACCTTACGGCCACAGCTCCGATCGGCTGCATCGACAATGGAGGCACAGGGGACTCTGCCAGGCGTTCCCAGCAGACTCTCACAATGCGTTTGGGTCTGCCAGGTCTGACCGGCATCCTACCCCACCATCGGAACCAACTCGCCACCATGTGGTGATCAGTTGACAGCTTCGCCCCTCACCCGAGTGTCCTAGACATGTGGCCGCAAGTCCAACGACACAACCATAAAGTCAATCATCGAACTGCGGCCCAGGGTGTCCTGGTGCCAAGTGCACAAGTGAACGTGTTGTTCGTTATAGACAATCTGTGACGAGCACAGAAGTCCTATAACAAGACACCGCTCGGGTTAAGATCAGGGGTGGCGTTCCTCCCAATCACACCTCTTCAGGTCCCACTGTCGTTGCCAACTTGAGCGTTGAAGTCACCCAGCAGAACAAGGGAATCCCCCGAGGGAGCACTCTCTAGTACTTTCTCTAAGGACTCCCCGTCTCCGGGCCTGGCTCCAGAGGGGGGGCCCCGGTGACCCGCGTCCGGGCGAGGGAAAACAAAGTCCAATTGTATTATTTATCATTAGGGTCTTTTGAGCCACTCTTTTAGGTTTTAGGTTTAAACAATACATGAGAAATACGATAAATCAGAACTATAACGTATGTTTGCTTTGCTGATATGTTAAGTATTTTCCAATGCCAAGCTAATATGCAACTAATGCTAGCGCTGCTAATGAAAAAATGGGATTACTGTATACAGCCTGCAACCTGTATGTAATTTGCATAGTCAACTAAATATAATTAACAAAAATCCTAATACTGTATTGTAAAGTAAACTTGCATGGCGTATTTTCAATGTTAAGCTTAAGTGTATGAAAGACAAAACAAAAAATTACTTTGTGTTTCAGCGTGTTTAGCATCTGTTTTTTGAAATTTTGAACATTATTTAAAAGCAGTTATGCTGACATTGGCTACGTTATGCTTGTGATTCAAGTTGACCTTCTCGACCATTGCAAGTAAGCTTTCTCGTTTTTTTTTTCCTTTGTGGTGTGTGTGTGTGTGTGTGTGTGCGTGTGTGGCCTCTCGCTCAGGACACCGTGCAAGATCTACCCGACAGTGAACAACGTTTTATCGGCACGCAAGCCCTGCAGAGAAGACAATCCTCTGACGAGACTGCTGGAGCACAAACAGAAGCAGACAGAAGCCGAATCGGGCAAAGAGCTGACAAAGAGCATGTACTGTAAAGAGCTGCTTTTTAGCGGCACCACCGAGTTTTGCTTAGAGGAACTGCGTGCTGAGCGCTACTTCAAGGTGATGAATGTGCAGGCCCTCAAATGCCCCAACAACTCGTCAAGTGGCCCGCAAACAAACTAACAAGGCAAATGTCTTCATTGTACCATCACCATCCACTTCATTAGGTACACCTTCAAGAAGCCAGCATGCGTGTTTATTTTGGCTCTAATACTGTTTTGTGCCTGTCTCAAGTAGTTTAATAAGGTAACCAAAATATTGCAAACTGCTCTGTCTTTGACAAGTAGGACGATAAACATATTGATAGATGTCACGCTCTCTGACGGTGTTGAAAACAGCATTATTTTAAATGTAAGGGGATAGTTTTAGAATCTACACTGGTGTACCTAATGACATGTTCTATGAGGTTTAATCCATTTGAATCTTGTTTTTAAGGCATTGTGTCACTTATTCCACATGACTTATATTTGTTACTGGCATGTTACGCTGTCCACTTATGGGCTAGAAACCTATCCAGGCCCTGCTTTACACATAGTCTATATGAGAAAAGCAACTGCAAAAAAAAAAAGGCAGTGCAAACTTTGTACTACTTTTGTAAATATGGACTTTTCCGCACCATGTACTATATCTGCTTCTATTCCACTTTTATGTTTATTTTGTTTACCAGTGAATTCTTTGAGTGCTTTCTGCTCTGTTTGTGTTCTCTCAAAATCATTCCAGTACTGTATCCGAGAGGTTATCTGTGCTACAACAATGACAACCACCCTCAGTAAAACTGTACTGACAACATTGCGATGTTGAATTCGTCATAAAAGAACAAAGAGTACAGTGTGTGCCTACTCAGCAACTTTGAGGAAGAGTAACATTTCTTATTAATTTTTACATTTCATTATGTTACCCAAGTGGCAGTATGCCAAAGAAAATGAAAGAAGACCCACTCTATTGGTCCTAATCGCTTGACTGTTGGAACCATCATTATGGATTAAGATTGTTGAATGCTAGAGGGGTCATGTATTTCGTGCATTCTGTGTCATTTGGGAGAATAGGATCTTTTAATTCCAGACTAGTCTGGGGTAATATTTAAATAAAGTAGTAAGGCCTGTATGACAGGGATACATTTATTAAGTAAGGAGTTCTTTCTTTATAGAGTTTCATTTCATTATTTAATTTTTTACTGTATTTTATGTCCTTGTGTTGTCTCTACAATGTGAGTGACTTGAAGTTAATCTAGATCGAAGTTCGTTAAGTTAGTTTGTCTAATTGCAAAGGTTGATTGACTTTGCGTTTTCAGGAATCCCCCCTGGCCCAAAGAAAATGTTTCTGCCATCTGGCCTGATGTTAATCATTGTCCAGCTGCGGTTTGTCCTGCTGACCAAACACCTGTGATGATGGGATCCCCTTTACACACGCACGCTCATGCACACTTGCAGTCGGCAGAGCAGACGTTGATGAATGGCTGGAGGATTGGTGGTCAGCCCATTTGCAAGTCAAATCCTCCCAGTCCAGTTGTGGGCGGGCCAGCAGACCTTGGTGCGTTCCGGCTACAGTACAGTCACGTCCTGTGCTGCACAGGCAAGCATCTCACATGGAGCACTGGAGGAAAGTGACTTTAATCACAGAGTGGAAATATGACACAGTCAGCCAAGATCCTCTCAATTGGTGAGTTGCCAAACTGTCTACTTAAAATATTTTGGCTCTGAGAGTAGCTGGAATTCAGTGACAAACGATGGGGGACGTGATCGCTGCCATGGTAATAACGCACCATAACCGCAGTATAATCTATGCCTCGCTATTTGACAGGACTTATTAAAAGCTCATCCCGTGCAAGCAGGCAGACAGTGACTCTGATGGCACTCCAGACAGAAAATCCATCCTAACGTCTGTGCCTAGTGGAAAAACAGAGCAAGTAGGCCCTGGGAGCACATGCGGCGTTTGTCCTGTGCGCTTACTTTGAAAGCACTCACGTCCCGGGGGCGATCTGCTTTTAACCCCTGTTATGGCTTTTTTGCAAAGTTTCTGACTGTCCCTTTTGGACATCAATTGAGGTGAACATCACTTGGTTAGTTTTCTTTGGAGAGGAAAGAAGCCAGCAACATACTGTTAGTGTCATTTATAACCATAGTCTACTTGGGTCGGTTGGGTTTCTGCCAGAAAAATACATGAAAAAGGATATGTCATAATAAAAATACTATTTTCTTGGAGCACATTCATTTATGTTATTCATCTTACAGATTTTCCTCATAGGTTTAATCTCTATATTCCATTCGGAAATATACTGTACTGTAGTATTTCCCACATTGAATAGTTGATCATGTATTTTAACTCTGCATTTATACTGTATTTGCATTTTTCCATGTTTCAGCCTCCTTGTTAACGTAACTGCAAGGAGGTATTTTTATTTTGCCAACTCTTGTTCCAGAGTACATTGTTACCTACCAATCACGGTGGGGTATATGGCTCTCAGGGGCGTGACATTGACCATGCTTGATGCAAGCAGAGAAACATTTTTCCATGAATGAAAAACTGATCATTATTACTGGTTTTGCACACAACGTCTTTACACCAGTGTCCTTGTTTATCTTATTTTGTGATAAAAAAAAAACAGACGTTTGAGAAGATTGGATTTAAAAACATTTTTAAATAAAATTGCGCGCGCATGCATGTGCGGCGAGGCTGCGGCTCCGCTTCAGCCAGACTCTGCCTCCAGCGGCCCCAAAGTAAGTTGTGTTTGAGACCCCTGCTCTATAGGTGGACCCCTGCTGACCCACAGTGTAATGCTTGCCACTCCAATAAAAGAGTGAATTGAAATGCAAAAACTACATACATATGTAGGGTCAGGGTTTTCATATTAATGACATTGTTTTTTAAAGCCACCGTTCTCATTGTAAGTTTTTTTTTTTTAGCATTACAAGCCTCTTCATCATCATTCACCTGAGGCTTTAGCCAGGTATCACCTTTGACAGTAAAGCTTTCAAATCCATTTAAATGAGGTTTTTTAGCCAGTGGCGATGTTATGGAAATTCTATTTAATGCTTTCTTAATGGCTATAAACCACTGTGGGCAAACGTTTTGAAAAACCACAAACTAGCATAAGAAGTGAAGGCGTACTCGTGACAGCATATTCTGATGTTTAGGATGGTGTATTTCAATACTCCATCATTTATTCTTCAATAAACATTTCATAATAACTTGAATTGTATTAGTAAATAAACAGTGTCCATATATTATTTTGTGATGACAAGCTCTTGGTACATGGAAAAAACCACTGGGATGGTAATACTGTATATCAAAACAATCTTGTGATTTCTCCCAGCTGTAATCTATTCATTCATTTTCTATAGCGCTTGTCCTCGCAGGTATGCTGGAGCCTATCTCAGCTGACTTTGGGCAGGAGGCGGGGTACATCCTGGACTGGTCGCCAGTCAATCGTACATATAGACAAACAAACATTCACACTCACATTCATACCTATGGACAATTTAAAGTCGCCAATTAACCTAACATGCATGTTTTTGGAATGTGGGAGGAAACCGGAGTACCCGGAGAAAACCCACTCACGCACGGGGAGAACATGCAAACTACACACAGAGATGCCCAACGAAGATTCAAACCCTGAACCTCCTGACTGTGGCCAGTGCTACCCACTCATTCACCGTGCGGCACCTCTAATCTAATCTAATAATAAAAAATATGCTTTAAATAATAATAAACAAAGGGATACATAAAGGAATACAAAAAAGTTTAATATTGAGATCTATCACTGTTGAAAATGTAACTATTACAAATCAAACTTACTTGCTTTTTCCGGGGTTAAAATGTTAATGTTAGCCCCATAAAGGAAAGTGCGATACTTGAATATTATTGCATAATCACACAACTAATTTGCATATCTAAACAACAAAAATGGAGGTGCATGTATGACCCTTTCGTCCCCAACAGGCAAATCTATCATTGTTATGCAGATTGCTCCAGCCGAGCCTCTTCACTTTTTATATGATGTGCTAAGACGGAAATAATTTAAGCCTGTTAGGCGGAACGTGTTCGTGGCGGCAAGATCCGAACCCGTTGGTGGACACCGGGGGTTAGGGCTGCTGTCAAGCTGAGGAAGGCGTCCTATCAAGCATGGATGGCTTGCGGGACTCCTGAAGCAGCTGACAGGTACCGGCAGGCCAAGCGCCATGCGGCTTCGGTGGTGGTCGAGACAAAAACCAGACTGTGGGAGGAGTTCGGTGAGGCTATGGAGCACGACTTTCGTTCAACCTTGAAGAGGTTCTGGCAAACCGTTCGACACCTCAGAAAGGGGAAGTGGTCCCCAGTTCACACTGTTTACAGTGTGGACGGGGGCTTGCTGACCTCGACTGAGGATATAGTTGGTCGGTGGAAGGAATACTTTGAGGCCCTTTTCAATCCCACTGACATACCTTCCGTAGAGGAAGCAAAGTCTGAGGATACGTACGTGGACAGTTCTATCCGCGTGGCTGAGGTATTTGGGGTAGTTAAAACACTTCCCAATGGCAAGGCTGCAGGGGTGGATGAGTTTCGCCCTGAATTTCTCAAGGCTCTAGATGTTGGAGGACTGTCTTGGCTGACACGACTCTTCAACATTGCATCGAAGTCGGGAACAGTACCTCTGGACTGGCAGACCGGGGTGGTGGTCCCCATTTTTAAAAAGGGTGACCGGAGGATGTGTTCCAACTATTGGGGGATCACACTCCTCAGCCTCCCTGGGAAAGTCTACTCCAGGGTGCTGGAAAGAAGGGTACGACCGTTAGTCGAACCTCCGTTACAGGAGCTGTAATGTGGTTTCGACCCGGTCGCGGAACACTGGACCAGCTCTACACCCTTGCAAGGATACTAGAGGGTATGTGGGAGTTTGCCCAACCGGTCTACATGTGCTTTGTAGACTTGGAAAAGGCATTCGACCGTGTCCCTCATGGTGTCCTGTGGGGAGCGCTCCGGGAGTACGGGATTGGTGGCCCGCTTCTATGTGCCATTCGGTCCTTGTACAATCGAAGCAGGAGCCTGGTTTGCATTGCAAGCAGTAAGTCGAGCTTGTTTCCGGTGAACGTTGGCCTCCGCCAAGGCTGCCCTTTGTCAGCGATTCTGTTCATAATCTTCATGGACAGAATTTGTAGGCGCAGTCAAGGTGTTGAGGGAGTCCAGCTTGGTGACCTTAGGATCTCGTCTCTGCTATTTGCAGATGATGTGGTCCTTATGGCCTCATCAGGCTGTGACCTTCAGCGTTTACTGGAGCGGTTTGCAGCTGAGTGTGAAGCTTCTGGGATGAGACTCAGCACCTCCAAATCCGAGGCCATGGTTCTCAGTCGGAAACGGGTGGACTGTACCCTCCGGGTCGGGAGTGAAGTCTTGCCTCAGGTGGAGTTCAAGTATCTCGGGGTCTTGTTCACAAGTGAGGGACGGTTGGAGCGTGAGGTCGACAGATGGATCGGTGCAGTAAATACTGCTGCGTCTGCAGTAATGCGGTCGCTGTACCGGACTGTCGTGGTGAAGAGAGAGCTGAGCCGGAAGGCAAAGCTCTCTGTTTACTAATCAATCTACGTTCCCACCCTCACCTATGGTCATGAGTTATGGGTCATGACCGAAAGAACGAGATCGTGGATACAAGCGGCGGAAATGAGTTTCTGCTGTAGGATGGGTGGACTCACCCTTAAAAGATAGGGTGAGGAGCTCGGCCTTTCGGGAGGAGCTCAGAGTAGAGCCGCTGCTCCTTCACATTGAGAGGAGTCTTTTGAGGTGGCTCGGGCATCTAGTCCGGAGGCCTCCTGGGCGTCTCCCTGGTGAGGTGTTTCGGGCATGCCCAGCCGGGAGAAGGCCCCGGGGAAGACCTAGGACACGCTGGAGGGCCTATGTCTCACAGCTGGCCTGGGAACGTCTTGGTGTCCTCACGGTGGAGCTGGAAGAGGTTCCCGGAGACTGGGAAGTCTGGACTTCCCTACCGAGACAGCTGCCCCAGCGACCCGGACCCGGATAAGCGGAAGAAAATGGATTGGAATGTTAGGCGGAGCCTCGGCGAGTGTTCCTCATATCCAAACGCCGTGTTTTACATGTATGCCCCAAATCCTGCTTGCGCTGTTAGCAATTTCTGCATGACTTGACCCTAATACATTTTCCTGCTTAGTGCCTCATCTCAGCTGCTGTATAAATTATTCAGGAAATGATTGTGGTGGAAAGAGAAGGGAATGTTTCATTCACGTAATGAGGATGGAGGCCTGGAGGTGCATTCTCGTTTTAGGAAGATTTTTCTTTTAGGTCACACAAAGAAGGTTGTAAGGAAGAGGATTGTACCTTCCACAGAAGTAGCATTATGCCTACCCTCCCTTTTTTTTTATACCCCTCCTGCCATCTGCCATCCCTGACCCTGTCATTCCATGGATAATGCATTTGACGGAACAGCAGCACAGTAGGTGAAGGCAGCACCCTCATGTTCTCATGTCACCCAGATTACGTGTAAAGGAGACCGCGTGTGGAAGGGTGGAGGGGGTTGGCTGATGGATGAAAGGTATCCCAGGTGATGAGGTGTATGGGAGGTCTGCTCTCCTTACAGTCACTGGATACCAGACGTTTAAAAAAACACCCGTGCGTTCCATGCGCGCAGGCACATGCACACGCTGCCATCAATTCTTCTACAAAGACACTCCAATGAGTGGGAGGAGGCAGAGAAGGAGGGAAGTGATAAAAGGAGAGAGAGGTAGAGCGAGGGAGTGTGTGTGTATGAGAGAGAGAGAGAGAGAGAGAGAGCTAGCTGGAGAAGGAGACTTAGCGGGGGGGTGGGGGTGGAAGGACCTGGATAGGGCCGAGATATTGTCTCCTCCTTGATGCTGTCTGTCCCCTTCNATGGGAGGTCTGCTCTCCTTACAGTCACTGGATACCAGACGTTTAAAAAAACACCCGTGCGTTCCATGCGCGCAGGCACATGCACACGCTGCCATCAATTCTTCTACAAAGACACTCCAATGAGTGGGAGGAGGCAGAGAAGGAGGGAAGTGATAAAAGGAGAGAGAGGTAGAGCGAGGGAGTGTGTGTGTATGAGAGAGAGAGAGAGAGAGAGAGAGCTAGCTGGAGAAGGAGACTTAGCGGGGGGGTGGGGGTGGAAGGACCTGGATAGGGCCGAGATATTGTCTCCTCCTTGATGCTGTCTGTCCCCTTCATGGCTTTTTCTGTCCTTTCTCCAGCGTGTCCCCGGGAGCCGAGCCCGGCACACGGACCAGCAGCACTCAGCAGCCACGGCGCCGGGAATGAATCAGCCCCAACAAAGAGCCTCTGAGATGGCAGTGTGCGCTTGTGCCTGGAGGGAGGAACGCATCAGGCTTTCTCAGGCAAGCGGCAGCCTGCAGTGCTCGCTCTCTTGAGGGCCAGTCCTCTCATGTCCTCGTGTGGGTGCATGTGTGTGTGTGCATGAGTGGTGTCACAAACAGCGTACACCAGTGTGTATGTGGCCACTCTTGCTTTCAAACCCTTCCTGGAGGAGAGTGGCTCCCCCCGTTACTGGACAGTACGGTAAGGGGGGTAAGATTTTTCTTTCTCATAACAATGACTTATCCCTTCAGAGCCTCCCCTGTTCCATCTTGTGTTAGCGGGATAAAGAAGCTTGATGTCATTGATGAAGGCGTGAGTACGCAATTGGTTGGTCGGAGGAGGAGAAGCGGAAGGTGGAGCGGCAGTGAGAATGCAGAGCAGTCAGGAGGTGTTGATGGGAAAAAGACAGAGATGCATCTTCGCATACCCGTGTCCCCTCCCCCTTTTTCCGTCGTCTCTAATGTCAGCCTTCATATGGATCACTCATGGCATATAGAGACGGTGTCATTGCCAATGAGCATGTGTGCATGATATGTGTGTAGTCCTTCAAGCTCATGCAGATTCACTATACAGGAAAAACTATGGAGACATTGCATCCAAAGGGGAGTAAAAATGACTTAGCCGGATGTCATCCACTCTCATGGGAAGACTGAAGCGTACCTGGGGAATTTGTGGGGTCAGGAGTCACAGACGTTGGATGAGAAGGATGCTTGGGACATAATCTACGATGTAATTAATGCTGAAGATGTTACATGAAGTTGAGAACACCAAACTCATCAACCATACTTTTAAGGACTTGTGCTTCTATAAGGATGTTTGTCATTTCGGACCCGGTTCAAACAATTTTCTCTGTGATATGGTTTGTTTGGGACTCCAGCCAAGACCACACAGGCAAACTGAGAGCGCCTGAGAGATGGGTCTAAGCCCGCCTGCAAAAGGACTCTAGTCCTGAGTTTAGGCAAGTGTGAATGCGGATAGCACCAACGCCAAACAAAACACAACCTGAGACGTCACCAAACGACACCAAACAGAAAACGTGAAAATCACTACAGCGTCATTTTGGAGGCATAAATTCTGAAAATGTTGAGGCGCGACTTCATGCACATGATTAAATGACAGCATGATTTGGTCCGCTAAAACTCCGAGCTCTAACCAAACCGCACTCAAGTGTACAAATAGTATCTTTTTTACATTTTGGTACGGACTAGAATATCTATGGAAGATTCCAACCATAATCGATGAATGCACTTTTGTCCATGAAGTGTGAGTGAATACAATGACTAGAAAAGCAAACATTGTCTTAACAGGGGAGGTGATGTTTGAACTATAATCTGTTTGCTTGTGGATTATGAGCTGTATGCTGGTTGAAAATATGTCTCCCTGCTAGCGACTGCTAAGTACCCACTAAAATCAATGTGATGGCAAGCGGTTCTAAAGGAGGGTATAGATTTGCGCTTTTTCATCCTCAGTCTTGCATCATGCATGCACCCTGCTGTGAAAAACTATGTTCAGTCAGTTTGATTAATTCAAACTAAATGCCGTTTATTTATTTGTCCGGAACACACGTCTGAAAAGTACCTTGCATGCAATCATTTATATTGAAAAACAAGCTGGTAGAAAAGTGTGAAGGGAATTTCTGCCTCACTGGAGGTGATGTGCGGGCTGATGTGGCCATCAGCATTTTTGTAATTGGACACAATAACAAACACACAGCGAAGGCAACACTCACACATGCACCCAGAGGACACTGACAGGTAGTGACAGAAGCCTCACATATGTCAGATGTCAAAAATACTTTATCATTATATTATTAGTCAGCCCTCTTAGGCAAACGTGCGCATTAGCAGCTTAACGTAACTGGAGGCCATGAGACATCAAGCACTCAGGATTAAAACATGAATTCCAAATTAGGACAGTGTGTTGTGAGTCCCCTCAGTAGCTTGAAGAAGCACCGACGTCTGTGGAAGGTGGAGGAGTCGGTACATATTGCTGCTGTAAGAGAGCTTGAACTTTCGCGTTGTTTCTCATGAGAAATATAAATCAAAGCTTTCATAAGTACTTGCAGCCTGCACAGAGGCCTGCTGCATCAGTAAATTAAACCCATGAGAGAAGATCTGAACTGGTAGCATTTGGTACGTCAGCTGATCTTTACTGCATTTGCGAGCAAAGAGGAATTTTCAGGAAAGAAATCTGCATTTTCCTACACTCCTGAACTACATAAATACTAGACCTCTTCATGCAGCACTATGACAACAATACGAGGCAATTTGTACAGCATTTGACACCAAAAGTCTGTCTTTTCCACAAGTGTGAACATCTCCCTGACTTCAGCACAGTGGGGAGAGGTGGTATTATGCCCGACACGATTGCTCATGCAACTTGAATGTGTCGTACAGTCAAAGCCATTGCTCCTCCTGCCGGTAACAATTCTAACTTCCATAATGGAAACAACCAGAACAACTTAAAATAATCCACAAGGTCAGGAAAGCAGCAGTGATATGGTGTTGTGTTATGAAGCAATGTTGCCTTGCTCAAGTCTAGCATAGTGTGAGGCCAGCGTGCACGCTCAGTGGTAGTATTTTTGACTCCTAAACATTTGGACCTTTTTCTGGGTCCACCAGTTCAGTATGCAGCTTTTTTACCCTTTGGGTGACCCCACTTATGTGTTTGGCAGAGCAGAAGTGGGTTATGAAACAAGCCACTTCATTTTGTTTGTAAAGCAGCATTATGCATCAATCTGTACACTAAGATACACATAGCAAACCCTGAAGACCGGCAAATTTCCAAAATGTTGTCCCCCAGTGAGTACTGATCAAGTGTGGGTGTGTTAGAATGAGTCTGTGCTGCATCCGCTAACAAGCCCCAGGTCATGTTGCGTTTATATCATCATAGTTAAGTTGATAGTAGTGGATAGTCTAGATGTAGTGCACATTAATGTCCATGGTGCTCGCAGCGCGGAACAGACGCGTCTGTTTTGATGTCAAGCATAATCAGCGCCCATGTGGTCTAGGGACAGTATGATATAATAAAGTCACTTGATGCAATCGTCCTTATAGCCCCTTTTAAGTGTACGTTTGTTTACAGCAGAAAGAAGTGCTCAAGATGACGGAGAAAAGAGGTTGCATCTTGCATACCGAGAGGGTTTTATCATGTAATGTAATGAGACAGAAAAGCATGACGTGGGTGATTTGTAAAGACAAAGGCTGCTCCGTTCTTTCAGCCTGCTTAATACTTTTCCTTCATGTCAGCTCCCTCCATCCGTTCTCCTTGCTCGCTCATCCCTCGCTTCCTTCAGCTGTCACTGCATCTGACTGTCCAGATTCTTCTTTTCTTCACTTTTAACCTCGGTACCCTCTTGTTCCTTTTACGTCCTGTCAGTAATGACAATGGATGGAGCTCCACAGAACAAGAGCGTTAAGCGTCCACAACCATGTCATTAAGGCCGATGTGGATAAAATGCACCTTCCGTGAACGAAAGAAAACCCCTGGAGCTGTTTGCTCATGAGGAGTGGGCCTAGATACCTGTCAACAGGTGAAGGAGTCTCATTAATTGTTACCGGAAGCGCTTGCGTGCAGTAATTGCTGCAAAAGGGCCATCATTTCATTACTGTATTTAAAAAAAAAAAGTCCACCTTAACCACAATTCAAAAGCAATGTCTGATTTCCGTTTGCCAATTTTTTGTAAATTATTCAGTATTACACTTTTTTTTGTCAGTTTCCAGTTACTTCAGTGATTTTCCTTCTTTGGCATTGTTTGATGAGTTTGGTAAAGAAAAACGTAACATCCCATGAATCGCTTATGAAACAAACTGTGATGGTCAACCGGCAGGCCGTCTCTCAGGTCCAACCTATGACCTGACAAATGTTCTTCTACGTCACCTGTGAATATTCTTGTTCATCCAGGGCATTGAATGGATCATGTTTCGATCAGTTCATGTCATGCCCGATGAAGCCTGCTCAGATGAGAGGCGAAACATCTTCTAAGACAACCTGAACAGTCCAGTTGCGTTCTTCTTTGTTAAATGTCGTCCATTTAGCTCCCCGAACAGCAGGTGTCCCAATACTTATGGCCATATGCTGTGTTCTGTGCATCACATTGCTTTTTGTTTGTTTACTACAATATTTATAAAGACTTCAACCTTTTTGAGGTTTTTCCAGCTTCAGTTTTACATGATGACACATTACTGTGACTAATTTGAAAAAAAAAAAACATCCGTATGTCAGCATAAATGAAATTATTACAGCTCTAGCGCCAATCCTACATACTGAAATGTAGATGGCTGAAACGTTTTTTTTTATATATTATCTGCCCCAGCAATTTATTGCGACCATTTGCACGCTTTCTGGACTCCTTTCAGTACTTCAGCTTCCATAAACTATACACTGAAAGGACTCCATGAATGTCACATCACATGCCCTTGGGTGTGTTCTATATTGTGTCCTTGTCTTGGAATGGGCTTTTATCACAGGTACAGATTAATCAAGGTTGAACATACATACCATTATTGCAGCCCCAGAAGCTCGAAAGGGTGCAGGGACAAAAGCTTAAAACCAGGGGAGAATACCTGTACGCACAAGGCCAGATTTGACTTTTTTATCTTCCAAGTGTTATGTGATTTCAAACTTTAGGGTGAGCTGGTTTGGTAAAACACTGCAGGGCCTTTGCAGTGCATTTGCACAATGTGGTGACTTTACAGAGGTACTAGCGGCGTGCCATTCCAGCGGGGGTCTCAAACTCACTTTACCTGGGGGCCTGATGAGGCTGGGCTGCATGAAGTATTAATATGACTTTTTTTTTTTCTCCAAAAGGGGGCGCGGCAAAACAAGTTTGGGAACCACTGGTTTAGGTGTCTGACAAACCGTAAAGCTAATTTAAACTCATTCAGAAAACACAACATATCATGTCTCTCACGTAGATCAACTCTATAAAGTAGGCGCTTATGAAAAATAAATATTTAGTGTAGTATAGTAGTAATGACATATTCAGTGAATGAAGACAGAATGACTGGATAAGACTGAACAGCACTGCAATGTAAAATGTAAACTAAACGCACGTCTCTTGACTGAACAACACAACATTTGGCATTTAAATAGAAATATGAAAACGTGTCCCCCCACTTGTCCCAACACTTCCACTTCTGTCTTCTTGTCTCTTCTTCTCTATCCCCTCCTGCTCTGGTTTGGCCGCAATACAATAAACCATCAAAGTTAAATACAAAGTATGTAACAGGAGAAGACTATTTTACACTTTTCCCCGGCAGAGCAAATCTGTTTATCACGTAAGGGCATCCAGATTAACAATACTATTTGCCAAATTGGCTGGACAGGACAAGAGTAAAGCAAAAACTCCAAAAATGAACAATTCTCCTACTAGATACAGTTTTCTCCGCGATTGGGGTGAAGGCTGGGACAGTTGTGCAAGTCTGTCATGCTGCTTGTGTGTCGTATTTTTGTAAAAACTTCTTCCATACTGCAAAGTCCTTACCCAGCATACTCTCATCCATGCTACAAGAGCCAAAGTGAGTACACACTTATGAGTCTAACTACTATATGCCGGCATATCTTTCCATTCTATGTCGGTGTATTTGTTTATTTTTTCTTCTGCTTTCAGTTCTACTTCTTTTGTGGATTCTGTCAAATATTCCGCTGCTGTCGTGAAGTGTTCCTCCTAGATGACACTCACTCGAATGCTCACACAACTCACTGAAAAGGAATGGCGATTGAAGTTTATAGCGCTTGTGTTTTACTAATAATTTTTAAAACAAAAAGGGATTGATAATCCATAGTAGGGTTTGATATTGCGATAGTTGGAATTATAGATATTTTGTCAAAACCATAATCTGGAGTGATGGCAGCTCCCAGCATGCATTGTGATACTTGATTAGTAAAAAGTGGCTGAAGTTGGGTGTTTAGAGTTGTTAATTATTCCCCATAGTAGTAGTGGCCTTATGTGTGGTCATTTACCTGCTACGTGTTGTGCTGTCATTTTTTAACGTAGGTAGTTCTGTCTATTTACCACCCTGTTCATTTCTGTATGTAACGAGCTTGCTGTTAGTTCAGTGGAGGATTATATTTGCTTTTTATGAGTAGCATTGGCTAAACTCAAACCTCGGGTGCTGCATTTACACTACTGTTCCATGTCAAGTTGCAGGCCGCAAAATAGGTTCGGGCGAGCCGCAAATGGCCTGGGTGCCGCAAGTTTGAAGGGCCCGCAGTACAGGATTCTTTATATTTTAAGCACTTTGTTGTGCATGATGTATCACTCAGACTACTGGCGTGTTACATGACTTGTCATCTCCTATTGACAGTCCCTCCCATGTCTGTGAAGGTGACTTAAAAGATAAAGCATCACGCATCATCTTCAATAATTGTACTGTCCGGTCACGTCCAACGCTTGTGTTGCCCTCATTTGCTATCTGTGTGAGTTGGTTAATGTGTGTGTTTTACAATGCACAAGGTGGTGATGACCAACCAAACAGCCCTCCCTCCTGCTTTCCCCTCATGAGAGACGGTCTCATCACAGTCAGAGGGCAAAACGGTCATCATAATGAAGCTGATCGACGAACAATCTTTAAGCCCACGCCACTGCACTGCAGTCGAACAAAAAACTTGACGCTAACCATCCCATGTCAGGATGTATTTGATCATTCATCATATCTGGATTATGTTTCCAGTGTATGTGCATTGACAAGCACAAAAAAGAGGATTACCTCATCTCCACCGTTTCCCACCCTCACTTCACTAGTTGACACGAATCACGCACAGAATAAACACTGCTGCTAGAGAGTCCTAAAATTAGATCAGTGAAGGACTGCACATACTAATCCTGCTTGCACTGTCACCTGCATGCACACTCACCACATTTATACATGCATGTCAACAAAAACAAGAGAGGCAGAAATCAGGGCAAATAGTATGGAGGGCGGGAGAAAAAATCATTCACCACAGCTCGGAGCACTAACGTGGAGCAAATCCAATATCTCTCTTATCTCCCGATCCCCTCCCACTCCGCCACAACTACTGCTTGGAGTGGTTTGAACATGAGTGGACAGAAAATATGCCTCCCGTGGTATGGAACGCTCAGCTGCATTTTTCTGTAGCATGAGGAGCCCAATGCCTGGTGAGGGGACCATTCAGCTGGGGGGGTAGGTTTGTGATTGGACATTTACTTCCACTTCATTGTATATTTGTGCAGTTATGTGGTCAACACTGGAGGCAGATTAGATGTTGATATTGGTCCCAATTTGCATGCTCCATTTTGATTTTCTCCTTAAAAGCGATCCATGCCTTGCATGATATTTTTCATGCAGTTACAGAGATGGAAATACCCAGTGAAGCACAATTCCAGCATGGCCTCTTCCTCCCAGGCAGTAGCTGTCTGAATTTTGCCTCTGCACTTTGATAGATTCAAGATAAGCCACTGAGGCATAGGGTCATGTCCCAGCAGTTTAGGAAAAAATATGTGACCGGGAAGCATGATTTTGCACTGTGCTAGTTGTGGTCTCAGCATACAGTATCTATTATACTCTTGGCTGGGAAATTGATAGCTCATAATTAATAAATGAAATCTTGTAAAGCCATCAGGTCTTCAGCTTGTATACAACATGTATACAGTGAAAAGTGAAAAGTGTTTGCCCCTTCCTGATTTCTTATTTTTTGCACGTGTCACACTTAAATATTTCTGATCATCAAATTGAAATAACAGTCAATGACAACACAACTGGACATGAATGCAATTTTTAAATGAAGGACAAAAATATCCAAAACAGAGTGATTGAGCGCCCCCCACCTCCTGTTAAAATCTAACTTAACTGAGATTGATTGAGATCTATCAGTCCGGAACAGCTTGTAAAGCCATTTCTAAAACTTTGGGACTCCAGCAAACCACAGTGAGAGCCATGAGCTACAAATGGCAAAAACGTGGAACAGTGGTGAAGCTTCCAGGAGGGATCGGCCAACAGAAATTACCCCAAGAGTGCAGCACTGACTCATCGAAGAGGTCACAAAAGACCTCATAACAACATTCAAAGACCTGGAAGACTCACCTGCCTCAGTTAAGGTCATGACTCCACCATAAGAAAGACACTGGGCAAAAACAGCCTACCTGGCAGAGTTCTAAGAATAAAACCACTGTTGAACAAAAAGAAAATTCAGGCTCATATTAATTTTGCCAGACATCTTGAAACATCTTGATCATCTTTGGAAAGACGAGACAAAAGGTGAACTTTTTTGGAAGGGTTGTGTTCCATTACATCTGGCTTAAGAAAAAGAACATACCAACGGAACTATCACTTTTTCACACAGGGCCATGTAGGTTTGGATTTTTTCTCCATTAAAAACAAAGAGTTTCATTTACAAACTGCACTTGGTGTTCAGTAAATTTGTCATTGACTAATATTTAAATTAGTTTGATGATCAGGAAAATCAAAGTGTGACAAACATGCAAAAAATAAAAATAAAGCAATGTCCACAGTTGTGGTTTCAAATACATAATCAATACAGGGGTATTTATTGTACTTCTAATTGAAATGATAAAGGTTTATTTGAGTTGGTGTCACCCGGCTATTGCTGACAGTGTGGGGCTGTAACAGTTTGCATTTCACTCATGAGTAAATATTGATCGATCTGTTTGTGAAAAGATACATGGGCATTATCTGCAAATATTGGCTCAGGCAATGTCAACATCCTCATGTTGAGCAGCTATCCAAGCAGATAGTGACACGCATGCACAAAAGGACGACATATCCCAAACTTGTATTTGTGTCACATATTTTCTCAGGCACTTGTCATTCATTAGTTATTTTAAACAGACTAGGCGCTAAATCCCACTGACATTGTACAGTTTGGAATCTGACCCAAACTTAGAGGGAACATATTCCCCTAAATAGTTGTTTGAACAGGAATATGATGCAGGACATCAAACATCACACAAGCTTAGTTCAATTCACTCTCATCCGGGTCATGGCACCAATGTAACCGGCCTGATCTGGCCAGGCATTGCATTCCGTTAAGAGTCGAAAGCGCTCGCCATCAGGCTAAAAGCCTTGAGCTGTCAACTCAATGTCCAACTTGACTTTTATATGTTTACTTTTCATGGTAATTCAAATGCGGTGGCGATTGTTCTAAGACTGCAAGGGAAGCTCAGCTCCTCTAAAACACCTCAAAAAAAGTGGTGTGATATGTACTGCCGTGTGTTAAGGTTGGGGAATAAAATAGAATTTGGACCCAAAAGCAGACACAGAGGACAGATGGAGCTAGCCCAGCATAGTTGATGAAGGACAAAAAGATTGACAAGTCACAGCACTTTAATAACGCCTTACACAGTAGGACGCTGAGCGTCTATTGACTTCAATGGTGAAGCGTAAAGTGGGTTGTTCCACTGTGCAAAATTGGACGGTCATTGAATAAGTGTTGTTCTTTGTCCCGCCCATCAGATGCTGAGCCTGACTGGGAGTCTATGGGGCAGTGGGCTGGCCTGGGTGCTCGTCTTCTGCATGACGATTGGATGATCTGTCTGAGGCGGAATGCCTTTTTTTGATTGACTGTAAAACAAGCAAATCTTGAATGAGCCACACAAGAATTTTCCAAGTTTTTCTTTCCGTTGTTTGGCACCGATCCGGAGACTTACCGATCCCAAGCAACTTTGTCTTTGTCAAAAACGACTAGGAATGGTGGGTAGAATTTACATATGTACATAAATAAACACATTTATGATGTAGGCTCCAAAAATGTGCTTCCCCTCCTTGAAAGACCAGCAGCCGCCACTCATCAAATGACTAATCTGTGTGTATTTCACTTTTTCTTTGGATTTTATGACCCTTTCTCCTAAAAAGGTTTTGCCTCAGAAAAAAAGAACTTGACAAAAAAACTGGAATATATGACAGATGGTCTGTGAAGTAAGCAGACTCACTTGGAAAGCAGTAAAACAAGTGTAACCCGTCAGCGTCAAACAAATGAGAGTCAAGAGCCACTGAGCTGTCAACTCAATGCCTAGTGCAGCTCTTAAGGTGTCAGGGAGTGAGGTTTACCAGCATATATCCACACAGAGTCGTTGCATTCACCTCCCTTAAACCTCCCTCTCATCTGGGTCACGGCATTGCCGTAATCTGCCCAAGATTGTGCCGACAGATTGAGAGTTGAGAGTTTATATGTGCACCACTGTAGCTTTTCTTAGTTTTTTCCATTGGGCAAGGTGGCTGTTATCATTAATAACTGCTGGGAGGATTGTTCATATTGATAATCTCGCACATTTATGGGCGCCACACACCAACGACCATCACCAATGTGTAGCAAATCCTGCGCACGAGAGGCACCAAGCGCCTGCGACTAGCTACTCCGGTGAGCAAACTGTCCGAGTCTCCCGCGGTTTGCTCATGTGATTGGTCCTCGTTTGGGCAACAGCAGTGAAAAGTTGAACATTTTTCAACGTTCTTGGATTGCGTCGCAAGCCAACGTGTGCACGATGACTTGCACGAGAACAAACTTTCACACGCACGAATTGCATGGGAAAGATTACTTGTGGCTTGGCTGGACGGTGACTTGACATAAGCGCCCAATCGCAAATTTTCCATTGAAAATGAATGGAGTAGAGGCGACGTCGCCTCCCGTGTGTGGAGCCTATTATGCTTTGTCACCGTGCACGAGGATTTACCATTACCATTTACCACTAAAATCACACTTTAGAGTTCAGGCTTGCTTAAAACATGGATAATGCAAGAGCCTCCTAACAATGATGCCTTTGTCATTAAGGTTGTGTACCGAAACACTGTAGTCTGCATTCAAACAAATCGGCGATCGAGCAATGTGTCCTGGAACAAATTGCATCCGACCTTAGAGCTTCCACCGTACTTGTCTTTTGTACAAATCAAGGTCTGACACGGCCCCACCACCCGACACCACATGGTCCCGAGAACCCTCACACCATAATGTCCCTGTCACACAGAATTTAAGCCCTTCCTAGCACTACACTGTGTACATCGGGAGAGCACGCAACCATACACTTATGCATCACTTAGCATATTAGCCTCGTGATTGAATTATCCTTGGAGGGTGACATGTCCCTCCAAGCTGTGTGATTCCCCTTCACAAACACCCCCCACCCCCATGCTATAATCCGCCCTTTCTTCCTCAAGGAGGGCTGAGCTGATATGACCAGTGCGTCCACTTTACCCTGCGGTGATGGGCAGGCAGTGTCATAACGAGCGCAGTTGATGCCGATTAAAGCCATGCTGGTCTGAGGGCGGAGGTGGGGAGCAGCGAGGCGGTCGTGATGGCCCTCTGAGCTGTGGATGACAGCAAAACTCATTTCCTCTACTCCCAAGCCTCTCTTGGTGCATGATGGGAGATCGTATCTTGAATCCGGTCACCTTGTGCAACATTGGGGGTGAATTCTCCCTCCCTATGATGTCACGCTTCACGGGACAGTTTTGGTCTTGTTTGGGTTTGTTTTTGTGCTCTTATTTTGATGTTTTTTCTGGTTGTGTGTTGAGTTCAGTTCTGGCTTGACCCCACGCACCGGTTTTGTTTTTGTTATTCAGTTTTGCACAGATACCTTCACACATATGTGATTTCTTAGTGTTTTTATTTGACAAAAAGTGCAACATTTCTAAAACAGATGTTTCATGTTATCCTCACTGGGTGTGCAGAATTCATTCATTGATTTTCTATGCCGCTTGTCCTCATTAGGGTCGCGGGTATGCTGGAGCCTATCCCAGCTGACTTTGGGCGGGAGGCGGGGTAGACCCTGGACTGGTTGCCAATCGATCGCAGGGCAGACATACAATCATTCACACTCTAATGGACAATTCAGTGTCCCCAATTAACCTAACATGGATGTTTATGGAATGTGGGAGGAAACCGGAATACCGGAAGAAAACCCACGCACACAGTGGGAGAACATGCAAACTCCACACAGAGATGCCCAACGGAGATTCGAACCTGAAACCTCCTCACTGTAAGGCCAACATGCTACCCATTTATCCACCGTGCGACCGGGTGTGCAGAATTTTAGAATTTTTTTTTTTTAAATTTTGGAATAAACAAAATGCGGACAAAGTGAAGCACTGTCAATACTTTCAATGGGCATTATGTCCTGAGATGTCATTTACTGAATTGTTGCATTAAATAAAAGTGACTATGTAGTAAACAAGTCACAAGCTCAGCAAAGACAAGGCCATTCAAGGATTAAAATCAAATCCTCAATGCAATCAGGGTCACATGTGCCATGAATAATCAGGACAAACTATTGAATGGTTTTAACAGGGTTATGATGGAAATCCTGCCATAGGATGTTTGTGTGCACGAGTGTGTGTGCAGTGTGTCTCGCTAATGCTCAAAAAGCCTGTGGGCGCATGCCAGCCCAGTGACACGCTCATCAGGAAAAGGGCACAGGAAATGAATAAGCGTTAATTGACCACACATCCTTCACTACACATCTGCTTCTAAATGCAGCCATTCTCTTCAGAATCCTATATTATCAGAAAGAGCCAGGGAGACCCCCCATGGGAAAGTTTTGAGATGAGACACTAATGTCCTTTCTTGCGGTATTTGAGCTATGAACATGAACCTTTCGTGTATTTATTTGGTAGTTTAGGTATTGCTCTATTGGTGTAATAACAGTATTGGTGATGATAATAATACGTATTATAACCAGCATTAAAACAAACTAGCGGTTGCTGTACAAGTTTTGATGCAATTCAACATGCAAAATCCCATTTAACATCTCAAATGTCATCAAATCAGGTAATAATTTGTTGTGCTTGGGTAAGGATCCATTTACATTCGGTTCCTTGGTGCCAGAAATCCTTCTGTATCTGGCTATAACTTTACCACCTAATAAGATCCTAGACAGCAGCAGTTCACTCGGTGATTTCACAGTTGACAAATGAAAACATGTCTCTACAGGGTTCTTTGACGCGGGGAGGCTGCCTCGCTTGAGGACGTGAGGATGTTTCGCAGGAAGAAAAAGAAGAGGCCTGAAATATCAGCGCCCAAGAACTTCGAGCACCGTGTCCACACCTCTTTCGATGCCAAGCGAGGTTGCTTTGTAGGCCTGCCCACACAATGGCAAAGCCTGATAGAGAACCTGCGCAGGCCCCGGCCCGTAGTGGATCCTTCCAGGATAACAGAAGTGGAGCTGAGGCCAAAGAAGGTACACCACACCCTCCACGCTTATCTAAAGACTCCCCATGCCTTTGGTTCACAAACCGTTTCAAATGCAAAGATTTAGACGTAAAGTACAACAAACAGTGACATGCACTGCAGCTTGTATTGATGTTGTGCAAGTATCCCTCAGTGCTGCTGAGGCTTACAGCTGTCTCAGAAAATGATGATAATGTGGAAGTCCACATTTTGCTCTCTTGTCTATCAGGGGGTGGGGCTAATGGCCCTGTTCTGTACACTGACTGTAAGATGTTGAACCTTTAAGGGGCAGCAAGATTTATTGCTCCATGCACACACTTATTAACAGTAAATGTCGTGTCGCACCGGTGTCAAGCAAAAGTCATAAAAATTGCCTGTAAAGCAAACAAAAGGCCAGCGTGGAATTTCAAGGATTACTTCACTTCTTGACTCATTCAGTAAAAAAAAACAAAAAAACAAGTACCCTGTTTAATTGGTACTTTGCATAATGAGACCCATCGAGTTGGTGTTTTTTTGTGATGCAAATAGTAAATGAACCGCGTTTTTTATAAGCCTTGACATTGATGAGACCAGCCGGGACATCAGATACTTTGCATGTGATGTGAGAAAGTAAATAGAAAAAAGGTGTCCAAACGGTCAGCAAAAAGTATGGCTTCCCAGCCTTTCCTCTCTCCTCATGCCAAAGTGCGCGCCACTTACATGCACCTGACTAATGTGTGCATAAGCGTGCACACCCACCTGCTGCCCCTGTGACCACGCCCCTCTACACCCGTGCAGATTGAACCTGTCTCCCACACATCATTCACATGTAAAAAATAAATAAATAAATAAAAAGGTTAACCACTATCCATCCATCCATTTTCTGTGCCGCTTATCCTCACTGTGAATATTAAAATATTAGAAAGCGGCTGACACCCACCTATATCTACATCTATATATCTTGTGTAATGAATGAATGCTTTTTGTATTTTGATGTCACGGGATGCGTTTTACAAATAATCACCGTTTGTACAAAATAAGACAAATATTGCAATATGAAGTTGTACAAAATATATTTATTTAAAAAATAATAATCTCAAAAAATAGTCATTAAAAATAAGGATCACTTTAAGTAAAAAAGTTACACTGAATAAATTAATCAATAAAAATGAAATTAAATAATGCTGGCCACTGTACAATTTGTAAAGTTGCACCAACATCCGTATATGAAAAGTATAAAATTCTGGACCACCACAATCAGTGAAATTATAAACTGGGCTCAATCAGCACATTTTCTGTCCCTTCTTATTTTGCTGCTAGCTGCACGGGACTGCGGCCGCACGGTGGTCGAGTGAGTAGCATGTTGGCCACACAGTCAGGAGATCAGGGTTCGAATCTCCGTTGGGCATCTCCGTGTGGAGTTTGCATGTTCTCCCCGTGCGTGCGTGGGTTTTCTCCGGGTACTCCGGTTTCCTCCCACATTCCAAAATCATGCATGTTAGGTTAATTGGCCAATCTAAATTGTCCATCGGTATGAATGTGAGTGTGAATGGATGTTCGTCTGACTGGCGACAATTCCAGTGTACCCCGCCTCCCGCCCGAAGTCAGCTGGGATAGGCTGCAGGATGCCCGCGACCCTAACGAGGATAAGCGATATAGAAAATGGATGCATGGGACTGTGGTTTCCTGAGGTGTGATATTCTATAAGTATTAAAGTAAGACAAATTTGCTTTACCCCTCCGTGAATCACCACCTTACCGCGGTGGAGGGGTTTGAGTGCCCGAGTGATCCTAGGAGCTATGTTGTCGGGGGCTTTATGCCCCTGGTTGGGTCTCCCAAGGCAAACAGGTTCTAGGTGACGAGCCAGACTAAGAGTGATTCAGAAGACCCCTATGAAAAAACACAAGAGGAGTGACCGCACCTCGCCCAGACGTGGGATACCGGGGCCTCACCCTGGAGCCAGGCCTGGGGGAGGGGCTCGCAGGTAAGCGCCTGGTGGTCAGGTCTTCACCCGTGGGACCTGGCTGGGCCTAGCCCAAAGAAGCCACACGGGAACTCCCCCCCGCAGACCCACCACCTGCAGGGGCAAGCATAAAGGTCCGGTGCTGTGTGATTTAGGCAGTGGTCGAGAGCGGGTGTACGGGCGA